>BMAW01073768.1:29475-42501 GCA_019974015.1 Nephila pilipes
TGTGTGTGTGTGTGTGTGTGTGTGTTATATATACATATACATGATTGGTTTGAAAAGTTTCTAACCTAACTAGGATATAAGAATTTTTTTCCTACAAATCTATTTTTAATTTTCTTCATAGTTTTCTTATAAATCTACATACTTCTTTCAACGATGCTCCTATCCTCCTATCCTTTTAACACTTTTAATTAGTACCCGGTGTCTTTCTATGAAAAATTAATTGCTTACGAAGGTGATGGTCTTCTCATTTGACAAAATTCCCTACTTCTAAGTGGAATTTTTAGATAATGGAACAAAATGAAGTCACTTAGGTCTACAGAGTAGGAAAGGTGGTCAAGCAGTTCAAACTACAATGTATGGATTTCCGCTACAGCATCTATTGGAATGTGAGACGGTGACAGAATTGGTGAAACAAATATTCTTACCGAAAATGTGGCCGTGTTTCTACAATTTCTGCCTTCAGCTTGTCAAATAATGATGCGTAAGTTTGCTCTTATAATGGTTTTTTCTGTTTGAAGATAATCGATTAAGATAACTCCATGAATATCCCAAAAAAACAATCACCCTCCCTTTCAAAGTTGAAAAAAAACCCAGTTTTTTCTCTTCTTTTTGGCGTCGCTTCCCTCATCGCACTCCGCATTTGTAACTGTGTTTTGGGCGTATAATGAGGCCTCCAAGTTTCATCTACAGTAATTCCTCGAAGCCTAAACTCTGATTTCTTGCACCAAATCTGCGCCAACAGAGCGTTGGAAAAGTTCATTCAAACACGTTTTTGATCTAAGATAGCTAACGCGACATCCAACGCGCGGACAGCTTTCTCATGCCTAAATATTGTTTAATATGTGACATACTCTTTCTTTGAGCATATTTATAGCCGCTGCTACCTCTCTCACTTTAATTCGATGATTGTCTAGCACAATCTGATAAACTTTAGCAATGTTAACGTCAATGGTTGCAGTTTTGAGGCGTCTCGAATGTTTGTCGTCTCCTAAGCTGGTACGACTGTGTTTAAATTCAGGTGCCCAAAACTTCATGGTGATAAATGATGGAGCAGAGTCCCCGTATATGGCGTCAAACTCATCCTTGATTTGTGTAGGCGTATTGCGTTTCATAAATAAATATTTGATGACAACGTTAAGGTTGGAAACCTCTCAGAACACTCTCGTGAATATATATATATATATGTGTGTGTGTGTGTGTGTGTGCGCGCAAGTGCAACAAATATAATTTTCTACGGAGTACTTTATGTCTCAATTGCTTTTTGATATCTAGGAATATATTCCTTTTCTGTAGCAGCAAAACTATTTTACTATTTATTAACAAGAAATTATTTTATTAACATCAAAAATGTCATACTTGAAATTATAGATCACTTATTCTTCATTATGTTTTCAATTTTTCCTTTTTCATCCAATCATAAAAGCAATACATTAAGATTTATTTCTAAAATGTGACATTCAAGATGCGTTGCAAATTTCCTTATTTGATAAACAGGAGCATCAGCCATGATATTTAACAATATTGCTTAAACTAAACTAATATAATTCAATAACATATTAAGATAATACACATTTTATTTTTATTTTGAGTGGTATTAGTGTATTGAAAATTGAGCTCAAAGAAAATGCAAATGTTATCCTAAAAGTGAGAAAAAAATGGCATAAAAACGGAATCCCTTACCTGAATGTTTCTCTAAGTAAATTTCAAAAACCTTTTCTTTATTTGTATCATTTAAAAGACTCACAGGAAGAGCTGGATAGGGATTTGCAAGCACTACTTCTCCTTTTTGTCCAATAACAGGTTTTCCTGTTTTTCAGAAAACCATCATTAAAAATAACCAAATCCTTTTTAATTTGGTAATAATAGGAAAATTTTAAAAGATTTTCTTTTTTTAAAAAACTTCTTACATTTACTTCATTTAATATATCTTCAATATATTAATAATTTCATACACACATATATCCTCTTAATATTAATATCATAAATTAATAAATAAGTGTACAGAAATGGTAAATATACTAAAGTGTACTTTTGCACTGAAAAATTCAATAAAAAATTAGAAATAATACTTATAATCTTTCTTTGCAATTAATTTTCTGAGCTAAAAATATTGTTTCAAAAAAGCTATGAATATTTTTTGAATTCTCAAGTTCTTCATAGTAAAATTGTTCTATTTAAAGAGATGTAATTCAAATATAATTTACCTTTTTCGTTTAGAATACGTATATCCATTCCTAGAGAATATGATTGTATTTCTCCTCTGTATACTGGCATGTTAGAATTTAATGCTGCTATCAAGCCGAAAACTTCAGTTGATCCTACAATGGTCAATAGATAAAACTGTTTGAAAGATTATATAAATTAGTGGCTGATACCAAGTTTGTGACATAGAAATATGTCATCCGAGACTTTAAAAAGATTTTTTTGTTATTAAAGCATAATTTCCCTCAGATAATTTTCATTTTTCTCATAAAAGCTTCCAATTATGACAGAGGTGTTCACCACAGCGCTTCCTAAAGAAGGTAGAAACTGCTTCCTGTGCTTAATTGTCTGAATGACGTATTATTATTGTAAAATTAGAAACCAGCTTTAAGTCCCTTTGAGGGACTTAAGTCCCTTTGAGGAAAATTAATGCATTTTTGAAATGCATTAATTTTACTTCATAAAAATTACTTTTAGGAAAAAGATATTCGAAAAGAACGAATAATATTATTAAGAACAAATTAGCTTTATTGTGTACAGAAACTAATAATGATGGCCAAACAAAAGTAAAAACAATTATTATTGGTCTTAATTTTTTTTTATTATCATCAAAACGAATACAACAGTACTTTGAATTCATGTATCAAGCCTGGAACTGACAAACGTGGTTGACATCTTTAACTGTGAGAATCCATCTCTCCCCCTCTTTATCCTAATATAGAGTTACATTATAACAACCTAGTTAACACTAGAAGCTCAATGGACCAAAATACTGTAAATTTCCATAGATAAGACCACCTTCAGATAAGACGAAGTATAAATTTTGGTCAAAGTGTTATAGTAATAGCACATATTTGTCCTAAAAAACAACTTCCAATCTAGTAACGGTCTACGAGTTTAGTTTATATCAGCGACCATTGTCTGGAACAAATTTTATTTTCTTGCATATAGGAGCACTGCCTACAGAAGCACGTTCTGAATTACGAATTCACACATATTACTAACAATTTTCATTGCAGGTTGTGTCGAGTGCTCAAACAATTTCTTCTATGGGTGTCAAAATTTGTAAAGTGTGGTTCTAAATATAGGACCAGCGAAAAGAAGGAATTATGAAACACACTTCAAATTAAATTATAAAGCAGGCTAAAGAATGGAAGAACTGTGTTGAATCAAGGGCTTTCAATGAAACAGAGACGAAGGTAAGAGATTGGAAAAATAATGAAGATATTATTAAATAGAATGTGCCAATGATAAATGTTCTACGAGGATAGAAAGTGCTGAATGGCTACAAGTATAAAATAACTTTGCAGAATGAATGCAAGAAAAAGGCAGAATTTTTAATGTTGTTCCAACAAATATGATTAGATCTTACGCACCAAAGTCGGCACAGGCCAATGCAGAACAAGAAAAGGAATTTAAAACGAAAGTAGATTAGAGCAATCGTTTCATGAACAGAAAAAAACCTGGTCATAGAGAGGAAATATAAATTGCGCCAAAATTACAAGAGCTTGGCCATAAAGTCACGGGTTTACACAAATCGACTAGCTAGATACCAAATGGGATCCGTACGATGAGTTTTTCAACTATGAAAGTGAGGATGTACTTAAGAAGCGATTTGCCTTAGATCAGAGGTCTTCAACCTAGTTTCCGCAGAACCCTAGGAATCCCTGGAACTTTGTCAGAGGTTCTGCAAGAGATCACTATTTTCTTAATTAAAGTGCTAAAATATTAGTAAAATTTTAATTTTTATAAAATATCAAATTCTTAAAGACAATGAACTTGTAAAAATAAATATTTTGGGGATAAAATAAAATTTTAAATTTCGTAAAAGTCACGTGCTTCAAATACATTAACCGAAATGCATTAGATCATATATTATTCTCCATTTATTAACTCAAGTAAGCAATCGTCCACTTACTTGGCCACTTATTTCTAGTTTCAAAGTATAAAGTAAAATTGACGCCACTCTTTTAAAATTGAAATTTTGGGCAGATAGCGTTTTGAAAGGTAATATTGAATGCTTTCTTAACTTGCATATTATTTTAGTAGATGATTACACTAATCCCATTAAAAGCTTAAAAATTATTTTGGTTCAACATTTATGAGATCTGCAAAAAAGCAATTTTTGATTATTTCCGTGCACCAAAAAGAAAAAATTTCTTAGATCCAATATCCATCTCAAGACTGACACCACCAAACTCCTAATAAAAGAAAGAGATCAACAAATTGATATAATCTCGAACGGTGCTCAATTGAAATTATATTTTGGTCAGGTAGATATTATGCATTTTTGAATTGACATAAGAAAAAAATATCCTGCAATTATCAAAAGCGCTATGAAACATCTAATGTCATTTGTTTCAACCTATGTATGCGAAAAATCCTTCTCTTTGTACGCTGCAACAAAAACAAAACACAGATTAATAAGGATGCAGATTTCAACAAATATTCCAGGCGTAAAAATACTTTGCAAAAAGAGACAATCACTGTCATGTCATTAAAAAAATTTCTTTTCATTAATTTGTTATGATTTAAAATATTATTGTTTCAATTTATTATTCATAGAATATGTATTAGATAGCCTTCATAATATATATTCATAGAATATATATTAGATAGCCTTCATAATATATATTCATGGAATATATATTAGCTACTTTACCATTCATTACCTTATTAAGACGTATTACATATTGGGATAAAATAGAGATCAATAATAATTTTGTAAATTTGAGAAGGATAAAGCTTTGATATCTTATTTTTTCTTCTCTTTGCTCAAGAAGTTCCTTCGAGAAAATGGTTCCCCAAGGCTTAAAAAGTTCAATACTTCTGCATTCTAAATGGATTCTAAATATATACAAATTACAGGATTCTAAATACATACAAATTACAGGATTCTAAATACATTGGAGAGTGATTTTCTCTATTTTATAATAGTTTGTTTATTTAAATTTCAATACAATTTTGTTGTATCTGTCTATAAGGTGACTCTGGACATTTGGAGTTTTTTATTTTACGATTCAACTATCACCTTATTTGCAGAAACATGTGGTAATCTTACACCTCTAAATATTATTAAAGTGTAATGGAAACTTACTTTTAAGCCTCATGTCATTAATCTTTCAATAAAGAGCTACGTGGCTAGAGAATATATACGAATAATCTTAAATAAAATAGCTAGTAAAATAACTAATCAAAACAAGTTAAATTTAGCACAAAAAATTTTAGCAAATTTTAAGAAAAAAATTATGGTTGAAATTAAAGAAGGAAATGCTAAATTCCTTCATAGATTATTCATTAACTTCAAAATCCTATGCTGTTAGGGCTATCTATTTACAGTAAAAGGAAACCTCAATTTCTTTTTCTGTAGAATAACGTTTTTGAGTTTAAAAATATGTGTTTAAATTCCTTAAGCTATTATATTAATTGTGTATAAGCAATATCAATAGAATATTATATTCTCTCATATCTAGATATAAATAGTTCATATAATGCTGTTATTAGATGCAAAAATTTAAATGGTGAATTTTAAAAAAGGTGCAGAATATAGTAATACCTCAAATTTAAACCAAAACAATTGTCATGTTTGATTACATAAAAAATGCATTAAAATGTCGATTTTTTTAAAATGATATTACGGGATACAAAAATGTTACTTAATTGTACCGATTCTAACTTTGCGATTAAATAAGTTGTCATCTCTGGATCACAATAACAAATTTACTTGAAAAATAAAGATATCTTATGCCAATCGAGAAATATTACTTTCTGTCAAAGTTACTGAACATCGATTGAAATTCTTTTTTGAAATTTTTACATGAATTATAAGGCTAATACAGATTACCACGAACACTATATATATGCTCCTTCAATGCTAGGAATTAAAGTTAATAATTACAAATCCCTCCAAATGTGTCTGTCTACCATACCAATAAATTATCCAGTCACATGATGAGCAGTAAAGTCAATTTTGGAGAATTATGCTATTGAAATAATGTTTTTCCCCCAAAACTAAAATTGATTTCCAGTTTATTTTTAACTTTATAACTATAAAAATCTATGAAATATTTAAAAACAAAGAATCATATATTGCTTTATAAATAAAGTTTAGTAATTGTTTTAAAAATAGAACTGCATCGGTTTAGAATATTAAAATTTATATCATCAGTTGCGAATGGAAATTCAAATCAAATTGTTACAATTATATTAGAAGAGCACCGATATTCTCAATTATATAAAACATGAATTATAATTATGAAATGTAATTAAATACAATACTCAGAGTCTTTCCCGAGTATTGTACTTTTAGAGTAGCACTCTTTTTTTTTTTTTTATAAGCCGTTATTGCAAGCCTGAAAAATTCATTAATTTAATTTAAAAATCAAACTCAAAAAAATTCTAACCTTCTTAAAGAAACTACTGTATATAACTATTAAATCTCTAAAAAAAACTTGGAACAAAGGCACCAGTAATCAATAGTATTCCTATCAGTAACAAGTGTAAAGCAATCAGTATCTTTGACGCTTATTAAATGCGTTATCTCTCTCTCGAAGTACTTATTTCTGAAAGTGAAAAAAAATTCTATAAATAGTTTAAAAGTCTTGTATAACATATTTTATCATCCAGGTGCGATTTTGGGAAAATGAGATTAATATAAGAATAATAATTAATTTAGAATCTATAATCAGATCTAAAATGTATCAAGATGCAATTTGTGGAATTTGTTGCAGATTTTCAATGTTATTAAAAGTTTCATATAGTGTATTAATGCATATTAGAGCAATGTAGAACTAATTATAATTAAAAAACACTGCATAGAGCTGAAATATTTTTCATCGTTAAGGAAATTGTAGAAATATTTAGAAAATGAAAGTTTTTATATGATGTTTAGAATTTTAGAAAGGTTAAAACTATATATATGCATTTATTAATGAGCGCAATTGAATAACATAAAATATTGTTAGATTTCAAGCAAAATTACCATGCATTCTTCAAAACTAAGTTTTGTTATGCTCAAACAACTTATCAGTTTCTTGTAGTGTTACAAAAAAGCATACATCTTTGCACAAATGAAGAGGAAAAGAAATCCGGAATAAATAAAAACTTATAAAGATTATTTCTGATTATAAACAGTCAACAAATTTTATGATAGTCTTAAAATAATGAATTAAGGTATGTGAATACCTTCGAAGCATTTTTTTTTTAAATGAAATTTTCAAGAAACAATTATGTTTTTATTCACAATGGTCTACAAAACTGTAAATTTGAAAGTCCTTTTAAAGAATCTTTTTTCATTTTTCAAATTTAGGCCATATTTGTTTAAAATTTAGTAAAAATTTACCTTTACGCTAAAATTCATATAACAAATTCTACTTAATATATCTCATTTTTTTTAAACAATATATTTAATACATATATATCTGTGTTGTGAAGTATAAAAAATGCATTTATGTATTAAACTAACTGAGGTATACCAAAACTTATAAACACAACAGAATTTTACAAAAAAAATATTTCCCTTTTTTTAAATAAAAATAGCTCCAAAATAAATTATTATATACTTAAGAGTTATATTTGAAATTCATAACATACCTAGAAATGTACAGAAAATTGTAGTAAAATTTCACTTGAATATATGAAATACTTTTTACGAAATGAGATTTTTTGTAATAAAAGAAATTTAAATCCCAGTTTTCTAGAAAGTGCAAATGAAGATTTTAATTACGTGGCTTTAATAAAAAAAATTAATAAAGAAACTTTCGAAAATCTTCACGAAAACGGTGATTTTTATGTGGGCCCATACCTTAAATTATAAATAAACTGAAAGCTGTCAAGGCCCTTCTTATATACAAGTAAGACAAGTATAGAAGATAACTTTAAAATATAAGATTCAAAGGCAATTAAATCAATTACATTTAATATATATCAATACATACTTTTATATAGAAATGCGCTCTTATAAAAAAAGAATATAATGCCATTCCATATTTATAAATTGTATATATATTTAATACGCGTTGTTAAAATCTTAATTATAAAGAAATATGAATAATTGGAAAAAAAAAAACTTTGTTTCTAAAATGTTTATGCAACTCTCATCTAACTATGAACATATTATAGAATTTTTAAACATTGCAACTGATTATTAAACTATTTTCGAGCTATAAAGTCTTCTGCAGAGAGTTCCATCATTATTATTTATTTTTCATAAATATTGCAATTTTGTCTGAAGGATTTATAGGTTCCATTTCGTAGCTTACCATACACAGATGAAAAAAATAGACCAGGTTTAACCTTCTCAGCAAGGAAATCAAAGCACTTAGGCTTTGCTGGGCTTCCCATCGGGAACATCTGTCTCAGATTCTTCAGTGAATGTTTTGATGCTAAAATAAAAAGAAAATATTACATTACTTAAAGTGCACTTTTATTTCCAAAATAAGTGGAAAACTTTCCATATTTATAAATTGTATATATATATATATATATATATATATACTCGATCGTATCTCAAAATTTCGAGGTATGTCGCTAATAACCATCCTTGGAATTTTCTCTCACAATATGTTCAAATCATAATTCTATTTTTACATAATACTTTTATGTTCTTATTTTGCAAGAAATTTTATTGCGCTGCTCTATTTGGATTTAGTTTTCGACCAAACCTTCATGCATTATCTGGGTAAGAGACTTTAAAAACAACAAAATATTAATAAATAACAAAAGTCAAAACATAGTAATTATTTTTGCGTGAAAACTGGTTACTATCCTATTCACAACACATATGAAATTTTGGATTCCCTTTATGCTTTGGGTGGAAATATAATTGTTCGGAGAATTATCATTTAAATAGATATTGGAGTGCATTAAATCCTTCCATAATTGACAAAGATGTTTAAGCACCCCCTTCAAGACATCCGTGTACCTTAAGAAATCAAATTACCTCTATTTAGGAAATAATACTATACGAGTATATCAATAAGCTTATTTGATTGATATATAGAAATAATTTTATTTTATTCACTGATATAGTCTTATTAACCTGGGTAGGATAATAGGAGGGCAATGTACATCACATATCTGAAATAGATTTCTTTAAATACCATACAATTCATAGTTGATCCTTTTTATTTAAGAAAAGTGTTCTTCAATTTCAAAATGATTTGAATGAGGCACATTACCTTATTTAAAGGAAGGCCAATTGATCCTCATGATATATATATTTAAATTTATAGGTAGTTACACAATAAAGTAAATAAATTTTGCATACGTAAGTACAAAGTTGATATAGGAAAAATGACCATTTATTGTAGAAAAATTTAAAATGAATGGAGGTTTCGGAACACTGTTGGGACACCTTTAGCATGTGATACGGTCGGACATTAAGGCATACAAGTTCCGTCCGGTGTCCAGCGACATCTTGTTCCACAGTTGCCATAAACGCGCCTTTAATTTGACCAAATTCATAAGCTGTTCAACTTTCCGCCCTAAATGATACCAAATATGTTCAATCGGTGGCAAAACTAGGGATCGAGCAGGTCAGGGAATGGTGGAACTCTCCTGTCGAACCTGCTATGTTTGTAGTCCTGTGAAACCCTTGTTATGAGTGAGCGAGCAGTGTCCTGTTGAATAAATGCTCCTGGAAGCCCTACCATGAGTGACAACACATGTAGCTGAGGAATGTCACGAACATACCTGTTAGCTGTCATGGTGCCGTGGATCAATATAAGGGGTGATTGTGTGTCGTATGAGTTGGTACCAATACCATTGCACCAGTTGTGAGAGCGGTATGCCACTGTACAGCGTAGGTAGGATTGAGATGTTCATTTAGGGACTCCACACGTCAACGATTGTCAACAATCATCTTGATTCGTCGCTAAAGTCGATCTGATTCCATTCGATTGCGTCCAATCCCTTCGACCGCTACACCTCTCGAAATGGAGGCGAAGTTGAGTGGATGTGAATGGCAGTACATATAATGAGCACGGCGACAGCAACTGTCCTTTTGCCAGGCGCCTCGCGATGGTACGGACTGACACAGAGGTTCGTAGTGAAGATGCTGCCTTTGTATGGATAGTGGACAATGAGACATTTGACGCTATGCTTGCGTGTCGAATGACGTGACGGTCTTCTTGACTATATGTCAATAGAGGACATCCTGAGCCTGGTCGCCGTGTAACAGACCTCTCTCTAGTCCATTGATCCCAACACCTAATTAGTAACAGTAAAGAAAAAAATGCCCTAGATGGCGAGCCACTCGCCGAGCCGACCATCTAGGTTCCATCATCCATATGATCCTTCCTTTCTCGAAATCTGACAGCCTCTTGTATTCTCCTCGATGGCGGCATAATGGCATCTCAAGTCAAATAGCGCCCTTCTGCAATAGATTAAATAAACGCAAATTGCCCCTGCTTACCTATTTTATAATACAAAGAGAACGAAGTTCAACTCCCTCTAGTGGCTTTACGCAATGAGTAATCACGCTGCTTTTCTAATTTTTACATATCTACCTAACACGTACCTTCATACCAAATTTCTTAATAATACCACTCTTAGTTCTTGGTGCGCAAATTTTTATATCATTGAGTTAATATATTTTGATGATTGAGTGAATATATGAGTGAATAATTTTTATATCACTGACTCTTCTAGAAATTATTAAGTTAATTTTTTTTATTTTGATGCAATGAATGAAATTCAGAAGTCTACTTGCACAGAAATGTCCTTATTCCTTTGGATATAAGTATCTTTTTCCTTCCCGAAAATTATGAAAGCAATACACAGAGACACAGCTCTAGCTAGATTAAAAAACCAAAACGCGAACAATCTAAGAGTTTGCATACTAGAACTGAGACCGGGAAAACGCATTCGGTTCGCATGCCCCGACAGTTGAATCATCTGTAGCTTTCAATCGAAATGCTTGTTTGGCGTTTCTCCGGATTGACGCTTAAAAATAATAAAATTAAATTAAGAAGATAACATAGTTTCATCATATATATATATATATATATATAGTTATATATACATAGAGAGAGAGTGCTCTCTTCGTGAGCAAAAACTTATGAGGTGATAGAAAGCATCAAAACAAGTAATTTTCACCACAAAATGCAAACACAGAGAGCAAGCTGTGAACCAGTACTTAGCACTACAATGGAAAAAGCGAGTTTTTTACACATCATCATTTCTTCCATGTATTTGGCTGTATGAGAGTTATTCCTAGTTACTAGGAAAATTATTATAAAACTTTTCAACTTTGTTTTGTAGAATCTAGAAGCTTATTAGGAAAGGGGGGGAAATGTGACGAATAAAAGGCTTAAAATCTTTTAAGAACCGAGAAGAACAGGTTGAATAAACCAAAAAACAATGTAAATTGAGTCGTAACCGAAGCATGCTAAACCCAAATCTCTCTCCTTGTGTTTTTGTTATAATTATACGTTTAAGAAACATAAGAGTACAACAAAATTTATGGCCCGAAATAAAATATGTAAATAATTCGTTACGTTTTTAAAATATTCTTAATTAATACATATGGTTACAGTTCAAGTTTTCGTACCTGACCATTTTTTATCCATAAGGGATTGTTTCAATTACTTCAAAAATAAAACATTATTTATATATCAACGTTTATGATCCATACGTAAGTCTTTTGTGAGAGAGTGACTGTTGGAATTTACGGCACAAGTGTCAAAGCAGGCTGTGCTGCGCTAAACATTTGTTAAAATAATTTAAAATAATATGATTTTAAAAATACGAATCACTCATAAGGTAACATATATATTTTATATAAATCATTAAAAATACATAGAAACCTAAAACCCATTGAAATCTAAAAATTGTTATTAACTATTGAGTTGATATTCCATATTGATGAACATCAAGTGAAAGGAATATTCTTTTAAATGAATATCTTTTCTTCCTTTAAATTAAAATGCCAATAGGCATAGAATGAACTGGCTGTTTTTCTTCTAAAATGTTGCTTTTTCTGTGAAAATCTGTGTTCGGACGTCTACGAATTAAAAAGATTTTTTTTGAGTAATGCACACCAGTGAATCCTGCAGAAACGATTAGCTTCGAAGCAACAAAACCTTACTATCTACCAGTTAAGATTATTTGCAATGTTTTCATTCCTCCTGCTATTGAGCAATGAGAAAACATTAACTCTACATGCTTTCTACAATTTGTGAAAATAATTGGGTACATTAACATCCTAGACCAGCTTTTAATATTTATTTATAACTTTTCTTTTAATTTCATAAACATATCATTAGCAAGTGTGAGCTATTTCTCTGAACTTCAAGAAGTTGCACAATATAAAAGAAACTGTAATACAATTGTGCTTCAAAATTTCCTTTCACTAATAATATGCTACCAATTTGAAAAGTTATTGGTATCATTTAACCTATAAGCCTTAAGCTTCAGAAGTTTTGCTACTTTTTTGTATCTAATTTTTGAAAATCAACACATAAAGAGGAGAAGAAAAAAAAATCCAAACGCTTGTGCTCTGAGACTCACTAGGTGTCCATCCGTGAATATCCATATATTCTACTACACTGCTCCAAATGTAAATAGAAGAAATTCCAAATCTGTCCACCAAATCCCAAAATCTCGTAGGCGATTCTTGAAAAGCATCTCCATCGTATAAGACTAAAGTTAGGCCTAAATGCAATGAATTGACAAACATACCCCATGAAATCCAACCAACCTGAAAAAAGAAAGAAGAAATAAGTAATTTATGTATAGTTAAGAAATAATCACAAATTTTAATGGTATTTTATTTTCAATTAAATGTACTTAAGTGTATTTAATTGATTTAAAAAAAGGAAAAGT
>BMAW01073774.1:0-23367 GCA_019974015.1 Nephila pilipes
CTGATTATTTCTTTGATTTATAGCCCTCGTGTTGTTTTTAGTGCGACGTTAATAAAAACTAAACGAAACTAAACTTGATTTTGTTAGGTTTCAACACGATGGCTATAGGGGGCAGACATCATAATTTTGAGCCTCGATCAAGTGACGAGGACGACACTTGAGTTGGCACCTCCCCCTAACTTCTACACCACGCCAACGGGAGGACTTTGGGCCCCGACAGATTTAACTTGCATCAGCCCCAGATACAAGGTGGGTCTTTTGTGGTACAAGGCTCGAACCTGTGGCCCGTCGAAGTCCGCTGCCATATTCACTAGGTTACCACTGCCTTTCTTTGATTTTAATTTTGCATTCGCATGTTATTAGTTGCGATGGTCAAATAATATAAAGGTTACGAGGGATAGAATAGTTAGATTGGTTGGTTCTTATTAACGTCTCACTAGAAGAGACACGAGGTAATCTCGTAATTTTGAACCTCGGTCAAGAGACGAGGACGACACCTAGCTGATACCTTCCTCTCCACGTCAACGGGTGATTTAACGTGCCTCAAAACCAGAAGGGTCTTTAGTGGCATCAAGGATCAAGCTCACGACTCGAAGAAAACCGCCGCTGTAGGAGACCGATAGTGTCGTCCTCGTCACTTCACCATAATTTAAAATTACGCGATTATCACCAATAGCTTTGTATTAATTCTGGTGCGATGTTAATGAAACCAAACTAAACAATTACTCCTGCATGAAATCCTTGCTGGAGTTAGGGCTGGAAAATAACCACAAAGCTCTCGATAGCCTAGAGGTCCTGATCACGAGTTCGCGAACAAAGTTACTCCAGTCGCATTACGGGTTCGAATTCTTATTCCCCGAAAGAGCTGTCACGCAGCGGGGTAAATGCATGTTAAATCTGTCGAGGCTGAAAATCCTCACATTGGCGGGGAATGGAAATTTGGAGAAGCGGGTGTAAAATGTGATGTCGTCCTCGTCGCTTGACCAAGGTTTAAAATTAAGAAGTCAATCCTCAATATCCTACTTGTTGCTTCTGAGTGTAACGTTAATAAACTATCAACCGATCACAGCGTTCACCATGCAGACTACAGCAACCCCTATATTCAGGAAATCATCAAGTGGTCATAAAATATCTTTTTTGATAAATTTCGATTAGCCGAGCAACTATTAATTATTGTCCATCACTATTCTAATTTTAACAATTACGCCTTCTCGGCATGATAAGCAGCCCCTAAAAAAACCAAGGACATAAGGGCTGAGTCGTATGACATGTTTCGTCGTTTGAATAGATAATTTTTCACATGAATTTACTCTCAATGCCCATTAAACTATTTTTATTGCTATTATTGCTTTTGAAGTTAATAGTTAAATTATCTTATTGGGTGGACACATGATTATTCCAATGAGATGACGACAAAGGCTCGGAATTTTCCAGAGAGCGAAAATATTTACAATTTTCAACAATGTTTCCAATGATTCGGAGGCGTGTGTGTAAGACGTATGTTAAAAATTATTAGTTTGAAATATCGAAGGTGGATTTTTTTTTTTTTTTTTTTTTTGATCGAAGGGTCTGGTTTTTTCCTTTTACACATTTCTAAATTTGGATTCTTGAATTCGTAGAAACGAAATCGTAAACAGGAACTGTTCTAGATATTTATCTTGAAAGAATAAGAATTCTATGTCGGAGATATTTTCTCGCTTGCAAATAGATTTTTTTCCCCCCCCGTAAGTCAAACATTCAACCTGGCTCTTGTGCTACCCACTCATTTATATTGTATTGCAGATCTGAAAAAAAGACAGGAAGCACAAAAAAGACATTGTATCTTTTTCAAAAAATACGGTTTTGTTCCATTGGGAATGGAATTTGAAAAGAACTGCGGGGGCCACGGTAGCCTAGTGGTCAAGGTCGTGGATAGCGGCTGGCGGTTTTCGTTCAGTCGCGGGTTCGATCCTTGGCCACCAAAGACCCGCCGTGTAGCCGGGGCTGATGCACGTTAAATCTGTTCGGGGCCCAAAGTCCTCCCGTTGGCGTGGTGTGGATGTTAGGAGAGGGGGTGCCAGCTCAGGTGTCGTCCTCGTCACTTGACCGTGGTTCAAAATTACGAGGTCCGTCGCCAATAGCCCTCGTGTTGCTTCTAGTGCGACGTTAATAAAAACTAAAACTAAAATTGAAAAGAACTGCTTTTTGCTCATAAAATACTGCAAAACAAAAGAAAATAAATCATGAAGTATTAAATGATTTATGATAATAATAATAAAAAATAATAATAAAAAAAAAAACGTAAGAGGATGTGGGTTGACTAGATTTGGACACAAAAGGCGGGAAAAAAGACCATCCAGTCTTCCAATTCTTGTTCAGAATGAGTACTTTTATACGTTTCACATTTAATACAAGAAGGCATGTGATATTTATATTAATTATCTCTTCCTCCTTTCCCTCCTCGTCACTTGACCGAGGTCCGTCGCCAATAGTCCTTATGTTGCTTCTAGTGCGACGTTAATTAAACCAAAAACCAAATCCTCCTTTCCCTCTCTTTAGTAGTAAATAACAGTCTTGAAATATTAATGCGAGAGAATCAAAGCTGTGCAGAAACAGAGTAATTAAAAGGAAAAATTTTCAATTTAAACATTTAGTTTATTTTCAAAAGGCCGCATTTAATACCCTGGTTGCAATAAATTCTGTACTTTTGGTTAAATTTATTTCATATAAAAACCATTACTATCATTCATAAAATTTCTTTTCCGGAAGTAAAGGTAGCCGCCGTAGCCTACCGTCATGATCACGGACTCAAGGTCAAGTTTTCATCGAGTTGTGGGCTCAAGCCCAGAGATCACTCCAGACTCGCCGTGCAGCGGGCTAAAGCACGGTAAATTTGATTAAGATCTCATTGGCGTGGTGTTGAAGTTTGGAAGGGTTGGTGCCAGCACAGATATCGTTCTCGTTACTTGAACGAGGTTCCAAAATTTCAAGGTTTGTTGCCCATAGCCCTCGTGTAGCTTCTCAGTGTGACGTTAATAAACAATCACAAAGAACTCACACTCCGAAAATAAATCTTCAGAGATTACAATGAACTCTATTATATCCCTAATGAAAGTAGATTATGAAGGGAGAACATAAAAATGATTGATACTACTCTGCAGATTTGATTACACACTAACCTCGTACTTCGAAGGCCATTGGTGAAATGCTCAAGAGACAGCAGCGACTCTCTTCTACAACAGCGCCAGAAGTTAAAATGCCTTACTTAACTAGCCAGATTAGACGTCTTTTCAGCCTAGTTGGTTAAGGCATGACAAAAAGCAACCGGTCAACTTTTATTCGGGCCCATTGGTCCAGGATTCGAAACAGCAGCTGAATTTTAGGTTGCCAACAACTCTCCAGAAGTTAATATACCGACGTCTTTTCAGCCTAATTGGTAGGAGCGCATTCTTCGGACCCGCTGAACAAGGGTTCGAAATAGCCGCTGCCGGCATTCCACGGCCATTAACACTCTCTCCCCCTCCCCGGGTTAAAAAACATACCCCAATGTCTCACACAAAACGCCTAGGGCCTAAATGGTGACTCTGGACTTGAACAATAGATAGCAGCACAGCCTATCCCTACTGATTGCATATGTGCCCGATGCAAAAACACTTGCCTCTGTACACATAAATCAGATTAGTGATATTCTGGCTCACGTTCGACGAGACCCGCCACTCAATACGAGACAGCCGATAGTTCGAATGGAAATAGGTCCCAAGCAAAAACTCAATTCAACAGCGAGGGGATGAATATCAATTGCTGTAATGGATGAAAAAATGAAAAAAAAAAAAACAGCCTTCTGTATAAGATATCAATATTTCTCTTCGTATCATCACAATAATACTGGAAGGGGAGTATGCAGCGACTCACTTCTACAACAGCGCCAGAAGTTGAAATGCCTTACTCAACAGACAGACAAGACGTCTATTCCGCCCAGTTGGTTAGGGCATGACAAAAAGCGACCGGTGAATGGTCCAGGGTTCGAAACAGCAGTGGCATCTAAGGTCAACAACTCACTCTCTCTCCCTGCATGGGGTAGAATAACATCCCCCGAAAGATCAAACTCACCCAAAAGAGCTTAGAACTACATACTAGCTCAAAAATTCCTCCACCCCCACACTCCGTATTTATTGATTAATCAAAAGTCAATTTTTCTTACTAAATAATATAGGCTATACAAATTTACCAATACACATTACAAATTTTCAATTTATACAGTTATTCTCACAGTCAAAAATAAATATTTGTCTTCCAATTTACATACAGTTATACTGAGTTCAAAGATAGACATATATTACTTTAAAGAACTTTTGGAAATTGTAGAAGCGAAATGAGCAAGGTTTCAAAACATTCTTGTGGATGAAATATTTTGATATCTATTAAATTAAAAGAATATTTTAAAGGAGGTAATAGCCTTTGTAACTTTATATCCCAAAAAAACCTCTAAAATACAGCCCAAAATAAAGACCTTTAGAATACAGGACAAGTTTTTAAAAATTAGGACCCATAGAATCGACATCAAAACTGCAGAAAAAAGGATCAAATCTCATTGAAGGGATTTGATGACGGATCGCAGATGTAATGCACGATTTAATTTTATAATGGATAGAAGGACTCCAGCGTGGAACCATATTTTTGGAGATGGAGAGATTAAATGATATTCTTTAGTTAGAGGACATAAAAACACGTAATGGTCAGCATCTACAACAGAGCCACAAAGGCAATTTGGGGTATTTTTCAATATAAAACGAAGTAAATAAGAAATAAACGGGCCATGGTTAGTTAGAAATTGTGTTACATAGCTTGAATGAGAATTGATATTTAAGTTAAGTTAGAGTATGTAGGATGTGTCCCGTAATGTGTGTATCCCGTAATGTGTCAATAGCGATAGCCAAATATGGCTATGCTACGCCAAAAAAGCTGTAATTGTGATCTGGACGTTTGTTTGGAAACAAAGACAGTTAAACCCATGGGAAGTGAAAAAGATCACTAGAGTACCTTGGATGAGTGATGCCCGTACTTATCTGAAGAAGATAAGCTCTTGAGATCGGATTTAACCGGTAAGCCGGTATTAGAGTTTAATCACCAACCCTCCCAGTAAGCAAGTAATCTATTTTTATTGATTTTAATGATATAAGAGCGAGGAGTTAGAACATTTCCTCTCACATCCTCATCATTTACAGTAGCGGATTTAGCATAATAATTTGCAATGTCATTAAAAAATTATTGAGCGGTTTAGTCCAGAAAATACTGTAAAATGTGCGATAAATAAAAGGAAAGCATATTCCTTATTGAATTAAGAGACATGGATTTGTTGATAGAAATTTTGCAAACTTTTGGTGACGAACTGCGTAATTCTGAACTACAGTCAAACGACGAGAATGAGTAAACGTGGATTTATAGCGCAAAAGCCAAATTTGACTATGGCCAAAAAACCTACTAAAAGAAGGTGAGCTACTGAGGAGGGTCAAATGACGGGAATGCTATCTGAACTGGCACCCCACTTTCCAAACATCCCCACCATGTCAAAGTGAAGACTTCAAGCCCCAATTTAACATGCATCATTTATCATGCACGACGGATTTTGTTGCTTACGTGTTGCTTCTAAGTGTTACATTAATAAACAATCACTCACTCCATATCTACGCCACGGCAATGTGAGAACTTTTAATTCTTACTTATATTTATGTATTCAACCAGGTTAATGCGACTCAGAGGAATTTATGAGCTGCTTTGGTAGCGTACTTTATTGCGGTGAGCTGCATTGTATGTGTGTTTGTGTGATGAATTCGATTCATCACCTTTTAATTTTGGTACTTTTAATGTCAATCCTAATTCATTCCAAACGAAATTTTCGCACTGACAACTACTTCTACTTTCACTCTCCAGTCACGGGAACTGATTGGTCCTCCCGAGTTCCGTTAGAGAAATCGAGAACAATCTGCAATAAATTAAAGAAAATTAAAATTTATCGAATTAAATGTATTCATATGAAACATCATTTAAAAACTAGCTATCAAATGATACCGAGCAATCATTCTGTCTGGATTCAAAACCTTTTGGACCGAATATGTTGCTTTCCGTGGACAAACCGGCCGTCCCTGCTATTCGTTCGATTAAACTGTGCTTCGCATACCCACCCTGCATCTAATGCTCACTCTCGTTCTTCTGGTAAGTTTTCTGGTTAGGTATATATATTGTGCGTCATCTCCTCACTCAAGATGGCTTCACTGCTTTTTAAAAATAGCTCAACTTCATAATTATTTCTGAACAATATGGATGCAAAATTGTGACAATAATTGAGTCAATATTCTGCGATATTCACATAGAAATGGGATATGATACGATTGGTTTGGTTTTATTAACATCGCGCTAGAAGCAACACGAGGGCTATTGGTGACGGACCTCGTAATTTTGAACCTTGGTAAAGTGACGAGAACGACACCTGAGCTGACATCCCCCTTTCCTAATTTCCACACCACGCCAACGGGGAGAATATGATACGAACGACTTATGTTGGAATGTTCTTTGGTGCTTTTATGAACAATAACAAGTTTAAATTTTTGTTCATATGAATCAGTTTCGGTGGCCTTATGTCGATAAAAATAACTTAGGAGTCCTTCTTATGTGAGTGAGTGAATATAAAGTTTACTGGCAATGTGGCTATACTGCGCCAAACAAGATTTAACTGTGATCTTGACGTGAAGAAATTGAAGAAAAGACAAAAATTGATTGATAAGGGGGGTCGAAAATAGAAAAGAATCGTTAGGGTAACCCGGGGACGCGTCACCCGTGTTTACCAAAGACAGTAAACCCCATGGGAAAGAAAAAGATCACTAGGGTGTCTCGGGGTCATGATGCCCGTACTTACCTAAAGAAGACAAGTCCCTGGGTACCTAGGGGCAGGGTGTCCGGATATATCGCCAAGAAATTGGGTAATCATTTTAGTCACCTCTTACGACATGCATGAGTGAGTGAGTGAGTGAGTGAGAGTGAGGTTTTATGGCGCAAGAGCCAAAGTAGGCTATGCTGCGCCAAACATTTGTTAAAATCGATTAGAAATTAATGTCATTAAAAACAAGAGACCAACACAAAGACACATAAAAGATAAAAGGTTAAAAATCAAATATGGTGTAAAAGGCCAATATGTCTTAAAAAAGCAAATAAGTTATGGTGGGGGGGTTTCCCCGCCAAGTCAGATAGGTTTAAAACAGATGACTGAAAATAAATACGGCGATGATCATTAAAAACCGGACACATAATTAAAATGTGATGAATCGTGTAAGGGACATGGCAGGAAGGACACTCGGGAGCACCCTCCCCAAATAAAAGATGTCTATGGGTAAATCGAGTGTGTCCAATGCGAAGGCGAGTCAATCTGACATCCGCTCTTCGCATTGGACAAACAGGCCATTCTCCAATGATCGGCTTCACTGAGTGTAGCTTGTTATTGAGTTGAAGATTCCAATATTCCTACCATGCCTGATTAATGGAATTTAAAATGTGACGACGGATGTCCTCAAGTGGAACTGCAAGCTGCAGAGGATTCGTTGCCGAACATGCAGCTGAGTCCGCTTGTTCATTGCCTAAAATACCTACATGACTAGGTATCCAACAGAATTTAATAACATAACCCCTACTATACAGACTACAAACAATGTCTGCAATGTCAACCACAGTAGGATGACTGCGATCGTCCAGATTGACCAATGTTTCCAGGACGCTCCTGCTATCAGTATAAAGGACGAACTTCCGGGAACTAGATTTTTCGACTAATTTAAGGGCACAGTAAATGGCGACAGCTTTGGCAGTGTAGACACTGCAGGAAGAGTCGAGCCGGTAACTGTGCCTGATGACGTTCGAAACGACACCACAGCCGACATAGCCAGTTCCTTTCGAGCCGTCCGTGTAGATCGGAATAAAATCCGCGTACTGACTCCGATGGAAAGCAAAGAGACGTTGGGAAATAATCGGACATGTGGTGCTCTTGCTGTATGAGGCAAAGGGATTATGGTAAAGAAACCTTGGAATATTCCAAGGAGGAAATTTAATAAAACTTCGCTGTTGAACAACTAAGACATGTAGGCTGAGTTCCTTGATGATTTATTTCACCCTCTCAGAGAAAGGACGTATAAATGAAGGTCGAGCTTCGTAAAGTCTCCGTAAAGAAGTACTGATATTAACAGTTTGAATTGGATGAAAATTAACGGAAGACATGCGATAAAAATAATTGAGTGACAATTTCTTACGCCGCAAGTTCAAAGGTAACTGGTTACAAAGGACATAGAGACTCTGAACAGGTGACGTTCGAAATGCACCACAGCAGATTCTCAGAGCATTATGGTGGATTGGGTCAAGCTTCCGCAAGGTAGTTTTGCAGGCAGATCCGTAGACGATACATCCATAGTCGATCCGAGACAGAATAACCGACTGATACACTCGGAGTAAAGAAATTCAATCCGCTCCCCAAGAGGTGTTGGACAACATCTTCAAGATGTTGAGGGATTTCTCACACCTCTTCCGCAGATGTAAAATGTGCGGAAGGAAAGTGAGTTTGCGGTCGAAAATTACTCCGAGGAAGCGGACGTCAGGGACGACCGGAATAGACGTATTACGGATGCGAATGTCAGGATCGGGATTTAGACCCCGTTTCCTACAAAAATGCACGCAACTACTCTTACTGGGAGAAATACTATGCCCATCCGCATCACACCAAGTAACCAAGTTATTAACTGCATTCTGAAGTCGCCGCTCGATTAGATGCATGGACGATCCTTCGCAGGAAATCTGCAGATCGTCGACATACAAAGATCCGTGAACAGATGGCTGAAGTTTTAAAAGAATTGGTGACAGGTGACAAATGAAAAGAGTCGGACTTAAAATACTTCCCTGAGGAACTCCTTCAAATTGAGTAAAAGAAGATGATAAAATATTTCCGACACGTACTTTAAAAGTTCTTAAAGATAAAAACCTCTGAATAAAAAGAGGCAAATTGCCTCTCAATTTATAAGAATGTAAAGTGCGTAAAATCCCATAGCGCCACGTACGGTCATATGCCTTTTCGATATCAAAGAAAATAGAAACCAAATGATTCCTCCGTACGAAAGCAGAACGAATCTGACTTTCGAGTAGAAGGATGTTATCTATTGTGGATCTTCCTTTACGGAAGCCACTCTGAAACAGAAAAATGCATTGATTCTTTTCCAATTGATAAATGAGACGGGCATTGACCATACGTTCAAGGGTCTTACAGAGGCAACTCGTCAGAGCGATAGGCCTATAGTGGAGAGGGTTCTTTGGATCCTTACCAGGCTTCAGGATAGGAATAACGATTGCCTCCTGCCACTGGCTAGGAAACACATGCTCCCTCCATATTCGGTTGAATAGGTAAAGGAGACTGACAAGTGAATCCTCGCTCAAGTGGCGAAGCATATCGTAAGTTATACCATCAGAGCCTGGACTGGTATTGTTAGATAAGGACAGAGCCTTTCTCAATTCCCACATATCAAAGTCACAGTTATAAGGGAGTGGTTGCCGACACCTGAAGTTGATAGGTGTCTGCTTAGAACGATTCTTAGTCGCTAAAAATGTATCGCTATATGAATCGGAGCTTGACACACTAGCAAAAGAGTGGCCAATGACATTGGCCACTTCGACAGGTGAAGAATGCACAGCATTTGCAGTTTCCAGTATCGGGATGGAAAATTCCCGATACAGGGAGTTCGCAGCTTTTACCTTTCTCCATAACTGTTGACTTGTGGTAGACGATGTGATGGAAGAGACATACCTGATCCAAGATTCTCTCTGACTATGTCGCCTTACTCTGCGTGCAATCGCCCTTGCCCTTTTAAAAGCTACGAGGTTTTCGGTTGTGGGATATCGTCTGAAGATACCCCACAGTTTCTTTTGTTCCCTGTAGGATGATTGGCAATCCGTGTTCCACCATGGTTTACTCATCTTCCGCTTTGAATTTGTACTCTTCGGTATCGCTGCATCAGCAGCGTCCACGATAGAGGTAGTGACATGTCGAACAGAGCTATTTAAATCTTGATCTTAAACCATTGCACCGGTAATAACTGCTAACCGTGTGAATAAATCCCAATCTGCCCGGTTGAAGCGGTAAGTGGAGGGACGAAAACGCACCCCATTACCATGAACCTGGGAGACTAGGAGAGGGAAATGATCACTGTTGTGTAAATCATTTACAACCTCTAACTTCAGCGACGGTAGCAATGTTGGTGAACAAATGGCTAGATCAAGGGAATGAAATGTCCTAGTGGGAGCATGGAAATACGTCTTCTCGTCGGTGTTCAGCAGACAGAGACTATGATCAGAGATCAACTGCTCGATCTGCCGACCACGAGAATTTGTACCATCATACCCCCACTGAGGGCTGTGTCCGTTAAAGTCACCTAGCAGAAGGAAGGGAGTTGGTAGCTGATTTACTAAGTGATTCAAATCCACTTGAGACACAACATCGTTAGGAGGCAGATAAATGCAGCAGACTGTGATTAATGTGCGGGTATGGATCCGCACAGCCACAGCCTGCAACGATGTGGTCAGCGTAACGACGTTGTGAGGACTGTTCTGAGATGTCAGGATGCAAACACCTCCCGAAGAAGATGATGCTGCATCAACATCCAGTCGTACGCAATTATATCCACGCACTCGGGTTGTCATATTACTCTTCAGAAAAGTTTCCTGAAGAGCAACACAGACAGGTTGGTGCGTAGATATAATGGATTTGAGATCCTCTAGTCTGGTTCGTAAACCGCGGCAGTTCCAGGAAACAAAAGTATCCATTAACCAATCGCACTGGAGGTCGGTTCTCCCGACTCCATGTCTACTAACATGGTGTAATCATCAGCAGTTGGATGCAGATCCAACGCTGGGATCTCAGTTTTCTTTATTTTGGGTGGCTTTTTCCGCCCATCCCCCTTAGCCTCTCTCAGCTGGGCGCGTTTATTTTTCCTAGGAGATTTAACTCCACTTTTACTGTTGGTTGTTTCACTTTTAGAAGAACATATTGCAGCTGAGTTGGGTTGGTTAAGGTCAGAGTCAGTCTGAGTAGTGCAAAATTTAAATGTTTTTTTAATCTTAGATGCATATGAGACTCCAGGGGTAGGCGTTCGTTGTGAAACAATACGCCTAGCCTCTGGATAGGATACACTATTCTTTATTTTTACAGCCGTGATCTCTTTTTCCAAGTTCCAAGTGGGGCACGATCGAGAATATGAAGGATGGTCACCATTGCAATTGACACATCGTTCCTTCAACACGCAGTCTGTACTTTCGTGTCCAGCCTGTGCACAGCGAGCACACGTGGCTTGACCACGACAGTCGGTTTTAGAGTGTCAATATCGTTGACATTGGAAACAGCGCGACGGATTCGGAATATATGGTCGAATGGGACATTGAAGGTAAGCAGCCTTAACAGACTGGGGCAGTTCTGGCGTCAAAAACGTCAGGATGAGGTGCTTGGTAGGAAGCACCTTTCCATCCCGACGAATTGTTATACGCCGAACCTCACAGACCTTCTGATCTTTCATGTTTTCAAGAATTTCCTCGTTCGACACATTCAACAATTCCGCGGCTGATATAACCCCACGAGAAAAGTTTAGACTACGATGAGGTGCTACAGTCACTTCAAAATTAGCTAATTGGCGCAGATTTATAAGGGCGGAAGCTTGCTTCGCAGACGACACTTCCAGAAATAAATCCCTGGAGCGCATCTTGCGAATTGTCTTCACAGACCCTACACTGGCCGTTATAGCCTTCTCGATTAAAAACGGTGAAACGTTGGAAAAAGAGTCACTTTTTATCATGATGAAAAACCTAGCGTTATTGGTATCTGACAATTGTTGCTCCACAATGGGAGAAGAGGTTGACGGAATTGGGCCTCCGTCAAGGCACGAGGGTTTTGGATCCATAAGTAGTTTTTTGTGTTCACTTCAGTGCGCCTCCACCCACCATAGGAGTCCAACAAGGGGAGGCAGCCAGCCGGACATCTGGCAGTTGCCAGGCACGGCACTTACCCCAGAGGTGGCACTGAAGTATAGTATTACAGCTTCGGGGTGAGGATCCGTCGGTTCACCCGAGGCACCCCTAACTGCAACACTAACCCTATAGCAACGTCGTTGGGGTTCGAGAAGAACCCCTCCGAAGCGATCACCAGCCGATTGACAGGAGCGGGCTCACCCCTGCCCCCCGTCTACGGAGAAGCATGGGCCAAAGGGACCGCAACAGGATCCCCAGACTCCACTTTCCCCCGGCACGGGTCGCCGCATACGGCAAACATGCGGGTCAGGTCAAATAATAACTTGGACTGACATTGATGGTACTAAATGAAATTTTTTTATTTTTAAATCCCCAAGAGAATAAACACTAATGAAAATACAGAAAGTAAGGAACAAAAGATAACGAACATAAAATAACCGCAAAATCAACCCCAAACAGAAAGAAAAATGACTAATTTGGAAATCTGCAAATAAAATCGGAACCAAACATAGATTTTTTTTTTCTTTCTTTCTTTTACAATTTTTTCACTCGGGTATCTCGGGTACGTGGTCCCCCGTACTCATCCGAAGATGAGCCCCTGAGAAGAAAAAAGGAAAAAAGATGCCAATTTGACCAGAAGAGGGGTCGAAAACAAGAGAAAGAGCGCTAGGGCATCCCGGGGGCGCGTCCCCCGTGTTTACCAAAGACAGTAAACCCCATGGGAAAGGAATAGATCACTCAGGTCCCTCGGGTTCGTGAAGCCCGTACTTACCTGAAGTAGGTAAGCCCCTGAGGGGTACAACATGCATGAACTACAGTGGGACTATTCTGTCATTCCCGGTCACCACACGGGTCTCGGGGTCCTTCTTATCACTTGACTATAGTTTTAAATTATGATTACCATCGCCAGTAGCATTCGTGTAACTTTAATGCGATGTTCATTCAAACTAAATGATTTTATTGTAATTTTTTTTATTGTAAAATTTTTAATATTAATTTAAAATATTTAATTTCTTGGAAAGGATCTTTTAAGTATTGCATCTTTGTAATTGGATTAATAGAATATATTGAATAATTGTTTCGTTAACTTCGCACTTAAAAACCAACCAAGGCTACTGACGACGGATTTCGTCATTTTAAATCAAAGTCAAAGTATAATGCTCACTGGTTACTAATTACATCATCTTTTTTCCATTATAAGTCTGAAAGTATAATCACTAAATTACGCAGTCAAATGAAGAAAGATAAAGGGAGATGAGTCAAATCCATTTATCCTTCTTCAAGCTATGAATATTTTAAGCTCTGCCAACTTTCTTTATGGCTACTTTGCCTAAATGGGTCTTAATTATCTCGTTTGTAATAATAAATTAATTTCTTACCGATTTACTTGGATTCGAGTAGGTAGAAATGTTAGAGTGTGACTAATAGTGAAGTTAAATGCTGTTCCGAACAAGATGTAATTGTGATCTAGGTGTTTGAATAAAAGATAAAAATTGGTTTACAAGAAGAAGAGTCGAAAATAGAGAAGGATCGCTAGGATATTCTAGGGACGTGTCATCCATATTTAACAAAAACATTAAACACCACAGGGGAAAAATGGTCACTAGTGTGCATCGGAATCGTGGTGCCCGCACGTACTCAAGCCCCTGAGAAGGTAGAAAATTGCTAGAATTGAGAATCTCTTTTAAGATCCCCCTGATCAATTTTTAGATTAAGAACAGCTGGTTCAGACACGTCTCGCATTGATTCCCAATAGTCAACTAACTTCCAACATCGACATTAAATTCTTGATTGTTTATGCATGCATTTCCTCAGATTTATCCACTACATTCCATAACTTCAATCTAATCTAGATAAATCATGTTTCATTTTATTGGAAGGGTTTCTTATTCAAACACAATCGGAAAGAAACCACAAAGGGTTAGTTAAATGGAGAATCGAGATAAAGCCCAACGTTACAGATCCGAAATTTTATTACACTCTCCAATAATAAAAAATAAGTTTAAGAATGAAAAACATATTGGCAACATATATTCCCGGGTAGAGCGAAATAATCAATACGATTAACAATTGTCTGTTGCCAAAACAAAAGAGAACTTTTATGAACAAGATATGCATGCCTTTTTACTCATTGATAACAAAAGTTTGTCGATAAATATTTCCAGTATAGTCACGTTTCAAAGGTTTGCAATACAATGCATAAATGAGGAATTGTTTTTATTACTGTAAAAGTCACGTAATTTTTAGCGAATGTTCGTTGCCATAATAAAGCGTAAAAATTGCATTCATTTCTTACAAAAATAAAATAAATCGCCTCTATTTCGCATAAAAAAAAAAAACCTTCATGTTTTCATTTAACGCCTAAATTAAAGAAGCTACCAAATTCAAAACCGATATCATTATTGCTCAAGAGGCGAACTAAACAAACAAATAAGAACATTTTAACAGTTCCTTTGCTACAATTTTCCTTTCTGCGTGTCATTTAAAATGCCTTTTAATTTTTTGTTGTGAAGAGTTTCTGTTCCAGGGCTGGAGAAAACACTTGTAGTGGTTGTCATGACAACAGCAAATAAGCAACACGGTATAGGTTGAATTTATATTTCTACGTAATCACACACACGAATGTCTGTAGCTTAGACAATTGCCAATGCTTTCTTATGTTAATTATTTCTAAACTTTTACTTGTATTTACTTTGATTGAAAAGCGACTATAACATCTCCAAGGTATCGGTAGAGGTTTGAAGAAGGTATTTAGCTGATTTGTTGGGTGATTCCCTCTGGAAGATTTTAATAATTAAATTAAACACTGCTGCAACAATGACGCACGTACGATGCTGTGTTTATTTATTCAATATTAACGTATCTTAGAATCAATAAATGCTATTCTGCATCTCAATTTCCTGACGCGTGACGTGGAAATTGCAGGAAAAACAAATATTTACTTCCGGTCTATATTTATCGCACTCGCGCTTTGTGAAAAAAGCTTGATAAGTTTTCATTTGCGTCATGTTTATTTTTAGGCGTGAAAATGCTTTAAGCCATTGCAAGTTTCAGTTTAGTTTTCTTATTAACGTCGTACTATAAGTAACACGAGAGCTATTGGCGTCGGACCTCATAATTTTGAACCTCGGTCAAATGACGAGGACGACACCTGAGCTGGCATCCCCCTCTCCTGACTTTCGCCCCACACCAACGGGAGGACTTTGGTCCCCGACAGATTTAAGGTGCATCAGCCCCAGCTACACGGCGGGTCTTTAGCGGCCAAGTCTCGAAACCGCGACTGAACGAAAACCGCCGGCCACGAATCCGAAACCATGACCACTAGGCTACCGCGGCCACTACGAAAGAGAGAAGTGCAGACGAAAGGGATAGAGTTAGTATTTTTTGTTTAATATGAATATCTGATTATTTTACATATTTTTTGTTTATCGATACAAATAATTTATATTTATAGATAATTTTTTCTTTATGTAGGAAGAGGGTTTTAAACGAGATAGATATCTAAATTTATTAAGGGAAATCAGCTATGAAGAAGGAAGAAGACAGGGAGAAAAGATTGGAGTAACGTAATCGAGTCACAGATCTCTTGTAGAAGGGTCGTTTTAACCAAAACAAGGAGAACAAAGCCGAAGTTGTTGTTGAAGGGACATCATTTTCTTTATTGATGATGATGTGAACGGGAAACGAAATAAGAGTGTAATTAAGATTTATGAATCCGCATGTGAGAATAAATTTAAAGGAGTGTCAGATGAAATGCAAGATTTTATGGGGGGGGGGGGGTTAAGTTAAAAAAATTATTGTAGGATTGATCGGGATAAGTGTGATTTCTAGGATTATGGGTAAAAAGGAGCTGAGCTTGAATTAAGGGGCTTTCATGATCAATTAATTTATTGTAGAATCTCCTCGATAAGTAAGCAATATGTGTTTTGATCGGAGGAATTTTAAGATCTTTACGTAATACAGAGTTTCTTATGTACTAAGGAGCATTTGTTATTATTCGTAAAATTTATTTTGGAGGACTTGTGTTTTTTTAATATGGATGGCTGCTATGTGACCCCAAATTGGGGCCGCAGAAAGAATTATCGGTCTTATAACTTGCTTATATAGTACAACTTTGTTGGAGAGGGAAAGCACAGAGTGCCTACCAATCTGAAGAATACTGCTGCGGATTTGGGCACAACAACATTTAGTAACTATTGTAGCGGTGTGTTTCTTAAAGGTCAGTTTGGAGTCCAGATAGACGCCGAGATATTTGGCCTCAAAGTCCTATGTGATGTTTCAATTAAAAAGTTTAAGTTGTTGGGTGAGGGGAAGGGTATGGCCTTTTCTAAAATTAATAGCTTAAGTTTTGGTGGTGTAGAGTGCTATCTTCCAGTGGGTGAGCCATTTTTGAATTTTTTAAAGATGGTTGTGGAATTTTAGGATAAGCTGATTTTATGGAGGTATCTTGTGTGAGGATAGTATCATCATCTGCGAACAAGCAGAGACTATTATGAGGACTCTAAGAGAAGTCGTAGGTGCACAAATTATACAAAATTGGTGAAATTGCAGAGCCCTGTGGAGAGCCTGCTTCGATATGGCTATTTATAAAATAATCATTCTTAACTTTGACTTGTAATGTCTTATTTTTCAGGTAGTAGTTGATTAAGAGAATTATATAATTGAGTTTGATAAGTTTATAAATAAATCCATCATGCCAGAGGCGATCAAACGCTTTTTGGATGTCGAGGAAAACTCCTCCAGAGATTTGTTTTGAATTATATTTTTCAGTGATGACATTCACAACACCCAAAAGTTGCTGAATAGTGCTATGACGAGATCTAAAACCAAATTGGGAGTCGGGTAGAATATTGTTTAAACTGACTTGGTCTAAAATGCGTTTTAAAATAATTCTTTCGAAAATTTTTGGAACAGAATTTAAAAGACTAATGGGTGATAATTTGAGGAGAGGGAGTGACTTTGATGTGGTTTGGGGGAAAGAATAATTATTGAGTGCTTCCAATTCTTAAAAAATGGGATAGTAGTTGGCAATTGTTGAAACATTTTAGTTAAATGAGTAACGGATTTTAAAGGAAGTATTTGAAGGCAACGTTGTGCATACCATCGACACTTGGGGCTTTTCTTTTGTTTAATTTTTTGATTATGGCAGAGACTTCAGTTGGAGAAGTGAGAGAAGGGTTAACATTTATACTAGAGTAAGAATTTAGATAATTATGAGCCAAATTTTCCATTTGTTCAATTTTATCATCATCGTACAGTTCAGCATTTTTCTGGAATGAAATTTCCAGGGAATGAGCAAATAGGGGGGGCCTTGTCTTTGGAGGAGAAAACCATCCATTATTTTCACTGAAAGGTGTGTGCAGGGGGGAATATTGCCTTTTTTTTTTTTTTTTTTTTGTCAATTTTCTGTTTAAATTGAAAAGAGAGTTATCTTCGGTATTGAGATCCTTAAGTAGGGCTTCCCATTTGTTGTTTCCATGGATTCTAATTTGTTCGTTTGCGATTTCAGTTTATTTAAAAGGGTTTTGTAGGGTGGGTATCGAGTTTATTACCATTGTTTTCTAATGTGGTTTCTTTCTTTGATAATATTACGGATATGAAGTAAAAGTCTAAGGTGAGGAGATTGGATGCTTTTAAAGTTGCTAGAAATGTTAATAGCATTTTGAATAGTGGTGGCTAAGGAGTCAATAGCGTTATCAATATCATTAATGCTGTTGATAGAAGGATTGTCAGTGATAGAATTATGATTGGTATTTTGGAATTTAAACCAGTTAGTAGTTGTAAGAGTGCGAAGAGGATGGGGGAAGGATGTTAGTAAAGAAAATATCAGTCAATATGGGGTTATGATCGCTGGGAAGAGCATAAATACTTTCAATGTGAAAATTAGAAATATTTTTCAAGATGGCAATATCAATGACAGAATTAGAGAGGCTATTTTAAAGAAAATGGAGAGGGGGGGAGAATCTGGAGCTGCTAATTGGTAATTATTATCATTGCAGAATTTAAAAACAGTATTGCTTGACCTATTGGCCCTACACTTAGTCCAGGTGGGGTGTTTGGCTTTGAAGTCAACAAAAAGAATACCAGAACTATTGTCTTGAAGAATGTTGTTATACTCATTTGGATGAATTAAATTTCGAGGAGGGTTGTAAAGGGTACTGATAGTGATTTATTTATTATTGCGAGCTTTGATGAAAACAGTGGTACTTTCAGAGTGAGGGGAGCTTTATAACGAAAAGAGAGAGAAAAAAGATAAGAAATATAAATTGCAGATATAAATTAGTTGACAAGTAGGCGAATCGAAAATAAAGGAAGATCGCTAGGGTATCCCGGGAACGCGTCATCCGTATTTACCATAGACAATAAACCCCAAAGGAAAGAACAAGATCACTAGGATACCTCGGGGTCCTGATGCCTCGAAAGAAGGCAGGATGCAGGCTAATACCCCCAGACACTGGGTACCCATTCTAGTCGCCTCTTACGACATGCATGAGCAACAGTGGAACTATTCTGTCATACCCAGTCTCCACACAGGTCTACAGTGATGTTAAATTAAGCTTACCTAACTGATTATGCTAATACATTCTTCACCATTCGTTAGGTTATGAGATAGATTCGGATTTAATATACAATTGCCCTCTTTATTTTACTCAGCAGATTGGCGGAATCGAGACTCGAACCTACGTTCGAGGTTTCGTGGCTGTTATTGCCATTGCCAACTGCGAAACATGAACTGAGACTTGCAGGATCTGATATATTAAAGATTCCTACTTTGCTCTTTTTTGGGTACTCAAGGACTATGAATTTTTTTTTTTGTGTTTTTCTTTTCTTCACTCATTCGGATTGTAAGTTTGCAGTTACAAATTGGAACTCTACGGCATATTTTTTTGTAAAGTTTTATAGATAGTGGGATCTATAAATTTTTTTTTTTAAAAAAGTATTAATCTGAATTTCATAAAAGGGAACCACTGTAAAAACCGGAATTAAGCAGACTCCCAAAGTTAACGGGCTGTGTATTAGCAACGACTTCAAATCAATACCACTAAAACGGTTGGAGAACATACCACCCCTTTTTTGAAGGGGTGTGAGTCCCCAAAGGACATGTTATATTCCTCTACATCCCTCTAAATTCGATGGGGCAATCAATTTCGAAGTAACGGTAGTTGGAAAAGAAACGTAACCTTGACCTAGAAGGCAATTGTGGCAACAATTAAGATCCCTGTTCACTGCGCATGTTCTTCAGAATGTTCAAAAAAATAATGACCTAATTATCTAAAACTAATAAAAAAAATTCCTATACCTACACTGTACCTAAACTGATAAAAAAAAATATTGTTCGCATTAACACGTTATTATTGTTATTTTTTTCACAATTGGATAATAATTTTATGGGTTTGCCTTCTGATGTCACCTCTACGTTTCGGATCACCCCTACGTTTCAGATAGTCCCCTGCCCTCGCCCCTTAGTGACGCTACAATATTCGAATCGTAAACACAAAAGAACGAAATCACCAGGAAACCAATGGAAAGTTCCATATCTGGATAAACACCACCCACATCCCCATAAGAACGAACCCCCTGATCGATGACCCACAATGCCGCCATTTTCTCGGTCAAGGTCACCACACCCCTTGCATTCGTGCATGGTCCAGACTCACTAAAATGACCAGTGGGGGTAGAGGTTGTAGTCACGTACATAGAAAGTGAAAACGAGCGTGAAGGACGGACGGACAGGACTGCTTTGGAACACGGATCTTTTTCATTCCCTCTCCTCGCTTCTCCCTCCCCCCATTTGAATGTAACGAACGGATAACGGAACGACCCCTGTTTTGTTCCCTGCCGATGCATAACCAACCGGATGCTTTCATATTTCAAAGCCTGTGGCTCACCTTTTTTTGTTGCGAGACATCCAATTTGTGGACATGCGGACACACCAAAGGGTTAATTAGCTTGGAATTTCTTTTTAATTGGTTCTCCTACGGAGGAGGGTTTCCGTTTTGTTCGACGCGCCTTCTTGACTCAAATTAATAAGACTGTGAAAGTGAATAAGAAAGTTAGTTTGTGAGTTGGGAGCATTTTGGCAGGGCGGAGGCTTCGAAAGCGGTGAGACTTTTGATGCGTCTGCTACTTTTATATGCATGGCAACAAATTGCCATGCCTCGGTTTCAATATAATGACTATATGTCTGGCAATAATAAGTTTGATGAAGGACAAATGAATATCGATAAAGTGATAAATATGGGTGGAGAGCAAAACTTTTGGTGAAATTCAAATTGTTTCTTACTAAATATATTTCTATGCTAGGGTGGATTTCTATATCCAATAAAAAAAAAATTTCATACATAAAAGTTTCATTAGTAATCTACACGCAAATTTTTCTGAAACTCTTCGATTAATCCGTGTACAGTTTTGTATAAATAAGTGTATGATGAACAGCATTATTAACATTTGCTAACATACTATTGTTTTGAAAGAAAAAAAATGGCGTCAACAAAAATGCGGGGGCATAAAATGAAGAGTATAGGGTGTTAGATTCAAATGCATTAGAGAATTTGAAGGTATTTTCTTTTCTCAATAGCAATTGCTTCTGAGGTGCCTGGAGCTCAGAAGTACACTTACTTTACTCTAATTAATATTCATTTTGAAAAATTCTATTTTTTCTATAAAGTAGCAGGGGGAAAAAAAGAATAATAACCTTAACAGTTTTCAGAGCATTCTTGCAGAAGATGAGATATATTTTGGTGTTTATTGAATTAAAAGGATCTGTGAAAGGAGATAATAGCTTTTGTTGCTCTACATCCCACATAACACCAACCAATAACCTTAACACATGTTTAAAAGAAATTAGGGGAGTCAATTTCAATTTTTCAAGTCATCAAAAGAATTCATATAAATCTACGATAGAGTATTCTCAGAACCATATCAATCTACAGAAGGTCTTTTATTAATGTTCAGTGTTATAACGAAATGTAGATAATACAGAGGGATATATCAATCCATGGGTCCTTGTAGTCCGTAGATCCCGTAGGTCTTTTCTATAATAAATAAAAATGTATATTCTTTTCGGCTTTTTGTTGGCTTCACCTATTCAGCCTTATGCAAAATACGGCCCTAGATATTTTGTATGCTGATATAATCAGTAGTCGTACTGGTTCTGACAATGGATCACATTCTGACGACTATTCAATGGATTTTTTTCTATTTTTGTATCAAATATACATAATTTTAAATCAGTCCTGTATTTTTAATTTACCCGTTTCTGTATATTGTTTTAATATACCTTTGATAGCTCAAGTATAGGAAAACTATAACAATAATCATCACAATAGGGAGCATTTATTTATAATTTTCAGGTAACAAAATTTATCTTTTCTTAGTCTCATCGTAATTCATATTTACGTTTATAAACAAAGAAAGAACTATTGAAGTTTAAAAGACTTAATTTCCTAAAGTTATGCCATCTATTTTCTGAGATACGTTTTTTATTGGATATCCTTAAAAGTTTCATTCCTTTAGATGTTGATGAGAGGGGCATTAACATGAGGTGTTTCCATCATTTCATTCATTGTTAATTCCTTTTTCTTACTATTTCGTGAATAGGATTACTAACCATTTGGTAAAAGAGCATTTCAGTGCTTTTGATTATATATATGACTGGCGTTTACTTTTCTTCTTGAAAGTCTGGCATTTATTACATTTACCATAGTCAACTAACACTTCAATCAATAACTCCCGAGACTAACCCAGAGATGGCGCTCGTAGTAAACCAGTAACCAGGTCTTTCTAGAGTACTAACCTTTGCTTGAAACGTGTCAAAATTTTAAGTCGATCGGACCAGAAACAGCTGAGTTATCGAGGTTGGAGTAAAGTCGTTTTGTAGTTTGCTTAAAAAATGGAAAAAACCGAGTTTCGTGTTCTGATAAAACATTGTTTTTTAATGGGTAAAAACACCGTGCAAGCGAAACAATGGATTGAAAAATGTTACCCGGACTCTTGTCCATCAAAAGCAACGATTTGTCGGTGGTTTGCCGAGTTTAAACGTGGTCGTACCGACACAAATGACGCGGAACGCTCGGGTAGACCTGTGGAAGCCGTTACACCGGAAAATGTGAGTGAAGTGACAAAAATTATAATGAAAGATCGTAAAGTGAAGCTCCGTGAGATTGCTGAGATGACACAGATATCATATGGAAGTGTATTTACTATCCTTCATGAAAAATTGAGCATGAAAAAGGTTTTTTCCAAGTGGGTGCCGCGATTGCTTTCGATGGAACAAAAACAGCAACGAGTCGATGATTCAGAAAGCTGTTTATCGCTATTTACTCGCAACAAAAAAGATTTCTTGCGTCGTTACGTGACCATGGACGAAACATGGATACATCACTACACTCCAGAGTCGAAGCGGCAGTGGCGCACAGCTGGCGAAAGCCGTCCGGAGCGTCCGAAAACGCAGCAGTCAGCTGGCAAAGTCTTGGCGTCAGTTTTTTGGGATACGCATGGCGTGATTTTCATTGACTACCTCGAAAAAGATAAATCGATCAACAGTGATTATTATATTGACTTGCTGGTGCGTTTGAAGGAGGAAATCGCAAAAAAAAAAACGACCGCACAGTCTCGGGACTTATTGATCCATGTGTTACGTTATTACATGAGGCCAGGAAACAATTATAGCCTCAATTATTTCTCGTTTATTTGACGGGCGCCTCTTTCGAACAAGAGTTTTCAAATGAGGTTTCCATTCAATTGAGGTCAGGACAGTTTCCTAGCCATTGCAACAATTCAATGTTCTTTGTAGGAAACCACTCTTTCGATAATTTTGCTGTATGGCAGGGAGCAGAATCCTGTCGAAAAATAAATGAAGCATTGTTGGAAAAGAAATCCATCATGGAAGGTAGAAGATTTGGTTCTAGAATAGCGTCAATATATTTTCTGGCATTCGAAATAACATCGATGACGCGAAGGCGATCAGTTCCATCTACTGACATGCATGACCAAATAATAACACTAAATGGGTTCTGTATAGTTGCCTGAATGCAGTCACGGTTGTAGCTCTTCTCATATTCTACGACTGACATATTTTCGTCATCACTACCGAATAACGATATTTTTGTTTCATCGTTCCATATAACTTGTGACCACTGATCATTTGTCCAATTAATGTGTTCCTTTGCCTACTGTAATCGCTTTTTGCGCTACTGTAAATTGGGATAAGGCTTTTTTCGTGGAATTTTACCTCTTAGTCCAACATCTGTTAATCGTCTCCTTGATTGTTCTTGAACTGACACAAACACCGGCATCATTCTTATCACTTCTGATGGTCGTTGATGATATTCTTCGATCCTGGGGACA
>BMAW01073781.1:0-18088 GCA_019974015.1 Nephila pilipes
ACATTTGTCATTTTTAGGGTACTGTGTAGCCTTAAATAAAGAAAAAACTAATCTGTTAGTAATTTCAGAGAACAAATTATACAATAAAGTCTAACATAAGACAAAGTTCTAAAAACATATTGAATTTCTTCTGCTTATATTTGTTTGATCTGATATATAGTTATTCCGGAAATTCAAAGACAAATATATCACGAAGAAAAATACGTGAATCATATTACTAGGTATGCCTATATGAAACCAGAATTCGGACATAGATGGAGTTGTCTCCTAACAAACCGCCAAACCCTGTCATCCACGCAATTCTCATGTTTTGACGACTAACATAGATTTTCAACTCGAAACAATAGAAGTTTATACTACAGCATAGTCTTATTACAGCATAGTCTTAATAAATAGAGTTGAACATGTTTTGGGTGCCTGGAAATTACGGTTAAGGATAGCATTGATTTCTGCTACTAATTGAAGAAATCTGCTGCTGAATCCCATATAATACTTTTCGAAGCTTACAATTAGCATGCTATTGGTAAATCGTAGTATTTTAAATGATTTAAAATATTCAAAAAGAGCCATTTTGACGTGAGTGTGAGGGACCACCGCAAAAATTTGAAGACAGCAAACTACTAGCATTGTTGGATGAAAATAATGTTCAAGTTTTACAACGACTTTCGGATCATTTATATGTGACACAAGAAGCCATCTCTATACGTTTGCAAACCGTGGAAAAGATCCAGAAGAGGGGGAAATGGGTTTCACATGAACTATATGAAATACAGCATGGAACCCGAAAGGCAACTTGCAAAATGTTGTTTGCCAGATATAAAAGAACGTTATTTCTCAATCGAATGATGACTGGCGATGAAAGTTTATATAAAGTTTATGAATATATTTCGAGAATCCTAAGCGTAAGAGATGATGAGTTTACTCCCGGTAAACCATCGACATCTGCTGCAAAACCAAATTGCTATAGACCGAATACAATGCTTAGTGTTTGGTAACATCAGAAGAATATGATCTATAATGATAAGCTAAAATCTGGTAAAACAGTTAATACTGAAATTTACCAAAATCAAATTATCAGTTTGACACACTCTTTGCTTGAAAAATGACAAGAATATCAAAAAAAGTAGCACAGAGTTATTTTGCTTCATAATAATATGCATTATTATCCGATCAAAACTGATCAAAGAAACGTTGAATATTTAAATTCGGAAATACTTTAGCATACGACTTACTCACCAGACGTAGCTCCATTCGATTTCACTTATTATTATCGCTGGGACACTCACTTGCTAAACAGTACTCTTCGTAATAACTTCATTGTTACAGAAAAATCACGTTCTGTCAATATTAATTACCTGCATTAAAATCATTTCTTATTAATAGATTCAAAGTGCTAATGTCTTATAAGGATAACAAAAACTGATTCCGCAATCCACCTAAAAGAATCTCTTTCATTTTAACACCGGTGATAAATTAAATCTAAGAACACAAATATAGTTTCCCATCGATTTCATATTCAATATAAGCCGTCAAAGTAACTTCAAAATGGTTTTAAACTTAGTCGCTAGTAAATAAATTTGTAATGCACAAAACTACCCCAAAGCTGCAAGCAAAGTCATACCCAATTACGTAACGAAGGAATTCCTAAGGAAAGTTACCTTTTAGAATTTTACTCGAGAAAATATCATTCTTGTCATATCTCAATGCCATCAAAGTTCTTATTTCCTTTGAATGGTAACGTTACAATATTTTCCAAATTTGATTTATATTTTCTGATTTAAGTTATACTATGAATATAGATTAAATAAAATAGAAATCTTACTGGTTAAGTATTACGTTTATAAAATCAAATATCGCACTCATTAAAGGAAAATAATATTTTTTTTTATTTCAATATTATGGTTTCACGCAAAAACATGGTGATTATGCTATTTCTCCATCTTCTCACTTTTACAATTGCAAAAGTGATAGGATTTTAAATTCAACTTTACTTTTTTTCAATTATGTAGCAGTGAAAAGAAATTTACTATTGTTCATGATGATTACATGAACATGTTCATATAAACATGATTTTTTGCGTATTCCAATTTTTTTAATAGTGATAATTTGTTTTAAATAATAAATTCTTCAAACACAGAATAACAACGGCTTTTATATTTTTATATTTCAATATTGATAGGAAAATATCCACTCTAAAATTATTTATTTTTTTTAACCATTAATTTAGATATTAATTGTATTTTTAATTAATTAGCAAAGTCAAATAATCTGATATAGTAATAGAGATAAGAAGCTAAGATCATAGGTGAGAATAAAACATTATGAACGAGACCAATGATGCCATTGATAAAATCTTCATCAGATGCACTCATTTCATTTATTGAATACTCATGAATCATTATTTGGAGCATTCATTTCATTATTTAATATAATATTATGCTCTTATACTCAATATACCTGGAGGATGATGGCAATTGGTGCACCCTGTATGAGACGTTTTCGTGTACATGATTTGTTGGAACTTGTTCAAGTATTTGTGTGGCTAATAGAGGAATGTGCCCATGAGAATGTATCCTTGCATGTGCTTTGCAACTTTTTGTACAAAAGTATCTCCATTACTCCTTGAAGTTGCGGAATTATGGACCGCCGTGCAAGAATCATTATAAAAGTTGCATCCATGCCTCATCCAGATGTTATAGGACTCCAGTCTATATCACGTATTGTCAGTTATGCTTTCTTGAAAATTACTTAAATGGCATTATGCTAGAGTAACGACTTTTTAATGTTTTTTGTTTTTTTGTTTTTCTGTGTATATAATACCATGAGGTTATGGAAAACATTCTCGTAATATCTGGATACGAGTCTGCTTTATCTAACTATGTATAATTATGTTGGATAGATATCAACCCTTTGTGTGCTAGCAAAATATAAGTATTATAAATTTAAGTTATAATATTATCCAAGGCTTTTATATTTATGTGGAAGATAGTATTGGATAGCCTAGTTAAATTTTTTGACAGTAATGAAAGACTATCATGATGTAGTGATTATTGTTAAAAAACATAATTCCACTATAAGCTAGATTCAAGTCCATCATCTATTCCATATTAATAGTGGAAATAACAATGTTTATGGAAAAAATAGGAGATAATTTCACATTTGTATGCGCTATTACCACATGCAAGCTACATGCTGTCTAACCTCTTTGCTTTCGGGTTTCGCCGATCATCACACCAGTGATGCTTATCGATGGTATTATTCATGTTAACCCTTTCGATTACTCTTTCAAAAGCTTGATATTTTCTCATTTAGTCTGGAAAACCCGAAACTGTACCATTTCACTTTCATATGGCAGCAAATAAAGTCCCCCCCCCACCTTTCTCAATATTTAGACGTTAATTTAAACAACGTTGAGAATTGATTTCCATTTTAATAGAAGCGTACTAATTGCTTACTATATCATTTTGTCTAAGGTGAATATTAGATTCCTCACAAAAGACTACATTTCCCCAATACTCAAATTTTCATTTTTTCGAACTGTTTATAAAAACTGACTTCTTCAGTGAATCTGTGACAGATATATGAATACCGGGTAAAAGTGTTGCATATTAATCGAGTTATCAAATAAATGGTAAACTGTACCAAATTATATGGAAGTTCAGAAATTATGTGATATCTGTTCATGATTCTTATTTGATCTCGTTCACAAACAGGTCAATCACTGGTGGATGATATTCAACTAGATGTTTCTTTATGAGCGCTGGTTTGAACTGAAATATATTACTTATACATTAAGTAAATGGCACTCTCATTAGCTCACAACCGTAATTCAAATTCACGTCGACTAATAATTAAGACTTATCTACAATACAGATATTTTAAAAATAACGCTTATGTCTTCTATAAGGTATTGTGTTCGAACACATGATAAAATGGAAACAGAAAATATAAAACATGGAGAAATAATTATTCAAATTTTCTGTTTTTGACGTCAATTCTTAAATAAATGGATTCAACAAAAGCAATTGTCTCAGCTTCGTACTTCCATTTTTTGTCTGTTTGTATGCGTTTGGTTAAAACACATGAAACAAATACAATTAAACAAACCCCAAGAAATATACTCAGTATTTTGTTATGATTTATAATATCAATTTTTATTCCATTAATATTGTAAATCTTATAAATATTCTATTATTTACTTCTAAGTTAAATAGTATAAATATTTTTAACTTAGGAAACACGCTTGTTTCTCTATTTAGTGTGGTTTAAAAATTGCATTAAATCTAAAAATGTAATTGTAAATAAATTAAATAATATCACATTGGGACTAACTAGGAATATTTAGCCAATATATATATTTACTTTTTAAGAAGAAAACTAAAAAGATTTGTTTCATTAAACTATCGATTTTAAAATCTGTTGCTGAAGATACTAGATTCACCATACTTGATAATTTAATTTATTGTTTTTCGGTCACTTTATATATATTAAATTTAATTTAATTTGAGAAAAAAAAATCTTTTTTCCAAGCCGCTTTATAAATGTAATACTTTGTTTTAATATGAAGGATTATATTCGTGTTTTTGCAGTCTGACAATAATGCAAAAGTGTTATATCTTGAGAATTTGAGATTCGATGAGACTATTGGTTTTAAAGTAGTTTTTAGAGTAAGTTACTTAATTGTCTTGCAAGTTAATAGTTTAAAACTCAGTTACTTAATTACATTAATAGTGCTTATTTCTGAGAATTTCTAGATTTCAAAATTATTTCTAAGTAATGGTTTTAAACACGTATATCAGAATTATATACACTGGTGTTTAAAATTAAGAGAATTTGCATAATTTGTCGAATTTCATCAAAAGAATTCAACGAAAAGTAAAAATACTGCTTCGAAACAAAGATACAAATTATGTACGTCGAATACGTGTATACGTGTGTGGCGGAACAAGTCAAAAACAAGATTTATAAGCGCGTGCCGAGATCCACATTTCGTTCGCTTGCACATTTCGCCGCGTTTCGTAATGATTTTTTGTATCAATCGTTTAAATTAAAATTCAAACAGCAAAACTGACTAACCACAAACGTTCTGCTGATGGAATGAGATGGCGAATTGTGAGTAGCCTAGAAGCAGGTTATTCTCAAATCCAGATTTGTAGAGAATTCGATTTAATGTCCAGCGTCGTGTCCAACTTATGGAAACAGCTTAAGAATCCCGTATTCTTCGGGAGAAATCCTGACCGCGGGAGAAGATCACCATTTGTCCATTACAGTGAGGCGTAACAGGGATGCTACCACTTCTCAGGTCTCTCATTACTTGTTTGCGGCCATATGAACCCGAGTTTTAATTGTCACTGTTTTCCAAAAACTTTATGAGATAAGGCTGTTTGCAATAAGACCTGTTGTCTATCTTTCACTCAGTTCTACGAACAGGAGAATCGGCTTAAAATAGTGCAGAGAACATAGATTGGAACATGGATCAGTGAGTGACTGTTTTCTTCACTGATGAGTCCCGGTTCAGCCTAAAAAGTGACTTTTTTCCATATTTTTATATGAAGTGAACCAGGGCCCACTACCTGACCTACAATGTCCAAGAAATCGACCATTGCGGCAATGAAGGTTTCATGGTCTGTAGAGGCATCATGTTGGATCGCCGCGCACATATTCATGTCTTAGCAAGAGGCATTGTGACTGCTGAGAGTTATAGGGATGAGTTCTTGCAGCCGTATGTCCACCTTTTCAGGATTGCAGTTGATCCTGATTTCCTTTTAATAGATGACAACTCGAGGCTATTTAGAGATCAGCTGGTAGGTAAATTTTTGGAAAGTGAGGATAATCACCGGAGGGATTAGCCAGCTAGATCTTCAGACGTCAGTCCTATAGAGTATGCCTAGGGCGCATGCAAATGCAATTCACAACCCCCTCCGTGAGCTATCCAAGATCTAAAAATAGTATTTCTGAAAGAGAGGGACCAATTGCCATAAGAACTCATAAACTCCTTTATTTTCAGCATAAAACCACGATTCAAGACCTATTTATTTGTAAGAAGGGACCATAACCCCTATAAACTCATTTGTTCTATTCTGCAACTGCTCCTTCATACCTTGCTACTCCGATTAGTGTTACTCACTATAATACGTGTGTATTATAACTGTTGAATGGTTATTTTTGTATTATATCAACCCTATGCGCAAACCAAATTTCATTAAAATCTGTCTAGTAGCTCTAGATGTAATCAACCAAATCGGAAAATTCTCAAAATTTTGAACACTATTGTATATCTATATTTAGTAAGCGATTTAAGATGTGTTATTTTCACTTTTCACTTGATTTTTCAGTGTTAACCATTTTGCTTAAATGTAAATTTATGAGGGGGATGATTTTGGTTAATAAAGCATGTTTAACCTTGCCTTTTCACCCAGTCCCAGAAACGGCAATTACATTCAATATTGAATTAATGCTAATTTATTTTTATTTTCTATCTTAATAAGTTTTTATATGATATTTACAAAAATTAAGAATTTTGTTATATATATATGCCGGAAGTAAAATACTACATGTCAATTTTTGAAAAAAGTAATCGTTCAAGTTATTAAAGGAATGTGATTTATAACCCATAATTACCATTTTTGTATATATATATATATATATATATATATATATATATATCAAATGTCAAATTTTGTATATATATATATATATATCAGATGTCAAATTTTGTATATATATCAAATTTTTTGTATATAAATATATATATTTTGTCATTGCTTTTACATTAGGAGATTATGTAGAGCTTATTAAAACATATGGAAAAGGGGGAAAGTCATTGAGGTGGGAGTGGAATTGGAGATGTTTGAGGATATCTTTTGAGCTATGGATAATTTTTCAACTAAGCATCGTTAGTTCATTTTCAACTAGTGGAATAGTATCACATAATATCTATATATACTTGTTTTCTTTAATTACTAATATTTAACACCATGGTACTCTAGCGTTTCATTCATAGTCAAATGTTAAGGAATGCATCGTAATTTAAAATTAAGATTCAGTGGACACTAATTTATTGAAAATATTCATTAAAAATCAAGATGTAAAAAAATAACTCAAAATACTTTTAAATTAATCTCTTGTAAAATTTATTTTTCATTCGTAGTGTCCTGTTTGTCATGGAATACAAATGAATAAATATTTATTTTTGTTCAATATTATATATGCAGAATTACCTAATTAACTCAGAAAAAAATTCAATAATAATTCCAAGTGAAAATTTAAACTAAAGTGAGAAATTATTGAAAAAAAGCTAAAATCATATTCTATAAACTTCAATTTTGGCATACAATCTTGTAGAAAAGGTTTTTTATCTTTTTACAGATCTTCCAAGTCGAGAAATGCATCAATAAAAGGGTTAATGTAGCGAAGACTCTCTGATATGCGTCAATGAATAAGTAAATGTAAAGTAGGAGCTCTGATATAGCGAAATATCTTCTCTTTTACTAAAAATGTAGCATACTCAATTGTTTTATTGTACCGTGTATAATACTATAAGGATTAAATTTTGAACAACCTCGTAAAGTGATGGGAGACTCATCCGGGTTCTATCATAGCTCTCTAAGGTATTCGCGAAAGTTATTCATATTTATGAAGGCATCATAACCTTCTACAGAGGTCGTATAACCTGGATGAAATTTTAATCAGATAGACTTTGCGCTAGTTGTTTGTTTAGTACGAAAAGTCTTCCTTGCTAAGAGTTGCAATATTTAAACGTGAATGAAGCCTGCGTAGACATTCATGCTGATAGTTTTAGAATAGTATAGATTATATATAATGTTTTATTTCGATGTTTATAATGTTTTTTTCTATTCACACTTATTTCCTACAGAATATAATGGGCAATACATATAATATTTTATGTTATAAGAATTCATTGCATCTTTTTCTTTCAATAATGTACTTGTAAATTCTTAAGAAATGTAAATGTTAATCCTAACTATTTTTATACAGCAAATTTAATACAATATTAGATATTGTCTCATGCGTTATAGAGTTATCTGTAAAGTTACATAAATTTTAAAAATTATTAATTACTACATTATGAATAATTTTTTTTAAAAAGAGATTGGAGTTTCTTTTTTTTTTTTTTTTTTTTTTTTTTTGAAAATGGGAGAAAAAGATGCAAGAAATTAGTTAAGTGAAATAAAACTATTTAAACACTTTTTGCGTGTTACTATAAAAAATAATTATTTTAAGTTCATATTTCTTTTATCATATCAGTATTCTATGCCCAACATTTTATTATATTTTTAAAAAAAGAATGTAACAAGAAAAATTAGTTCAATCTCACAATAGTATTAAACTCTTAGAACTACTTTATGTAGTATATTTTTAACTGAAGTGGCATACTAATTTTTAGTAGTGTTTCTCACATTGTAACTAACATATATATGGGCTAAAATTTTAAAATCTATTTTCACTCATTTTATATCACTCCATTAAACTGCAATTTTTATACACGATTATTTTGGATGAAAATACTATAAATTGATTATAATTAATTAAATTTAATTGATTAAGACCAATTATATAAGGAATTAAATTTTACACCAAGTTGCCAAATTGTAGTGAAATCTGACACGAAGGTGAAAGAGTGATTGCTTAAACTTTTATTTGTTAATTATTTTGATGAGCAATTTAATAAACGTCAAACAATAAAATAAATTAACTCTAATTATTGAAAAAATGCAATTTGACTTAAAGTTCCCTTTTGATCTTAAAATTTAAGAAATAAAAAAATTATGTTACACAAAGTGCGAAGTTTCAAAGAATAAGCTTGATAAAAAAATACTCGTTTTTCACTGGTGTTATATTATATTCAGTCTTATTTTAAAATTCAAAAACATCACGATACATTAAAATGTCAATAGAAATACTTAAAAAAGTATTTATAAGATATCAGTACTCATCCAAGGTGTCAGAAATTACAATAAAAAATTTCAAACTAAATTATATATTTAACATTAAAATATATCATTTAGAAATATTAATATTTTAGAAATCTGGTGCAAAAACAATTGTAAAAAATTCATTGAATAATGTTCTAATAATGAAATTCCAATTACTGTAATTAAGAACATAGTTATTATTATTTAATATAATGATGATAATGAACAAAAAGCTTTACATTTCAATTGTAATTTTTATAAGTTGAAGTGAAAAAATTCTGCGTTGACATAAAATAGAAATTTCATACATAGCTAATTAATATTTTTGTACAACTTGTATCTAGAATAATGTATTAAGAATCTGTACGACTCTGAAGTTTTTATGCAGTGTATGTTACAAAAGATTAAAAAATTGCATATCTTGTTTATTAAAGGAAATAAAAAAGAAAACTGAAATCCTTTCCCAACATTAATTTTTTTTATTATTATTTTCAATTTTATGTTGATTTTTACATAATTCTATGAAACCTTACCTCAATCGATGAACAAAGTTGTATTTCTTACCTATTTAACCCTTTGATGGTAAGGCGAATCAAGAAATTTTCTTTTTCTTAATACACTTTCACTTTTTCCACTTTCAGTGACTACTGCTACGATCTAATGGTCACTGAAAGCAGAAATCGCTTTACCCCAAGTTGCTTCTGTAAAAGTCACTTTTTTTTCTGACGGTGAAACAGGTAGCTCATATTTACTATAAAATTGAGAGGTCTTAAAGAATTATATACAGTATATTAATACACTATTTACAGCAATCGTAACTGGCCATTTTAAATAATTCAGTAAAGGATAAATAATAGGAGTATTAGTTTGCAAAATATTAAATAACATTATTTAAATAAATACACGAATTTATGAAACATTTAATTTTATATTTAACCAAAACTCATCTTATATGTGATACACATTAAAACGTGTCGCTATTCATCATATATCATATATCTTACAACGGAATTATTTTTCTATTGCTTTTGAGACTCTTTAGTTACAAATTTTCACCAAATTACAAAAGAAAAATAACAAAATCAACAAAAGTCAGGTAGGTAACATTTTCCTTCATTATGTAAAATTTTCACTTTACCCTCACTGACATATTCCTGCTATTAAACTAATTAAATTTTGAACCGGGAATCGTTCGAATCGCAGATACATGTTAATGATCTAAGCTCGTCATCACGCATATGGGAAATGTTTTGCTAGGCTAGTAGGCCTTGAATGCAACTACACTCTTGGACAAAGAAATTACGCACCAAGAAGGAGTTATCAAAATGAAACGAAATTTTATATACGTAATGACTACTTTGATATAAGTAAATGAATAGAAAATCAAAGAAAAAGGACTATATATTTCAGAGAAAAAGGCAAAAGAACGGAGGATTTAATTCCCTGTTTAACATCCTGTAGCGCGAATGAACGATGCGATACGATCGGGCATTGAGACATACAAGTTCTGTATGATGTCTTGAGACATTTCGTTCCATATTTGCTGTACCCTTGCCTCTAGTTCGATGACACTTGTGAGATGCCCAACTTGCCGTCCCCAGTGATCCCAGGTATGCTCGATTGGAGACAAATCTGGGGAACGGGCAGGCCAAGGAAGAGTAGTAATAGTGCGGAGACTGTCTTGTGACACCCTTGCCTTGTGAGGCCGAGCATTGTCTTGTTGAAAAATGGCTCCTGGGAGCCTTTGTATGAGTGGCAAAACATGTGGTTGCAGGATATCATGGACATACCGCTAGGCTGTTATGGTGCCACGGATCAATACTAGGGGTGACCATGTATTGTAAGCAATAGCATCTCATACCATCACACCAAGTGTAGGAGTGGTGTGTCGATGTAAACAAAGGCAGGATTAAGGCGTTCACCACGGGGTCTCCACACACAAACACGATTGTCATCACTGCTTAGATTGAATCTAGATTCGAAGCTAAAGACGACCTAGTTCCATTCCGCTGTTATCCAGTTTCCTCGGGCTCGCACCACTCCAAACAGAGGCGTCGATGGGTCGGAATCAAGGGCAGTACACATAATGGGCGCCACGATCCCAAATGTCCTTCAGCCAGGCGCCATCGTATGGTTCGAGAAGACACAGGGACCCCTAGTGATGATGTAACCTGTGCCTGGATGGCGCCAATTAAGCAGTTGGCTATACGCGAGCATTTCTTACGATGTGGTGGTCTTCTCGACGACTGATCTGTGGAGGTCGTCCTGAGCCTGGTCGTGTAATTGGCATCTCTCGGATCCACTGGTCCCAAAACCTCCTCTCAACACAATCAGATCGGCCTAATTGACAAGTTACTCGCCTAGCTGATCACCCAGCTTCCATCATGCCGATGATTCTCCCTCTCTCAAACTACGACAGCTGTTTTTATTGTCTTCGAAAACGGCATAATGGCATGTCTACCTCAGTTCTTCTTTTGTAAACGATTCAGCACACTCAAACAAGCTTTGGTTACCTGTTTTATACCCAACGGAGAACAACGTTAAATGCCCTCTACCGGCTATACGTAATGAACAATCGCTCTGCATTTCTAATCATTTGCATATCTCCCCGACATGTATCTTCATTCCAAGTTTCGTTACGATCGCACAATTATTTCTTGGTGCGCTAATTTTTTTTATCCGAGAGTATATTTGAGCCAAAACACTTCGAACGAGCTTAACGAGTTTAGGAGCATTGTGATGCGCTATTCGAATGTCAGCAGGACTCGATTATAATCATTATATGTTTAAATTCAGGACCACTAAGAAAATTATTTTGATTATTAAATAATAAGTATATTTAGAATTATATTTACATGTATATATGTAGAAGATAAAGCAATGAATTTATCATTAAAAAACATAAAAGTGCGAGAAAAATTAAAATCCAAAATCAACAAAAAAACATATTTATAGAACTAAGTAAATAAGATCAATTACTTAGTTCTATAAATATGTTTTCTAGAAATTGAATCAAATTTGAAACTAGAAGATGAATAAAAACTGAAACAAATTTGAAACTAAGAGATGAAAAAAATTGAAACAAATTTGGAACTAATTTGAAACAAAGAATAATTTGAATACCCAACAAAACAAAACATTTATATTCAGACTGGGGACTGAATTGTGTGGTTAAACTAGTTCTACGGTACCAATCTTCCCGCAATGCATCTTGTTGGGTAAAAATGGATTACTCCAAAATTCAATTTGTAATTTAAAGAAAAGAAACAATAAACAAAGAAGAAAAATTGAATGACGAGATATCTAAATTACCAATTATTTTCCAAAATAATTGTTTTCCAAAACTATTAAAATATATTCTTCATCTAAAACCTTTGGATTAAAAATTTTTAAGCAAAAGCCCTCTATTAAATTTTCCAAATATTAATTATCCAAATAAAAATCATCCAATTAAAATTTATCCAATTAAAATTTATCCATTTAAAAGTATCCGTTTAAAAATATCCAATTAAAAATATTTAATTAAAATATCCAATTAAAAATATTTAATTAAAATTATCCAATTAAAAATTTAAGATTTTTTTCGAAATAATAAAACATTATAATTAAATATTTCCAGTTAAATATTTAAAACTTTAAAAACTACATACCCGAATCCATGTTTTTCAAGAAAAATAAAATCAAATTTCACAATTGTAAAGGCAAAAATTAAAAAAAAAATCAAATCTTTGACAAGTGATCATGAATCTCAGTGCAATAAGCTAAGGAACTTTTTAAATGATGGTGTCCACCACCATGTACTCTTGCCAGATAAAATTTTTAAGCCAATAGTACTTAATTAATTTGAGTGTAAAAGGTTTCAGTATAGAATATTTAATAAGAATCCACCAATGAGCCACAATCATGACTAGAAATCATATATATATATATATATATATATATATATATACATATATCCCCACTTAAGTCCCTTCCCACCCTTTTAACTTTTACATGACAGCTGCTATATTCATAAAAATGGTGTCTACGTATAGTAAATAACCATGCGCTGCTGAATGAAACCATCCACGGCGCTACCCAGTGAATAGCTGTGTAGTTGGCATTCCTATCTCGAAAGTGAGACAAGACAATTGAAAAAGTTATTTACAAAGTTATAGAACATCATCGATTTAATACGAAAATACATCTTGTGGACCTTAAGGCGAAGAATAGAACGTATTAAATGGTTATACGAGATACCAATGTGCCACATTGCTGTGTGGTGTTTGGCCGAGGTGGTCAAGTGGTTAAAGTATCGGGCACGCGGATGGCAATTTTCATTGAATTGTGGGTTGGAGTATTGATGCCATTAAAGAGAAGCCGTGTAGATGCATTGATGCATGTTAAATATGTCGGGACCCAAAGTCTTCCTGTTGGCTTGGTGTGGAATTCAAGAGAAGGGTGGAAGATCAAGATTCTCCTCGTCACTTGAAGTCACAGAAGTCCGTCGTCATTAGCCTTCATGTTGCTTCTAGTGCGACGTTAATAAAGACCAAACAAAAAGCGGTGTCGTGTTTTGTCCGAAAGGTATTTGTTTCTCCTTCCGCTCAAGTTTCTTGACGTCACAGTATGGGAAATTGCAAAAAAAACAAATTCTCGTTTTAGCCATTTTATTCCTCGCAATTATATCCACAAGGTGTATTTTCGTACTAAATCGATAACGTTTTACAACTTTATAAATTAATTTCTTTCCCTACCACGTTTCATTTTCAAGACAGGAATGATAAATCTACTGTTTTCCACCATTTGGCACTGCTGGTGATTTCATTTAGTAATTTAGTAGCGCATGGATACCTTATAATACCTAGACCCCACTTTTATGAATATAGCTGCAGTCGATCCGAAGTTAAGAGTATTACAAAGGACTTTAGTAGGCAACTTGTATATATATATATATATATATATATATATATATATACGCATTTTTATATTGGTTATTGTAATTTTAGTTTCTACAATTCAGAGTCATTTTATAAGTCTTTTTACTAATTAACACAGTTCTTTCATATTGAAGACAGTTTGCGTGTTAACATCACAGTACAATCAAGATAATTTACTGAAACAGTAGCTGGCTTGCTCGCAAAGCATCTCTTTAATATATTGATATCAATCGATTTAAGATAAGAAAATTCTAAAGAAAAAGTTAATTTTATAGTAGCGATTCTGAAGCATATAGGTTGGAAGTTTAAAAATAACATTAGAAGATAAAGGAAATTAAAAAAAGAAAAGTCAATAACGAAGGTACTCGTGTATATTATACTGAGATAGATATTTTATTTTACGTAAATTTTGATTCAAACAAATTTAATTTATATATACCTTGGCAGATCTCAGCTATTTAACTACTGTATTAGTCGATATTTACCATATTACCTTAAGGGCCAGAGAAAATTTGATATACATATAAATAATTTCCAGGATTTTTTTAAATTCACACATAGTATTTACAAAAATTTTCAAAAAGTTTTAGATATATATATTGTGACATATTCAATTTTTAAAAACAAACGATTGTGATACTTTTTTAAGATATTATCTGTCCAACTTATAAAGGCAGACGATTTAATTTAATGTGATACTTTTTTTTAAAAGATTTATCTGTTCGACTTTTAAAGGCAGACGATTTAATCTAATTTGATACTTTATTTAAGACATTACCTATTCTACTTTTAAAAGCAGACGATTTAAACTTAAAGTGATGCCTTTTTCAATATTTTTTATTAAGATATATTTTTTTGGCAACACCAGATCATAGTTTTGATTTTAGATAATTTACTGGCAACGGTTATGAAATTTAGTATTGAGTTTGGTTCCAAGAGGTAAAGACGAACGTTGAAAAAGTGGTGCTTGTGTAAAATTGTGTCTTGAATTTATGTTTGAAAACATGTGCGCAAATAAATGTGATGTCCTGAAAACAAGTTATTTTTATTAATAGTCTTCAATACAGTACTATATATATATATACACTATATATATATATATATATATAAAACTGGAATGTAATTGTCATTTGTCGAAATGAAATAAACAAACAACCAAGACATCAAATGTTTTTAACTTTAAGGAAAGTGAAGGACAGTCTTAATAATTTACACATCAGCAATTAAAAATTAGTATTTGTATTCTACCATACATCATATTATTTATTTTGAATCTAAATACGAACAAAAGATAAGTCATATTTCATATAGCCTATTTGTGTTTTGTAAAAAAGTATAATATTAATAACTTAATATTAAAAAAATTTATTAATTAAAAAATATATTTGGTGCTGGTTGGAAAGATATACAAATGCCTTTTTCTTAAAAAAATACTTCCCTATATTACCTACCATTTACACTGATCACTTAATATTGAGGAATCGTCAAATTATTTGCTTGTATTTATTGAATTATATTATACTGTTATATTTCAAAAAATTATGATTTGGTAGAAATACATTTAACTCGAAAGTATACATTGATATTTATCAGAAGAATTAACCTTTCAGAATTTCATTTTTAAGCATTTTGAAAATTTATACGAAAATTGGATAAGCAAAATGAGGATTAATCAATCAGATATATTTTAATTTATGTTTCAATCTCATAATATCTTCATACGTCATATTATTGTATATAAAGTTAAAACTGTTTTCAATTTATATATTTAATTAACAGACTAACCAAAATAAATTTTACATAACGCTTAAAATGAATTCAAGTTTTATATAAAACTTAAGTGAATCTTAAATGAAAAAAGCTATTTTAATTGCTATCTGAAAAATATTTGAAATTAAATATTATGATATCTGAATAAAGAATTGATTCTGTTTTGAAAACATACACCTAAAAATATAAATAGCAACATAATAAAAATTGTTTTTTAAATGCACTAAATGTATAAATGATACCAAATATTCATTAGTAAAATCATTATAGATATAACAAAAATAATGGAAAATAGAAAAGCAAAACAAAATATAAAATAATTATGAATTTACAAGTTAAGGGAAGTTTCTTATAAAGACTAAGTATTTTAAATACTGATATTACTAGACATTTATATAATTAGATTACAAACAACATTCATTAAAAATTGTGCAAAAGATATATTTAAAAAAAAATCTTCTAAATATGGAGAAAATGAATATATTATACAGAAACATTTATTCTACGGGTAACAAAATAATTTAATTTGTGTTAAATACTTAAGCAATATTTAAAATCAATAAAGAAATAGTGTAAGGAAAAATATGCAAAATATGAGGATGATTTTACTTTACATAAAATTGTCTTTGGAGTTTTGATTCTATAATTCAGGATCTAATAATCAAATAAAACTTGTGTTTCACTTGAAAATTCGAAAAGGATGTTAAAAATAGTGTTTTAATTTCAATCCAAGATTTTTGAAGGGTGCTTTGCTTTATTTTCTATCTTTTTTTAACAAAATATTTTAAAACACGTATAAGAGTATCCTATTTAATAATTAAAATATATAACAGGTAACCGCTTTAAACATTTATCATATGTAATTTCTAATTTTTGTCATTCTATTTACAACTATATAAATAATGATAAACGTATTATATGATAAATGTAAAGTTTTTCCTTTTACATTTTACACTGTATACATGATTGTATATACGATTGTTTATAAAATACATTATAAAATAGTATTAACAAAAAATGTATCAAAATAATTTTCAATGGTTATAACTATACAAAAACTCTCTTAAAGGCTATCAAAAAGGAAATATATTAACCTTTAGAACTCGGCTGATTGTATGTCAAAATATCCTTTCCATTCGGCGCTTTTAGGATTGAGGAAAATTTTTCTTTCCCCCACTGGGAAGTTTGAGTTCCACCACATGTGGTACGGTTAGTTTTCTAGTTACAAAGGGGAGATACTAAGGGTTGCAGATTTTTAGTCAGTAAGCATTGACGAGAACGAAAGATCCTAATATTTGGCACCGTATCATATCATAATAATTTTTTATGAATTCCTGGTTATCATTTTTAATTAAGTGACTTACAAACTTTCAAATGTATATTTATCATAACTTAGAGTCGTGTAATGCGTAAATTAAAATTTTCAAACAAAACAAACTAAGATATTTTCTAGAAGTAAGTACGTTAAAACAATATTAAATTAATAGCTTCTGTAATCTCATGACTATACTGTTTGAGAATGCGATAGTTCAATCATAAATTCGTAATAATTTTTTCGGTGCTTGCTTATATATATATATATATATATATACAATATACACATATAGGTGTGTAATCGATTAGTGTGCAGACTTTATCTATGGTCTTATTATTGCAACTTACATATTTAACTGCAACATTGAACCCATGTAATAAAAATAATGTCTCATGTTTTCAAAATTATTCTACGAAATATGTAAAAGAAGGAAAACTTTAAGAACAATATGTTGAACATTATTACAAAACATTTTATGTTTTAAATTAACGCCCTTTTAATGCACAAAAAGAATCAATGTACTCCAAATATTTTGATTTGACATTTTAATACCATCGCATTTTGAAACAATAGGAAGGTTACTGGTGTCGAACTTCATAAATTTGAAAGACGGTCAAGCAATGAGGACAGCATCCACTCACCAAACTTCCACACCACACCAACATCAGGACTTTAAACCTAGAAAGGCTTAACAGCCGGTTTTCAATTGAACAGGATTCGAACTAACAATTCCATCCCGGCTACGAGTTTGCGACCTCACTCGTCAGCTGGCGTGGTCCTTTTGTGATTAAATATTATCAAAAGTGAGATTTAAGAAATAACTTTTAACTTAATTGAACATGTTTCAAAGCTACTGAGTAAATCTTAAGTACGTCAAATTAAGGCAAAACCTTCAGCTAATTCATGCATTCCAATGAAAATAATGTGTAACACTTTTTTATATCAAATATTTCGGTGAATCTTTAATCCTTAAAGAAAAAAAAAGTAAAAATTTGTTTTTTTTTAATATCTTTTTTGTTTTGAAGTGAAACGTATATCTTAAATTAAAAAGTTCTTGTAACAATGCTTTTCAAATGTCTGTTTTAAAAATGTGAAGTGAAATCTACTTTTAAAAATTTTAGAATTTTAAAAGAGATTTTTTGTTTGTT
>BMAW01073781.1:18188-55781 GCA_019974015.1 Nephila pilipes
TTTTTTTTTTTTTTTTTTTTGTATATTCTTTTTCGCACACTATGTGTACTTTCTTCTTTTCTTTTCGTCAACTGGCCAATGAGAAAACTTATTATCATTTGTCTTCCCTTTTTTTTTACTGAAGGCTCTGCAACTTTATGATTTAATTTTCCTATCAGTGATGTTATTAAATTCATTCTAAATTCTTTTAAATTGAGTTTTTAACTTAATTTGGCGCTATTTAAATATCAGAAACACAACAACATTGATAAGGCTAAATAATAATTTTTTGTCAATTTCCTAGTTCGTCTTGCAAAAGTGTAGGTGGATGCCCTGCGGTCTCCTAAATCAACATATCCCATGTGCTTGTGGTAATCTGCCACAATTTTTTGCTTGGAAGTGGTTAATTTTCTTTTTCTTTTCAGCAAAGGCACCATTAGATTTTTTTTTTTTGGGGTTTCTACCAACAAAATTTTCTTCATCTAAATCTTTCATCAAATTCTCAATCTCTATTTCTGCGAGAAATATCAGATTCATTCTAAAAATTCGAAGAAAAACAAGAGAAAAGAAAATTCAATCGATCTTAGACAGCGATAAGTCATTTAATGGAGTATTTTTTAAAATTTGGTTGTTCTTGAAAGTCGCCAATGAGATAAGGAATTCGTGCACAACTGATAACGTTGGCAAAAAATATCCCCACCCAATTACGGACAATAGAAGCAAAGTCGTAAAAAGGGCAAGGGAAAGTTGTAAAAGGGTCTGCTGGAAAAAAAGGGGGAAAGAACTGTCTATAGATAGCTTGGTACAGACGTTGTACCAGAGCCGAAGCGAGCGACAAAATTTTTTTTGGTACAGCATATGTGTCGCCGATGTTTAAAGGTTAATATATTAAAAACTTAGACATTTGAGTTTACTTTGATAAAGATTAATGTTATTGAACTATTCTCACTTTTCTGTTAAGTATGATTTGGTATATTATATAATTTAAATAGCACAAAATTGCAAAATTGCCAACCATTGAAACGCGATTTGGAAATAAGATGAACAAAATGAAATAAAATGATATATTAGAAGTATAATGAATTGAATTAGGTAAATTGTAAGATAAGCCAAATAGATGTTAGAGGAAAGAGAACTAAGACAGATGATAATAACAAATTGATAGAATCTTGTAAATTTTAAGTAATTATTCAAATTGATTGTTTATAATAAAATTTGTTGGTAGTGACTCTTGATTAAAGCAGTAGGGATTGCTAAAATCAAGATGTGATTTCATTAGGCAAATTGTTTCGTAAGCTAAGACTACTTTTCAATTATACCCAATTATTAAGGTCAGTTAAGAGAGAGATTTTATATATTATGTGCACATAGTTAATGAACTTTTCTGTCTCTTTTTTATATCTCTTCAATTGTATTTGTGTTCTTTTTTCTATTAGATTAGAATCTAATATGTCGGTGGAGTTTAATAATGAAGTCAAACCCTACAAAATGAATACACCAAGCAAACCTTATTTTAAGTTCAGAAAAAAATTAAATATTACCAAATATACCAAACTAAATATTATTTGTTTGATATTAAAACTTAATGCGATTTAGTTCGAACGGCTAAACAAGTTTTGAAAAGGATTAAAATTAAAAATGTTTAGGCAAACTAAAATTTTAAAAATAATTTCAACACATTTATATTTCAGTGCAATTCAAATAAAGAAACAAAACATTAGAAAAGTTTTGACTGATATGAAATAATGCAGTACTAATTACGAAAGAATTTCGTATATTTTGTAGCAAATCCAAATCAAATAGGAAGGAAGAAAAGATTTCTGTCTTTTTTTTAACCGTCACAGAGAATACTAATTTTCTTTCTGAATATTTCAATTATATCTAATTATCTATTCTTCAATTATCTCACCTCAAAACAAAAAACAACGTTTGAATAATTATACATCTGATAATATATCAAGTACATAATTTTTGACTGTAATACCTCGAAGGTAAAATTTTAAAAATAAAAACTACTGTAAATAGAAAATTTATGTTAAATATTAATTGTTTAGTAATGATTAGAAACTTTAAGATTATATAAAACTAAATAATTCTCCAAAACTAAACACAAACATAACACAGATATAATAAAGAATGAAAAGAAATTCATAGCAATTACAAACATGTATGTAAATATTGCGCAACGAATTCCTTCATAAATCTATTCTTGTGCAATATGTTAATAATGTATATTGAGCAATAATGACTGATCTTCAATTGAATACGTAAGGAAAAATTAAAATGCTTTATTAGAATTTCAAAGATGGATAGTTATCGTCGCCTTTTCTGGAATCTTAAATTAATTTATAAATTCAAACTTAGGAACATTTAATAAATTCTTAACTAATGAATTCACTTGTATGACTCATTCACAACACAAACAGCTGATACTTATCCTACTGCTTCTGCTATAAAATTCACTTCAATCGACCAATCTATTGGAAGATTTTTAATAAAAATAACAAGTAAGCATGTCATTTTCTTCTATTTTCCCTTCATTTTCCTTTCAAGATATATCATTCATCAATCATTAACTCTAATTGACTTAATTCTTCTCTTCTATCTTTATCTATTTTACCTAATCATGTTTCATTTGAATTGGAAGAAATTGTAGATTTATACAATCATTACAATTATTACCAATTTACGAAAGTGAAGAGAAAATTGAAAATTTACGAATCGCGAATCAAAGTCGCAAGTATTTTTCATAAATCAAATATAACGAAAAAAGAAGAATTGCATCCTAAATTAAAGAAACTTATCGTATCACATACACATCATAATAAGCTATCAAATGATTCTAAGTTCAATACAAAACTATAAGCAATTGTATTTTACATAAATTTGGCAAATTCCTCGTTTTAGATTATAAAATTAACACTCAATATCAGCATTTAAACACAAAAAAATTTGGTTACTCTGATTAGAATTTTAAATTAACTTCTTAATGGACAATTATTTTCATATATGCAAAAAATTGAAATTAACTACTCATAATCATAAAATCTTAAAATAATTCCCTCGATAATCATAAAATAATCTCCAATCATACTTTATTTGTTGAATATAATCTAAGACTAAATTTGTTCAATTAGAACCCAGATAGTTCACAAATCCAAAAAAATTGCGTCGTCCCTCTATCCAAGAAATCGTTTAAATCTTCACTATTCACAGTTCATAATTTTTTAAAAAAAAACAAATCGAGGTTTAAAAAACATTCTAATTTATCAATATAATGGTCTACGATCCCAAATGGAGTCAATGATATATAATCAAAGACTTGTGTGGTGCCATTATAAAACAACTTTCATTTAAACTTTATAAATTAGTTCCCAAATTTATCAATAAAAGTATAGTGGCTAGTTGAGAGAGACGTTTTTAAATATAAATAACTTAAATATAATAACTTAATAGTTTTTAAATATAAATAACTTAATAGTTTTTAAATATAAATAACTTAATAGTTTTTAAATATAATTCGAGATTTAACTCGAAGCCAAATATTGATAATAAGGAGGAAATTTACACTAAAATTACTGTTTCTTCTAATATCTGATTATTGAGAAATTTACAATTACCTGCAGAAGGACTATTTTGCAGCGAACGGCACTGTCCCAAATATTATCAATTAGGGTGTAGAGCAGAAAAGTATAACCACCTGGAATATGATTCTGATATTACAATAGAAAGAGAGTAGTTCAGTATTTTTGAATAGAAGAGATCATGTGCTAAGAGATAAAACCGAAAGAAAAGAAAGTGTTTTTAATGATGGATATTTTCCCTTAAACTTCCCTTTGTAAGGTTAAGATAAGAGCCTCACTAAGTTCTCAGAGGGCCATAGACCCCAGGTATTATTCACGATTTATTAGCATGAATTATCATAATTAGGGATGAATTATAAACTATCGAATGATTGAAAAAGAACTAATGATCCCAGAATAATTACCAATGAAAAATTCGGAAATGTGTCTATGCATGCGAAAGTGATAAATAATCAAAAACAAATAAAAAGGAGATATTAAATTAAAGATTTGGATCATTATTTAAAGCACTACTAATGACTCAGGCACGATTGTTCAGTATAAGTAAAATACTATTACTGAACAAATTATACCATTACAATATTAATCTTTAGATTCCAACAAAAGTAGGAATTAAATCCACAGGCTTGATTATAGTATATATATATATATATATATAAATAAATAATTATTATTATTATATATTCAGCATTAAATTAAATTCAATAAGAAGGTATTTTATCTAACTTGATTGATTTTAGTAACCATTTAGTTAGGTTTTTTTAGCATTACATTTTAAATAATTTTTAAAAAGCACTAATGAGGAGAAGAAATGATAAATTCGTCTTTTGAATCCAGAAAAATTAGCAATATTTTAAAAATAAAATGAAATATATCAAATACATTTGGTACAAATTAATGGATGTTAAATATCATAGACATTTATAAAAACATTTATGAAAAACAATATTTCGTAAAAGTATACTTCAAGCAAATATCATTAAAATTTCATTCTAAATGGATCAATGAGTAAAATTAATTCTTTTAATATACAAGAGAACTAAAGAATTATCTGATGTGAACTATAAACAATATTCGAGTAAATACTTTGATTTATTCCAAAGTATTGCACTTGACAGATATCAAATTTCTCCAAAAATATTTCTTCGAAAATTGGTGTATCTCTAGGCTAATATCAATATTATATAATGTTTCCATATAAATATCAATAAACACACAGAAAGCTGTCATTAGTGATATCTCGTCAAATTATCATCTTGAATGTAATATGTTTGCAAATTTTGACAAATTTAAAATTATTTTATGATTCTCCTAATTTAACTAATGTTGTAATCATTTTATTTATGTATAACACCTCAAATCTTTAAGATACGTTCTTTTTTTGCAAAATATAACTAGGGAATATATGTTCTTATGTAATTGTTTCAAAAACATTATGCAGAAAAAGAGCTGTTTTTACTATATATATATATATATATATATATATCGCTTTCCTACAGAAGGGAGAAAATGGAATTGCTTCAATTAATTTTTAAGTCTAGTTAATGTTAATATTTTCTTTTCGCCGCCTTGACTTTAGTTATACAAAAAAAAGTTGCATTGAAACAAACAAACATCTATAAATAAGTACTCTTATCCTCATAAACATCAATAAGTACCCATTCGATCTTCTAACAAGCAAGAAATAAATAAAAGCAAAGAGCCTTTTAAATTATGTCATAACATTTAAAGAGCTACGCCGTAACACATGCTTTTTGATTATATGTACAATTTCTTCCTCCTGAGAGCGAAAGAAGAAATTCAAGCCCAAACCACCAAGGACAACATTCTAAATATCCTATCTATACAGTTTTCACGGTATTGTAACGCCTTCTAGTATCACTTAAAATTTCAAATAAAATGTTCTCAAGGAGTTTATCTGTATTGATACGTTGGTCTGCAGCAGACACTGTCGGAGCGTATCAAAATATACGTTGGGCATGTCAAATTAAACGTTATACAATAAGCGCAGGGGATTAAACGCAAGGGTATCGCATGTGATACATTAGGAGTGAACGAGATATACACAAAGCGACACTGAAAATGCAACACCGAGAACGAGAGCCCAGAAATTTTCAGCGTAAATTCATAACATTGAGTTATACGAATGATGGTAAATTAGCAGCTTTCCTGCGTTGAAGAAGATATTAGGAAAGGAACCTGCAGAGTGTAAAATTTTCGTTTCGTGCCCATCGTAAGAAATTTGTTCTTCTCTCTAAGGACACGTGTGATAGCAGAGAATGCCCCACCGTCATCAACGGTGTAGTTACAGAAGACAAATGGTTTTATGAGGATCATGTTGATAGGGCTGAGAAGGATAGGTTAGTCCATATGGCAAATTTTAGCCACACTTGGACACATCAAAAGAGTTCCGGTTGGGGTGAAGATTGTTGGTACAAGGAAATGTGGTGAGTTTGATAGTTGCCACTGCAGCCGGGGTGATGTCAATGCGAATGGATACGAGAATTTAATGCGTTTCTATTGACAAATTTTGTAAATTTAAAACAAAGTGTGGTGTTCTAAAGTTGATTATTATTTTTTTTTCTTTGACAATGACGCACACACACGCTTTACGCAATGGAAACGAAACGTCGAAGTCAGAAATCAATGGTCCTACTTCATACACATAATTATTGCTTCGTCAATCCACCAGTTTCGTAGAGATAACGCTGATTGTAATTTCTTACGAGTGGGTATCTGGGAAAATTTTAAATATACTCTGTATCTTTTACGCCTGTGTGGAACTTTCCTACATTACACCGGTGTATTTTTTTGTCTTTCTTAATTGTTTTGAAGACCAATAGAGTCTTCTTTACAATTTTCACGTACTTGTAGCGAGACATTTGCTTACCAATAATGCTTACCCGGAGTGACCTCCTATTTAATGCTGTTGTATTTAAAAGCACTCCATTTTATAACGTCAAAGGATATTATAACATTTAGGAATAGCGGATAAATTGACTTTACTCGGTACCTAAGGATTCTCACGCCGCGAATATTAAGCAGCAAAATAGTCTCCGGAATAATTGTATAGTTTCCTTTATTTGACTAATAGGCTCTGTATCGAACCTAATGCAATTTTTCACAACGGCAAGCTAGCATCCGTGGTAATATTTCATTCTGTTCTGTGATATTTTATATAAAGAAAGAAAAAGAAAACCTTTCCTAATTTAGATACACTTTAAAAATCATTTTTGTATCTAATCACTTAAATAATTGTGCTATAATTCCGAATCCATTATAATTTTAGTAATGTAAAGTTTTGTAACATTGTTTTTTATTTTTTTTTTTCTTGAAATTTTATGATATCGCATACTTGAATAATATAACTCCTTAGGATATTCTTTTAGCAAGTGTTGACGTTTCCTCATAACTAAATTCTTATATCTCTTATATTGAGTTTTCAAAATTTTTGAAGTGATGTGTTCTGAAAAATGAAATATGTTAATTCTTTTCAACTCTGTATTTTGTTGGTAATCCATTATTTACTTAATATGTATCAGCTGTTTTAAATTAACGAATTATTTATGTGTGAGTGGGAAAGTTTCTTCATAATTAGCATTCCATTTAAAAACGTTAAAGAATTTTCCTTATAATGTTAACCTTTATGGGTTTTTAAAGTTCATGTTTAATTTAGGGGAAATTTTTAGTTTTTTGTGATACATTTACTTCAAAACGTTTTCTAGCGTTTTTTGAAACTTGATATTTTATCTTACAAATATAATTATAATTATTCGTTGTTGTTTAAAAAGAAATCTGAAAATTTTATCATTTTATGTAAATGTCTTGCAAATGTAAATTTCCCCCTCCATTACTTCGACATACCCAAGGATTAAAGGTCAATTCCAGTAAAAAACGAAAACATAAGTTTAATGGTTCGTTTCGGAATGGTTCGGCAAATAAAATGAAAAAAGTTCAAAATTTAATAGAAGAAATGAGGTAATTCTTACACAAATCAGAATATCAGAAATTCTTTCAGGTTACAATTTTAAAAACTGGTTTATAACTTAAAATTTTTAATTACTGTATTAAATAATAAAATTTCACTAATGCATCCCAACTACAAGTATTTATAATCTACAATTAAAAGGATTACCGGTAAAAATTAAGACAAATAGTTAATAAATTATAAATGTTTTAAATTATAATATTTTTATTAGTTTTTTAAATCATATATATATATATCATACATAAAAATTATATTATTTTAAATATGATCTGTACTAAATAATGATAATCTATTATAATTCTTTTGACATGAGTAAATTATATTTGATAATTATTATATATATCTGGCATATTGCTGCAGTATAATTTCACTATTTACTCTAAATTTAGTTAAGTATAAATTATAATTATATAAATCTTCATGAACATGAGAAACCTGATTAAACTTATTTTAAGTTCACGATAATAACTTTTTCAGGTAGCAAAAGTAACGAAAAGTATGAAATCTGGGGAACTTTATTGGAGAAAATTTGAATCAAAGTTCTCTGCAAACATCTATCGGAACAAATTTTAGAGTAGATATGTACTGAAGTTTTACATTTCTTTTTGTTGAGATTACAAATAAATTTAATCACATATGAAATATGATGAACGTACAATACACAATATATCGTTATGTGAGAACTGAAATATATTTAGAAAGCAATTTTTTGTCTTTCTGAGAAATAAAGTTATTTAGAGAATTTTTGTTGACATTTAATACAAAATCATGTTGCAGTTTCATTAAGACTAGGCTGTAGAATGGTATTCGCCTGAAATTGAAGGAATGAAAGCAATGTTTTTTCATTCATTACGGTATATTTTTAAAAAAGAAGAATTTCAATACAACTTAATAAAGCTGATGTCATTTCATTGTATTATAAACTCTCACATAAATACCAACATCTAACACAAAATCTCAAAAATGCATGATATTTAATTACATTCTGCAATTGTCTTGGTCAGCGTCTGGACTAAAGAACATTTCTAATGATGCATTTAAATTTTACCAGTCATTAGATATTTGCAGATACAGAAGGTAAGAATATTGTGGAATTTACACAGCGAAAAGTTTAAAAAAATGTTTGTTTAACGATCTGATATTCGATTTCAAAAGCAGTGAAACATTCAATCTGATGTACAAAAATAAATGTATTATACCTAAAATGTTAATAATATAAGAAATTAAAATATAACTTGAACTACCAAGCCTGTTATCAAGTTTTCAGCTTTTTTTACGAATAAAATACATTTAAATGTGTGATTTTTTTTTAATTAATATTTTTGCAACGTATATTATTTTTTAAATATTCATTGTTGACAAGAATTATATTTTAAACAATTTATTTTTCGAGGCAAGATTAAAAAAGAACTAAATTTATTTATCAAAATTTACAATAAAAATGTTTCAGAAGATGCTTACTTTCCAAATGCTCACGAGAATGCTTTTCGAAACTCACGATTTCGAAATTATTTATAAGAAAATATTAGTCCTAAAATAAATTTTGTGAATTAATTAAGAGTAAATTGAATTCTTTGAAATAGAGATCCCAATAGAAAGTGCAAATGTCTAGGTTATCTAAGGTATCTCAAAAACATTAACTTGTAGAAGTCATTCATTGAAAACTGTAAAAGATTAATTTCTTAATGTTATGCTAACAGGGTAAACGACCCTCTTCCCCAACAGATAATAGCGGGATCAAAATAAGCAAACTAATTGAATTAGAATATTCTAATTTCATTTCAATCAATCTTTTAATCAAATGAGATTTAAATACTGCTAGTGACACTTATTTTAATATGTGATTTTTATTTGCTCATAAAACCTGGACTTCATTTCCCTAGAGATAATATTAAAAATTTAGGGGTTAACCAGTTTTTTAAGACAGTTACAGATTATTTTGCTCCATATGTGTAATACAATTTAAATCGGTATAACAGATAGTAGATTCATATATATGAATTATTATGACCGTTTTATTTCTGTAACGTACCATATGAACAGTGATAAATTGCTCCCTATCTAAGAGATAATAAATAAAACTATATAATAAATTCTCAAGAGAGTAAAAACCATTACTGAAACCAATGTATGCAAGGGTGAGTTATCTAAGGTTAATCATATCGTGGATCACTGATTGGTTACAAGTTCCACTTCAGTCAGTTCTAAGTGAAACAACGTGATACCGAGTTTTGAAGCAGAATTTTTATGAACATGCATAGTTTTCTCTGAATGAGATTGTCTGGAAGCTATCTCGCCATCATGAAATGATCCCTCTTTAGTAATGGAGTCATTCCTATTGTAGATTGGTCTTAGCATTATGATTAAATTATTACATTTCCTCCACTAAACGGAGCATTATCAATTTTTATATCTATTTACCTGCCCACGAACATAAGACGATATAAAAAGAGCTCGAGTTATATGACGAATCCGAACTAGTCTGTTAAAACTTTAGCGCATGATCCCTAAAAGGTTGCCCCCCCCCTCAGTTATCCGTGAGATTAAAATCCTTAATATTGTAGCGATAAATTGGAGACAAAGCACTAAATTTAATTTTTATTCTCGTCTTGTTCATATACTGACTCTAGGAAAGGGCAAATGCATTGATAACGAAAGGTTATGTATAATTCACTAAATGCGAAAACCTTTGAGAAAATATAAGTACATTTATTCGATATAACTTGTTGAGAGAATCGTTGCGATGAAATCTTTCCTTGAAGATGAAACTTTATCCTTAAGCAAAACATTTCAATGGATGCATTCTAGCGTAAAACACCTGAGCACATAAGATGCCAATAAATCGGCTGAATGGACATAAGCAATTCAAACAAATTTCAATTATTTCAATTGCAAAAAAATTTTGTGAACAATTATATAGAACAATTGATGGCTCAAAGATGACAGAAAGATATGTATTCTTAAAAAGATTTATTGAAATGCTAGAATCTAGTCAACAGACGAAGTAACTGGAAATATCTATGATCTAATGGCAGTTGCAAAGATTTTAAATTATATAATATAACAATGAATCCATTGTAGGTCAAAAGTCACAAACGTTCACCAATACCAGTATGTGTCAATAACTGTATGACATCAGAAAGGCAGCTGTATGAAATATTGGATTCAGCACTCATACCTTCTCAGGAGCACAAGTTTCCAGACAATCATTTTATAAAAGACTCACTCATGCCCCTGACATCTGCGCATAAACTCCATTGTGCATTTTTTAAAACCAATCAGCCATATATCCCTATGAATCTATTCTAAAAGAATTAACTTTCTTCCCCATAAGAAACGAAGAAAAAGTTCAAGAGGCTTTTGAAATATCATTTGAATTATTTTTTGACATATCATAACACTTTAATCAGATTAAATGCACCAAACTGACTAAGATTTTATGTCCTTGATTTTTTTTTTTACAGTTTGAATGTTTTTGACAAAATAAAACTATTGAATTTGAATTTTGAAAAATTTGTTTAGAAAGTTAAACTTAAAAATATTGGAGAATAGGCTAGAAAAATACTGAAAAAATTATAGATATTTTCTGATAATTGTTGTATTTTCAATGTATGAAAAATGTTTTATCATATTTTACAAAAATAATTGGTAGAATACATTTTATTAGCAATATATATTATGATTTTCTTACTATTAATGTGTATAAACAATTTCTTAAATACATCCACATCTGCTTGTGAACAAATTTTTTTTTCCAAAATTTACTAGAATAAACTGCATTTTATATTACAAAATTAATTGATTATATAATCTTAAAATAAAATAATATTCTATTTCTTTTATTTATATTACTTAAAATGTACACTTTTCTTTCATATTTTTCAGTTGAATAAAATTATTTAACTTTTCAATATAAAGAATAGCTGCGTAAATATCAAGCATAATAATAGTCGATAACACTAATATACATTTCTTATAAGCTCCAACTAATGTGTTTTCATGCAAAGAAATGCAAGAGAAAGGAAAGAAACCAATCTGCCTGGTGAGAAACAATAATTCAGGATTCGTGTCTCATAAGAGGCTCAACAAATTGTTGAATACCTCGGCTTTAAATGTATTTGCTAAAGTGTTGTAGAAACAAGCTGAATATATGAGACACTATCTATTCACTAGAGAATGGGACAAAATTCAAATAACTCTGACAAAATTGTTGGTCGCATGTGGTACTGTACACAAAGTTAGTGGATAGAGTTTTGTAGACGAGAAAGATAGTGGAATTCCATCGGGAAATAAACAACCAATGACGTTCCGCTACTTAATTAGCTCTTTTATTCATTTATTTCCAAATAGGTTTTCTGTTTGGACAGTTACGAATTAAAGTGTATGGAAGCAGACACTTATGTTTGAAAAATTATGTTCCTTGATCAAATTTCGAGATACTCGATTTTCATAACAAGTGAAAATAACTTTATATATCATTACACGATTATTTTTATTAAAGAGGAGCTCTAAATTTCAGTAGAAGTATGATTTCCAAATTAATTATTTTTCCTAACAATATTTTTTTCTATTTTACTTTAAAGTAAAGTTGGAGTTTTTATGAATGGATATTGATGCATATTCTGTGGTTAAATTCGCATAACTTAAGGAATGCTGAGAGACATGGAAAATTTACATAAAAACACATAATGAAAATAAGAGGTATTTTAATATATGGATATTTGTGTATAATATGTTTAATGCTCTTCAATAACTAAAATTGAACTATTTTTAAACTCCTAATTATTTTTATCGATCACGAAATTTTATTTATTTAGTAAGTTCAAAACCCTTCCATTTTATTGTTCACAAATTATGTTTTCTATTGTTACCTCGGTGGAGCAGTGATTACGTGCTTGATTTAAAACAAAGCCAACTATAATTCGACTCCTACTGGTTTACAATTAGGTTGATGGTTAAGTGTGAACTAAGCGTTTTATATCTTCAGGGTCAATTAATAAGGACCGATCATGATTAAGCCGTTAGATTGGCTAATAGATACCACCAGAAGTGACTTCTTATACCTGGGAAGAATTTAACTATTTTAATTGTTTTCTATTTTTTTTCATGAATGGAAAATAAATAACCCAATATTACACACACATAGATACATGCCTATATATATATATATATATTTAAATAAAGTTTTTGGTTTTGAACAGAAAAGAGTTTAAAGGCTTCTTGGTTCAAGCAAATTAGTTGAAAACAATATCGTTAAAACTAAAAAAAAAAAAAAAATGGTTGAAATCTAATACTAAGTAATCCGAAATTATGAACAAACTGAATATTTCTACTAAAGAATTATAATAATCCTAACTTACATTAATATTTAAAACAATCTATGATTAGTATATATTCACAACTGGAAAATTCTAAGGAACAGAAACAGAAGCTTTAAAGCTTTAATGGAATTAAAATCACTATGGCTTATTGAATTGTAACATAATATTTCACCTACACACACACACACACACACACACACATATATATATATGTGTGTGTGTGTGTGTGTGTATACTATTTTACTAAGATAAATTGTACTTTTTAAAAAAAATATTTCGAGAAAATGTTTTATACATAATTTATGCATAAAAAGTTTATGCATAATATATGGGGTAAAATCTGAAAAAAAATATGGAAATTCATAAAAGTAGAGTATCTCTTTGAATATACATAGATTCTCTACAACTATTTTATCACTCAAAGTAAGATATTTATTTTAAATACGGAAGTTGATTTTCAAAATAAAAAATGGCTCTTCATTTTAACAATGAATTATTTTATTTGTTTTTTTTACTAAGAATTCTGAATACCCACAATTTATCTTATATGTTTTCAGAATATGTGAATATATAATCTTTAACTAAAATTTGCATTTTCTGTATTATGTGAGCTGCATAAAATCTACAATTTAATGGAGAATGCAATTTCAAATCATTTTATTCTTCAGAGTTTAAGTTACTTTAACGTACATTTTAGGTTTTGTGCTTTAGGTATTTCTGTGCTTTGCATCTGAGTTGTCAGGATCGAAATATGGATTCAAAACAAAATAAATATTTTTAATCTTATTTTTCAATGTTAATATGATTTCATTCTCTGGTATAAGTACATCCTTTGAATATAAATTTCTTTTTTGGTGTGTCATGCAGATAGGTTTGTAAATTTCACCCTAACAGTGGAGATCAGTTATATGTTTAAAAGCCTTACTCTTACAAGTTCGTTTATGTTAAAATACTTTTCCAAAATTCTTTATAACTAAAAGTTGTCTAGGGTATACAACGATATTTTATTACTTTTTTGTGTTGCTTCAACTAAACTGTACTAAAAATCTTGTTTTCTGTACTAAAAATCTTGTTTACATGTATTTACGTCCGTAACCTTATAGTCTAAGCAAATAAGATCATTTACAATAACACTTAGATCTTACAAGGCTGTTTCTTTAGGAAGAAACTTCTTCTGTGGTTTCTTTCTAAAAAACTGGTTACTAGAGTCATTTCCGTAGAAAAATAAATCAGGAAAACACGTACATATGGAATTTCAAGAGCCAGTAACTTTATATAATTTGAATTTAGTGATTAAGAGCTTTAAATGTTTAGTGCTTTAAATATTACTGAGATGCCTGATACAAAAGTGTTCGTTTCGGCTGAAATAATCAAAATTTACCTAAATGTTATTTGCTTTAACTGATTCTGAAATAATAAGGATATAATACTAATTTGGCATTTTTTAATTTCCGTAACATTGACTTTGAATAAAAGGTATCAATTGCATTTATTCAAAATCCCTTCTGTAACCAACAATGATCTAATTTTACACCTAAAAATAGTCTCGATTTTATGACAAACATCCCCTCTGCACACATGGTGCTGTTCACAAACACGACAGAAGCAAGACTTTTGAACCTGATCAAAAATAACATCAGATACAACGGGTTTAGAGCAAGGTGAAAGAAAGGTAGAATAGAAAAAAAAGATGTCCTCCCAGACGGTTTGAGGGAGCAGGTGGGATTTTATAGTCAGTAGATGCATTGTGATAAAAAAAAAAAAACTCATACTAACGTGTTTAAGATAAAGAATGCAAACTTCGTGGGGATGGAAAAGTAAGCTCTGAAAAAGATTTTCAAACTGTGTATTTTCATAATGCCACCATGTGGATGAGTTTTGGGCCTTCTATTTCTTTAGAATTTTTTCGGAACTCTTTTTGTACTGGAAAGAAATTCTCTTACATTTTTTTTATCCAAAATTAGTTACTTTACTCAGAAACCTAAGAAATGTACAATATTAGTAAACTACTTTATGATAATATATATTTGAAAGCCTAAAAATTAAATGTCACTGATATGTTCATGAATTTTGTGGCTAATTGAAATAATCTTCTTTTTCCTAAATAAATGGAGATTGAATATATATTGACGTCGTATTCTTAGAAGGAATACGAGATATGTAACTGAACTAAAATAACAAGCACGTATTCTATGCTGGAACTATTTTCTAAGCTTCCAGACAACGACATCATGAGGACTTAGAAACTTAAAAGGTTTAATTTGCAATAGTCCATAAATCGACGTAAACAACAACAACTATCAGTTCGCGAAAGAGAATTCTAGGCTACAGCGGCCACTAAATTAAAGTAAATGTACGCAGTCAAATATCTGACAATAGTTTCAGCCTAAAAATTAATTAAAATAAGATAAAAGTAAAAAAAAACATTGAAGTTGTATTTAATTTGTAAAAAATAAGACAATTATGTTGATCATTTCTGTGATATTTTTATTTAAAATTATGTAAAATTTATTCTCATCAGTATTTGATAGAAGCACATTTATATGCATGTGTTCGATGATGTGTTGTTGCAAAACTTTAATTCAGGGAAATTATTTAAAATGGATAGAAAAAATAAAATCCTTTCATGCAGCGTAAGTGAATGTTTAATCAACAACTCCTAAATATTTTTCCTTAATTTTAATGTATCTATTCAATAAGAAAAAATAGTCAAATTGATTATATCTATATATTTAACGCAGATATTTTACATCAATATACTGGGATAACATGAAACATTTCGCCTTTATTTTTGAGTTAGGTGTATGGCTGTACTTTCAATTGAAGAATTAGGAGATAAGCATGTATTAATTCTTGACGAAATTTAATTATAACTATCGTTTAGCAACAGTATCTCATTAGTAAGTAAAAAAACGGTGTTCCTTTTAAAAAAATTCTTTATATTTAATGTTGATCTGGCTAAGGTGCGAGATTGATATAAGAATGATTAAAGAAGTGTACATGTTTTAGTAGATCAAACAAAAATATCCTATTAACTCTACTCCTCTCATTTTTATATAATGATTCAATTCCACATAATTATATATATATATATTTCTCACTTATCCTTTAAACAATCTGTTGGTTGATCTTACAAAAACTTTCTTAGTTTAAGGAGAAAAGAATAAATTGTTGCGTTTTGCATGCTAAAATATACCAAAATTCTCGATTTCCTATTCTTTTTTAACAGATTTTTAAGACAAATTTATTTTATTGCAAAATGCATAGCTATCTTTGTAACATGTATTATATATAATAAACGGATTAAGAAAGCACAAGCATAGGTAAACTCTATTCTACACAATTATGGACAAATAATTAAATAATTATTAAGATGTTCATTGAACTTAAACTGTGACTTTGAAACATTAGTTGTATCAGTAATTATTGAATTTTCAGGAATTTTCAGTATTATGTAGAATATTTGATCAATTTTACCATAATATTAATTGTATCTGCCAAAGATACAATTAATATTATATATATATATATATATATATATATATATATATATATATATATAATGAAACTATTTTCAAGCATTTTTGTTTCATATATTATCAATAAAATGTTATAGTTGTGTGGAAAAAGAGGACGAATAGGAATGCAAATGATGAAATTAAATCTGAAACTTTAATATAATCATCTCAATAACTACCTGCACAGAAAACAAAACAGAAGATATCAACAAATACACCTGTTGCTATAAGAATCTGTACACCAAAACTGAAGATTTGGATTATTATATAACTTATAATGAGGGTGCGTGCTAGGAAGGTATGTAATTGATTAGAAATTCAATATGGTTGCGCTAGGCCGTTTTGACTTTAGTATGAGGTGGTGCTGGGATCAGTGTACAAAAGAGAGATGTGTTACACTTCGACCAAGTTCAGGACACCCTTGACAGACCAATTGTCGAGAAGACATTGACATCATACGACACGCCTGCATAGTGCAAAATGCCTTATTCTCCACCATCCATACACAGGCAGCACCTTTACTTCGTGATTGTGTGTCAGTCCTTATCATTGCTAGGCGCCTGGAGGAAGGATAGTTGCTATCGCAGCACCCAAAACGTGTACTGCCAATGTTACCCTCTCACCGTTTCCTCTGTATAGAGTGGTGTCGCGCTCATAGGGACTGTACTGAAATCGAATGGAATCAAATCTTCTTTAGCGATTAATCCAGATTTTTTTTGAGTGGCGATGCCAATCATGTACGTACGTGGAGGTCCCATGGTGAACCCTGCCTTCGCTTTTCAGAGGTACACTGCTCCTACAATAGGTATAATGGTATGGAGTGCCAGCGCTTTCGATTCACGGCTACCTCTAATAATAATCCATGACACCATGACATCCCAGAGGTTCGCTTGTGACATTATTCAGTTACATGTGTTGCCACTCATGACAGGGCTCCAATGAGCCATTTTTCAAACGGACAATACTCACCCACATACAACAAAGGTTTTACAGGACTGATTCCGCTACATTTCTACTCTTTCCTGGCCTGATCTCTCTCGGTATTGGTCATCGATTGAGTATATCTGAGATAATTTAGGACGGTAAGTTGAACAATTGGCGAGTTTGTTTGAATTAAAGGCGCTTTTACATGAACTGTGGAAAGTGATGTCGAAGTACACCCTACGGGGATTGTATGCCAGAATCCTATCACATCACGCTTTCATGCTAGAGGGGGTGACATCAGGGTACTAAAATCTCCATTAATTGTTATTTTTACAGCAATAAGTAATCATTTTGCTATGATTTTATAATCATTTACATACTTCAACATTGTACTTACTTATGTAAAATTTCGTTTTATTCTGACAACTCTTTCTTTCGCGCAAATTTTCGAAACAATGAGTGCAACTCATAATAAACGTTTCAGGCAATAAAAACATTAAATACTGTAATCCGGAATAAAATCGAATGAATTTAGTTTTCGAAATATATTTTATACAAAAAATGGCATAAAATTATTATAATCTCTAAGACAAGAGGGCGTGGTCAATTACATACATTTATTTGTTTATATTTCTAAATTGCACTTCTGCTAACTTCCCATTTTCATACATTCAAAAAAAATTATGTCAAAAAAAAAACAAAAAAAAAAAAACAACAATTCAAAGAATATTATATTATTAACTAAAAATAAAAAAAAAAAATCAATGTTTCATTTTTTATAGTGGTAAGTCCCTTTCAAATGTAATTATTCTCCACTACTTTTTTAATGTATTTTAGGACTGAATTAATTAATCTGTATTCTAAGGTGTCAAAGTTTATTTATTAATTTATCAGTTTCGGAGATATTTGGTCTATATCTATATAAATACTTTCTATGAAAAATATTTATATAGATTTTTTATGTGAAACAAGTAGCTACGTAGCTTTTCTTTTTCTTTTGAACGGAAAAAAATTATAATTTTCGAAACAAATACCTAAGTAGCCTTTTTGTAATCATAGAATGTGAACTACAAAACATTGTAATATATATCACACAGTTTATTAACAAAGTAACTTTTGTGAAATATGATTTTCATCATTATACCTAAAATGCTTTCTACATTCGAAGATAAAAATTGTACTCTCCACAAAATTGAATTTGTTGATAATGTGCATAACTCTATCGTAATAACTCTATTTACACTTTTTTATTGTAATTTAATTCATAGTTATAGTTTGAAACTCCTTAGAACAGTCCTTTGATATTCAAACTGGTGTTAATGTATTTAGTTTGCTTTGTTTATTTGTATTGACCAAATAAACAATCAATAATTCCATAATTTTTTAACAAAGCCATAGAAAATTAAGTCTTTTTAGCTGTTTATTTGAATAAAGCAATTTCAGAGAACATATTATTAACTTTCTTTTAATGGAGAGAAAAGAGAAGGAATTAATATTCAATTAGTTACCCTTTTATGCATGAAGAAGTACGCAATTTTATACTCTGTATCAGTATGATAACTGAGTGGAATGTCTTTTAATGAATAAATATATGCTTATACTTTGCTTTTCAAATACATATCGCCATATTTTAATTACCTAATGCAATCATTGTCTCGATATTTCATGATAATATAGACTACAACAAAAACCTTTATTTGAAAATAATTTCTTTTTTTGTTTTTTTGTTTTTTTCAAAATATTCCATTACTTTATGCAAATGTTAAATGGAACTGTGTATTATTGAATTTCGGTAATCTTCAATATCAAATTTCAAGAGAATTTAAATGAAGTAAAAGCACATTAATAAATGCAAATTCAATTTCTCCATTGAAAATTATCAGTAACTTTTTAAAGAATGCTCAAAAAATAAAAAGGCAAAATGGAAAATGTTAAAATCATAACAGAAAACGGAAGAGACATGACTTTTAGAAGTTTGGTTTAATTTCTCTAATGGACCAAAACTGATTCTAAAAATATAATACTTTTTTTAATAATTTCTTTCAACGGTAGCCAATAATTTACTGCATATTGCTTGAATATTCTTATATAATTTCCCTTTCTTTTTTTTCAAAACGTTGAAATTTGTCAAGATTTCACATGGATATTGTTAAATTCATTTTCAGATTAACCTATGTTTGAAGTTATTAATTAAATATTTCTTAGGAAAGTTATTTCCTCATATAAATCTCAAATCTTCATAAAATCACTTTCTTGCTTGAACCAACATTTGAAAAGCCATAAAACACATTTTATATTCCAAATTCAATCATTCCAAATGAAATCCAATAAACGTAATAAATAATATAGGAAAATGTAAGAATACAACTCTCTGTAAATGCTTGAGTTCCACCAGAAACTTTGCAGTCTACCGAGAAAACTGAACTGACCTCAAAGTTCAGCTTTTTCTCCTTTCCTTCTTTCATACGATCTTTCCCGACAGCAATTCGATGCCCATTGTGGGCTCTAAATGATGGTTATACCCTGTTAAATTTATGATATTAATATTTCTTTTTGGCCGATTGTTTACCAGATCCAGCTTTGTGAGGCCCTCGGTGGTCATAGACTTCAAGTTCTCCGAAGTTTTATGGCCAAGCTGCTGGATTTATGGCGTACTCTTTCAAAAAACGAAAGGTGTTTCATACTTCAGTGGCGATTATTGTTTTCGTATATTGGAAGTGGTATTTGAGAAACATGCGTCTGGTACCTTTCTTAAAAAATGATATTCCGAGTGTTTGGTCGTATTTCATGCAAACGTACTTTTTTCTTTTTTCTTCACATTTTCAGAGGTCAATTTTATGCATTTTAAATTTTTTTTGAGAACATTTATAACATGTGTTGTATTCATTTCTATATACATATATATAATGGCATAATTTTCTCTCCGGTAAAGATTGAATAAATTTCTTTAGCATTTATATTGACTGACGCTTTCTCATATTAATTTAACAAGAATCATTCGTCATTCCTTATAAAGACGAATATATATTTAAGAAAAACGATATCAAATAAAATATGTCATAGAAATCTTAATTTTTTTTTTCCAAAACTCGTATTAATTTCCAAAAAAGACACTTCAAAGACTTATAAATCACATAAGTTTAGTTTAAAGTTAATGAATCGAAAATTTTGATTTGAATATTTTAAAATGTTATTTAAGGAAAACAATTATATAATTTTAAAATTATAACAATAAACATGATACTAATTCTTAAATGGTTATATTTATTTCTTTACATGCATATAACACTCTATAGCTAATGCTCTAACCATAAACAAATAGCTAGATTATTGGTAAATTTTTTATTTCTGAAACATTTATAGTTTTCTGTGTTTTCCTTATAAGAGTAGGACAAATTCCCACAAGAAATTTGCAATAGTTTGTAATTCAGCTAATTATTTTGAAATCAGAAAATGACGCAATGTAAAAATAAATATAAAGTTAACTTTAGTCTGATTAGCAAAAGAAATTAAAGGAATTAATGTGTTTCCACTTGACTTGTGCGTTACAGGTAAAATGAATCAAAAGTGATACAGAGAGTGGCACATTACATAAAAATAGGAAGGGGTGATATCTACACCTCTAAAGATCCCCATTAAAATGCTAATTTCAATACACATAAATTCAAAATTAAAGTTAAGAAAAAGAAGTAATTTATGAATTCAGTTAAGATTTTAATATATGAAATAGAATAAATGAAGCAAAAAAAAAAACTAATTTACGCATTTTAAAACGAATATTTTGAATAAATATATTTTTAATTTACAGGTAAAATTAAAATATCTCCTACATTCCTTTAATTATTTATCCATCAGGAAGTTTAACAATCATAATTATGGTATATGTGCTTTTAAAAGTGTCTAAATTCTTCCCGAGAGCCATTTCGTACAATTTATTTCCAACACTAGAGTACATTTATCAAAGTTAAATTTAGCAAATCTCCATTTGCTTCTTTCTTGCAAATTGTGCGGACAATAATTTTTCATAATTTTCCATATTTTAATGGATAAACAATCAATTTTCTGCTATCTTGATAATGAATTACCTTTAACATTCTAAGGGGGGAGGTTCTAGGATTGCATTGATAGGCGTAACAATAAGAAAAAGGCCAGAAGACAGCATGAAATTTGTCAAATTCTGACGAAATCATGGTTAGAGTCTTGAATTTATAACAATTCCTATTTCAGTAAGAAATGTGAAAACTTCCTAGAGAGTTAAATTTGAATTTCTAGCTATGCACTTTTAATGGAGATTTTATTCTCTATTCCCACAATCTACCCAAATAAGGAGATCTAAATGATAAAAAGTACCTATTTAATGTTCATCAAGAAATTTAAATAATTCATGCAACTTTCTTAATACAATGTCTACACTTACAAAGGTTTTCCGTTATCTTTTAGAACCTTTACCTCGTCACCCGTTATTTTTTTTTAAAAGGGCAATGAATGCCTTGGATATATGGTCGGACACAAAGTTCAAATTAATTTCATTGGTTTCATGCATATAAATTACAAACGTATTCTTTATTAAACTCTCCTTTACGCCGATTTTAAATCTGAAGATAAAAAGTCTTCAGAATCCCGTAGTTGTTGAAATGAAAAGTGGGAGTTACTCATACCTTGGTCAAATTACCCATAATTTGGTTTAGTGTGATAGTCTTGTTTTAAAGCATATTCTGCAGTTATAAACATCTTTGCAAGTTAAGTTTCTATCATGAATTGAACAATATTTACGATGAATATAATACATCAAGTTATTAGAATCAATATATAAGTTTTTATTATGAGAATGTTTTATGATTATCAAAATTACTACATGCTTACTAGGTAAAACATTAGGATATTTTTCTTTCAAAGTCAGAGATAAATTTCCCATCCTTCCTCCAATACGAATTATATTATTGTTATCCATAAAATAATTTAAGGGGTATAGCTTACCGATATTACATACAGGCTCACTACTTCGTAATTCTTTAAATTTCTCAAATATTTATACTCTTTGTACAGACTGTAGTAACCAGAGAATGTACTTTCAAGCTTGTTAAGAAAAAGAAGAACCATTGTTGTAATCGTCACATTATAACATAGTATTCTTGCAAAACCTTAAAAATAAAACGTATAGCTCTAATTTACTAGAGTTATTGGTTACAGAAACAATCCTGCTGAGAGAACCAAGTTGATATGAAAGGAAGTAATTTTTAGAAGAAGAATGGTAAGTTTCCTTTAAGGTCCAGTGATATTATTCTGAGAATATTCAGCATCGCCAATCTGTGATTTTTTTGGGTACTTCTACCATAAATGAATGTTCATCATATCTTGAGCATTCAATCCCTGGATAAGATGTGCACCGGGATGTTTTCGAAGTATTTAATAAACTACAAAAGTGTTTCATTTAGGTTTCGAAATTGCCATGAATTGTATTAGCTACGAAGTTCTTAAAGAGACAAATGATCGTTTTTATCACACGATCAGAATCAGAACACAAATTCACTAGTGAAAATAAAACTGCTTATTTATAAAATCTCACAATGAACGTTTAAAGGCTGAAGCTGATAAATTCTGTTGCGAGGCTCTAAGATATCCAATAGATACTAGATAAGATTTATGTCTGTGTCAAATTCCTTTAATTTTCTTTACTGAATTTTATGAGGTGTCTTATATTTTGAGCTGTAAGGGAGATCGAATGCTGTTATGATTTTGGTACTTTATAGTAGAACGGTTCCCAAACTTTTATTTATCGCGATCTTTGTTAGATGTTTTAAAAAAAAAGATTTGCGACTTCTCTTACTTACCTTCTATATCATTAAATATAAAAAAAAAGGTTCAAATTTTACGTTTATTTATTTTAACTTCATTCTTAACAATCAAAAATTAATCAATAGAAAGTTAGCACTACTTTTGTTCAACGTCTTTCACACTGTTATTTCTGGTATGGGTATTGGTGATACGGTGCAATTTTTCTTTAATTAACACAATGCTTGCCTGATGAAATGTAGAAGAGAAAGAAGTCAACATTTTTGCCTTTCTTATAATTTTATCCTATTTTTAAAATTTTACAAGATTTTCAAATTAATTATGATATGTTTCTTACCCCTGTTTAGAAAATAAAAACTCGTCATTATCTTATCAACTTTGGTTAGTTTGTTCAATAACAGAATAAATTATTTGTTAAAAAAAAGAGATATATTGAAACGTAACTCCAAAAAATTTATTACATATTATTTTTTAATAATTAATATCTGTGAGTTTGTATTCGTGCAACAAGAGTTAACTTTATTGGTTAAATTTTTGTCAAGGCTAATCTCATGACACTTATTCCTGGAATTAGTATTTATTTAGGGAAGAATAAGAAATGTTCTTTCTATAAGAGTAAGTAGAAGAAAAACGGTCTACTATTTGAAAGAAAAATATAGAAAATTTATGATACGAATGATGTACAACACACAAATATTGAGGTAACAGACTTTCTTGAAAACAACACAGGCTGAGAAATCATTTCGAAGCCCAAAACGTATTCTGCATTTATTTTACGGAGATTATCGGTAACATTCAATGATATATAAAAGAGGTTTCGTTCTATATCAGCTTTTATTTAGAGATCTCCGTAAAATAAAACTGAATTCCGTTTGCTACAATCACGCGCTTTCATATTTTTCAATTCTTTAACATTATAGCAAAAGTGTTCAAATATGGTACAGTCTCAAATATTTACTATACAACGATAGGTTTTTATCTCTAATACGATAATCCAATAACAAATGTATATAAAAATATATCAAAATTATTTCATAATAGTCTAAGTTAAACTAAATTTTTCACGTGATTTCATATATATGATTTCTGAAATGTGTTCAAAGACATAAAAGAAACTACTGTTTCGATCCAGGTCTCCACTTTAAGGTATGTCTTAAAATAAAGTTTTATTTAAATTTTTCAGACATGTGAAGTATTATGCTGAATAATAAAAAAAAGTATGATGATTTGAAGAGTTTGGGTTTTCAATTATGGAAATATTTTGTACATTTTCTGGAGCTTCTTTTGTTTATTAAATTTTTAGCTTTCGTTGTTTTATTTCATATATACTGATTTATGAAGCATTTTATACCATTATTGTTATTCTTTCATAATCTTTTAATGTGAAATTTTTGAAATCACTTACAGCGAAAAGATGTACTATATAATTTATATATTTTTCTTAATGATTTGTTAACAAAAAAAATGAATTGTGAAACTTATCGTGGCTGTCAACATTGTTAAAAGTAGCGACTGTGGGTACATTGTTTTGTAAATGTTTACTATAAAGTTATATAGTTTCAAAAGCTTGAACAAATGTCTTTTTTCTCTTGCATAAACTCATTGGATATTTGTGTTCTTTCTTTGATTAAATTAAGGACTGAACTCTTCTGAATATAATTTTAACAACACAGGTAATAATTGACCAAACAAATCTTTGTAACTCCTTGCACTTTCGAATTAATAACTGTTATTTCAATTTCATCACATATCTATTACAAGACCTTAATATTATTTGAACATTTTACTGGTTCTAGAATTATCAACTAATTCATGAATTGAATAAATATAATTCTTTTCTTCATAAATTTATTTAAATTTTTAATACACTTATCATTGTTCTTCCCCTTCATTTTAAATGACGCTTCTACATTGCTTGCTGCCTTTATGAATAATGTCTTCAGATACACATTTTTTTTCCTTAACCTAACTTTATTTTCTTTACCAGTAACTGTTTTAAATCGATGTGAGCTTTTTGTTTCACCCGAATATATTTCTAACAACAGGTTTGGAAATTTTCCAAAGGTTTGAGTTATCAGTAGATTAACCTTGTGTTATACAATATTTTGAATACAAGCTTCATTACTTTTTTTTTTAACTCTCGATTTATTTGTTATACTGCTTCTGAACAAGATTTTTGATATTCTTCTGAAGTAATTACGCCCTCAACAAAGGGCTCTACTTAATTAAATGAATGGACATCCTCATCCGATTCAGCTACTTCTTCTTATGTAATATTACTTCATGTAATTCACATAACTAATCTCCTTCGTATTAAATTTTCCTCAGCCTTCTTTAAAAGCTTAGAAACATTTACGATCAATGCGGGAAGTCACTTTCTATCTAAATGTTCATCCTTTTAGTCGACACGAAAATTTGGCCAGAATTACAATTAATTATTCAATCCCACAACTCTTAAGTTCTTTAAAATTAAAAAAAAATAAATTTCATGGTCTTACCTCAATTTTAGGACATATTTTGGACCTCGTTTACATTCTTTATACATATATCCATATCTTTATCATAAATTACTTGTAACATGTATGAACCATATTGAAATTATCGGGACTTATTTTTAAAATAATTATCGCTTTTAAAGCAGCACAAAACGTTTATTGAAAATGAAAAGACAAAATTATTTAATTGAACTGCATTATTAAGACTGACTAACCCATTCTTTTTTATTTGCATATCTCAACATCATTAACCAAGCTGCATTTCATTGTCAATCCACTGCAAAGAAGCGTTACACACAATACTTGGTAATAAGCAAATACTAGGCAACAAGTTTACCGAGCGTGACAATTAATCTGTACAATTATAATTAAAATCGAAATTTTAAATTCTTTACTGAATAATGAACTATTTTAAATAAAATCGTCCCCCTACGTCTAACATAAGGCTTATGTATAAATTGAGAGTTTTTTCGAATATTTTTAGGTCGATGAAAAGGCTGATGATGAGGCCGCTCGTAACTTTTCACCTATTTCTTTAAGAGGCAAACGGAGATTCCTGACCGTTAGGGTCATTCCGGTTAGCTTGCTTCAGTCGGTTTTCCCCATGTATAATAAGTGCGTGAGGCAATTATCCTCTGATAATGTTACATATCTTGCATATTACACGTTATGGACAATATACAAGGCAAGGCACGTTATATCTTCGTCTTCTACTCAAAATAAGAATAAACTTGTTTAAACTTGAATCTGAATTTCCGACGTTGTCATTCGGCACATGCACAAATAACTAAAACTTTACACTAAAACCTGAAACTCATTTTAACTTGTGGCGTCTTGTGAAACAACTACCATGTAAATTAGAGAGTGGTATAGAGAAGCAAACTAGCTGAGTGTAAATGAACAGTAGTAAGGAAGGGAATTAAAGTGCCGCTTCCTTCTAATGCTGATTCCTTCGTCGATGGCCTTTCAGTTAGTTGTCAAATCAACAGATGTTATTTTTGTTTTCTTAAATTTCTTTTAATTGTTATTTTGTTAATGAATCGTTGTTGTCGTTGAGTTTCCCTACTAATAATTTTAGTTTTCTGATACAGTCATCACGTTAAAACTTCATAAAATTACTGAATGGAATTTACTAATCAAACAAGAAAATTCTCTCAATCTGTCTGAAGTCTAAGTACCAGGAAACTATATCGAGAATAAGTTGAACTAATCGAGGTTGTTGTATGATTCATCTCGATCCTCTAGCTATGCGCGACAAAAATAATGATTCATTACTTATCTAAAGCTTACCGATAGTAATGGTAATAATTTAGAAAGCAACTGTTTGTTTTTAAAATTGATATTTTAGAGTAATGAGGCATACTTATGTAGATCAAATTTTCATTTTCTTACAAAATCTATTATTTCAACGTCTTTTTAGTATACGAAAATGATAAATGGTACAATTTAAATATCATATCCATTACACGCATATAAAAATATACTAGATGAGTTATTTTTTTCTGTGCGATAAATGTCGTAATACGCAGGAAAGAAAGGCTGAACAACAATACAACTTATCCTTTGAGGACAAAATACAGTGCCATCGACAATTTTTTTATCTCTATTAAACTATCACTTTTAATTATATACGTTTCAGCCTTATTTTAATGACAATTGCTATCATTGTATAACACCAAATATAATTCAGATAGTACCATAGCAACGTAATAAAACAACACAAAGTAATGACAATAAATATGGCAAAAGTCAACATTAAACAAGTATTTTTTGTTAGTATTTTTGTTGATATTTTAGTTTATTCTCTCTCATCGGGGTTTTCTTTATATCTGTAGCAATAAAGTACATTCCAAAGCCGTTCCTTTAATATAAATTAAAAAGAAATCCTTTGAATTTGAAACCGCTCTTCAACGCTTCTCATAGCATGCAGCATTTAATTAAAATAGTATTGACCCACAATTGTCGGCATTTTTATCAAAAGCGCTGGAGCTTCGGAGGCATTTGATAAAAATGCAATTAAATTAAATTAATTTTTGATGATATCTTTTTTGCCTTAAAGATATGGAACAGAGTAATAAGAAATGTATTTTAAAACCAGTACGAAAATGTTAAATTTTCTTTTATTTCAGCAGTATACCTAAAATATAAAATTTAACGTTTTTTAAAAAATTTCCTATGTGTTTCAATATAAAAATTTAATGAACTGCAATGAAGATTTTACATTATGAATTAAATAATGGAATACTTTTATATCATCTTTAGTCAACTTTAGTATTGATTAGACTTAATTATCAAAAATTTTATAGGTATTCGTTTTAAAATTTTTGTATGTTCTTCTTATTAGAACATTATTTTGGAAAGAAATTCATATCGTTTTCACATTTTGAAGGTACTTTTTAAGTATTGCCATAAGATCATAAAAATATTTATATTGTTTTTGTTCATTACAAAAAAAATAAAATCTAGTTCATATAAATTGTGGTTTATTGTGGAAAGTCTGAAAGTATGTTTGATGGTTATTTATTCTTGATTTGATGTTTATAATTTAGTCGTTTTGTGTTAGATCCCGAAAGGGCTATTGTTTCAGTTAGGCGTTTTGGTATATCAGATGGCTTTTAAGTTTTTTATCGCTAAAATATATTCTGTGTAACAATTAATAATTTGCTTTGACTTTAATTACTTGTAGCTTATATCATATTCAATTTAATAAGTAATACATATATATATATATATATATATATATATTTCGCTTCAATTGTAATTACGTTTAGCAAAAATTATTCTCTTAAAGAATTTTAATTCCAGAATTTAAAAAGAATTTTTTATTCTTTTAATTTCATGTAGCTTATGTTATTATCAATTTCCATATTTTATCGTTTACTTTAATTCTAATAGTTAATCGAGTAATTAATTTCAAAACCGAAAAAATTTCGGACCTTGAATGGCTAAATTCGTTCTTTTCCAAACATTACATAGAAATATTTTTTAAAATTATTTTGATATTATATTCTCTTTATCAACTTCATTTATTCAAAATACAATATGAATTCTGTCATTTAGTACGGTAAGTGTATTAATTTTCAATAAACCACCTTATGAAATCCTATTTTTAAAGAAAGAAATATTTTTTTTAAGATTTATCACTTATTGAAGTTAAGTTTTATTAAAGAAATAAATTATTCTATCAAATTTGAAGTATAGGACAGTAATTATAATATGATTAAGATCGCAGATATTTCTTACATACAATTAGAAAATATGATTACTATCTTATATTCTCAACTTCTAATGTATAAAAAAAAAATTTGAATACTTTATACCTTGTGAATATTTCACAATCATTTGGAAGTGGCACAATCATTTTGAATATAAGTTTCCTTTTTCATATGTTTTCAAAACAGAATTATTATTGTTTAAGAATCTTAACAAATCTATTTTTGGTGGTTTTCTGTAAAAAAGTGATCAACAAATATTTATTAAGTAGGTCAGTAGATTTTTCCATTTTAAAGTACTGGGTCTATAATACTACTTTTATTTAATCTATTTTTTGTTTAGAAATATTGTTTGCCACTGAGAAGTAAATAATATATGTGCCAAAGATTTCTAAAGACTTTTTATTTTCTTTGTAATATATAATTATTTATCATTATATCTGTAATATATACTTTTGTAACAAGTTAGCCAATCCCAATATGTATGTACATGAAATAATTGTGTACAAATAAAATATGATTAAGTACTGGAACTAAGAAACAGTTTACGTATAAATAGATGACAATACTATAAAAGAAAGTGTGGATTAAGCAAGATGAAAATAATCGTAAGATTAAAATTGGTGAAATGTTTCTTTGAAAAATTTCATTCAGTTTCTAAATTTAAATTTGCAATAATTTAAAAAGATATTCTGCTCTCTCAAAAATTAATTTATAATTTTTTCATGAACTTTAAGTGTAATGCATGGGACATAACGTTTAACTTAAATTTCCTAATTAACTGAATATTTTTACAAAAGTATTTTTTTTTGCAGGGCATTAATAAAATTGCTCTAAATTCCATTTTAAATATATATGTTGAATTAAGCATTTGATATTTTTAATTCAAGTTTAAAAAAAAAAACAAATTAAGATTAATTAAACGAATTACCCCAGACATTTATATTATACACAAGCAATGTCTAAAAAACAAATTTTAATTCAACTAGGATACATTTGAAAAATTAAATAAAATTATTTGTTTTGAATATCTAGAGATTTATGGCAAAATGTATCTGAAAGATATTGAATCATATTTTTTTACTTTTGTAAATACATTTATTTAATTTAAATTTAATTATGTAAAAATTTCAAATTATATGAACATATATTCTTCCTGCATTTTATTGTATGGATAATAAGACTTATATTTGAAAATTATAATGTACAAATATTAGAAAAGTATAACGAACAAATATTTGAAACTAATTATGAACTTATATTTTTTCTCCACTTATTCCAAAAATAATATGTTGTGTAACAGTTTAGAACCTTCGATTTCAGAAACAGATTTACACACCAAAAATATGTTTCATTTTCTCTTACAAGTTGAAATCCACTGCAAAGATTCGTTGATAAAAATTTCCAGATTATGCATTTGACCGAGTTCTTATATTGTGAATATTTCAGTAATAAATTAATAGTACTCAAATATAATTGTTTGTTAAGCAGACTGTAAAATAGAAAAAATACTATGGATTGAAAAAAATAACGTATCGATTGTTCAAAAAGAATCAAGAAAAACAATTTAAGAATTTATAAATTCGTCTTATTTATAGCTCAGTTTTAAGTCCCATTATTAAATGAAATTCTTTATATTTATTTTATACATTACATAATTCATTTAATTTCATTGGTCTAGACTGGCTAGTTATTTTCATTAATTGAATATTATATCTTGCTTAATATTAAGTATTTAAAATTTACTATGTATTTACAAGTTACATGTCATTGAAGTTGGTGAAGACCTTGTAAATATTTTCATCAATATTCGATGATAAGAACACCGTAGCTGGTATTTAGTAATCTTAATCTACTCCCCAAAACATGATATAATTTTGTTACTCAAATTTATTGGAGCTTATAACTCCTATAGATTTAGTCTATTGCGGCAGGAGAACAGAGGAATATAATTATTGAATTTTTTTCAACTGGTAACAGTTGTCTTATAGTATCAAAACAAGACTCATTTAACAATTAATAATAGCATCTTACCTTATGTACATACATTCTAAAATCAGTAAAATTTCCAATACTTTAATTAACTAAAATTTTTAAGATATATTTTTTTTTTAATTTGTGTCTTATATAACTATGGGAAAATATTAGGTTTCATTTGGAAACTCCGGTAATTTTGCACGTGTTTATAAAATTATTGTATCATCATTATGATTCAAATGATGCGTATTCATATTAAAATCACATCGTTTATTGTACTTTAAAATGAGAATAAGTAGTGGAATTATTCGGAAATAAATTTATGAATTCTTTGTACCACAATTAATTACATTGTATTCTCAATATCATTATTTCTTAAAAAAAATGCGTGTGTTAATCAGGTAAAAAGATTTATACCCTTCAAATTTAAATTTTATTCAAGATTCCATATTTATTTAAGTATTCATAGAAACTAGAATGCAAATAAAAGTAATTTTAATTCTTAGGAAAGCGAGCAGAGATTTAAATAAATAATTTATCTTCATAAGTATTTTACTTAAACATACTGTACAGTAATATTTCATTTTCATAAGAAAGGCTCTTTGAATTTCATTCATCTAAACATCTATTACTGAAAATTTTATGGTTATGATATAAACTGAAATATTAAAATTATTACAAACAATGAGTACTGATTTTTCTCTTATGTATTAGATTGGAAGGAAGATTTTAAAATATTCTATTTTAAGTATTATTTCTTTTCTGCTGTGTTTGATGGATAATTTTTTATTCACTAATGAACTGATTTATTGAGGTTTTTATTGTTGGCTTCACATTACTCCTCTCTATAGTTTCTATTTAATTATTTTTTTTTTACATTTTCACTTTATTATTTTAGTTTGTAAATTTTCAGTTATTTTACACATGCAAAAGAAATATTTCATATTAACTCTTAAGATTACAAGATAATAGGTTCCATATAAAATAATACACAATTGCAATTGATTTTTTAGACTTAAATATCTGTTTTCATCATTATAACTGTAATCGTATGTTTAATTTAAACCAAAATACATATTAATTTTTTTAATACTTTATCATTGTCATACAATGCAGTGAAATATTTTTATATGTTTTAAACAAAAATAGATTTGACTTAAAAAACATTTTTAAATGTATTTTTTCGTATAGATATTTAAATGCTCTGTGGAACTATTTATACAACTAACAATATTATTAGTGGTAAATTCACTATATTTCAAGTAAATAAAACATTTTATAAAAATATAAGTGTTTTTTATTAGTAAAATCCAAACTAATCCTAACATTACCCTTTCCAGATACGGCGTTTATTTATTTCCTTTACCTTTTGTCACCATTTCTCGTCTCTTAGAATAAGGGATTTATCTTTTTTCTTTCCTACTGGAGGTACTCAAGAAACGATTTATACTTAAGAGTTTCGAAATAACATTTTTTTTTTACTTTAAAAAGAATATAACTCATTTATTTCAAATGTTCCTCGAAGAGACTTCGTTTCGATCAAAAACGTTTTAAGTTGTATATTTTATATAAAAAAAAAAGAATATTTGAAGTAGAATTGTTCTTAAATTGGACAGTTTTATCAACTTTTTTTGGGAAAAAAAAAGAAATTGCCTTTAAACGCTTTTTAACATTAAACTTCATTGGATCAAATAATTTCTTATTGAACTTATCAGCATAAAGATTTTTGATATTCTATTCTTGAGAAATACCGAAATTAATGGGAGAACACTTATATTTTCTCTCTCCGGATTTAAAAATTTTAGAGAGTGTATGCTTATGTTTTCAAGATACAAAGAAACTTATTGTTCACATAGGACACTTGAATGTCCTTTTTTCATAGAATTACTATAATTAGAGGTAAAAGAAATAACATACATCAACATAATTTACTATAGAAAATCAAAAATTATAGATAACTTTTTAAGACTTATTAACTGTGTTATAAATATTGTTTGAAAAATATACCGAACATTTTCACTGACACAATTTATTGAAACGAATAAGAAATAGAAAATAATCTTGAATATAGATTTTCATAAATTGAAAACATAAACTTCTATTTTATTTTTATTCAGATCAGGGCAATATAGACCCACCTAAACAAAGCTTATTATTAGCCCAAAGCTCTTGGGAATTCAACCCTTAAATTTTGTTTTCTTCTGGATTATTGTATTAAGTATTAATGTTGTTTCAATATAAAATACCCTTACATTAATGATTTCATTCATTTTAATCTTAAGCTGTATATTTCTTGATTACAAATATAATTTCTTTGAATTCCTTTTTTCTTCTCTTAATTGTTAAAGATATTTCTATATTCTAAAAGCCCTTCATGTGTTCCTTTATTTTTCAAATACTATGAAATAATACTATTTTTAGCATGTATCAATAATTTTAACTTCGTTAAAGAAACAATCCTGTACCGACATTCTATATGTCTTTTACTCTTAACGTTTAATGTTTTTATTGTTATTATATTTATTTAATTTAATTATGTAATTGAGTTTTTATTAACTGTATCAAATTACATGAAAAGTATCAATTCTGCAATGGTTTAACTTATTTCTCGAACTTAAATATTGATTAACCTTCCTTTCAAATTATGACGAACTGAAAGAAAACCGATATGTGATTGGATATCATTCTCATATGGAAAATATTATTTCTATTGCAATAATTTTAATATTTTGCACTTGCGAACATCAAAAAGAATTAAGAAAATGTTAATATACCCAAATAGTCGTAATGAATTTTATCACCAGTATGCAATTCAGTTTCAAAATGAAATGCATAACATTTGCTTGAGGAAAATATTACATTCATTATTACCATTTTAGGAAAAAAGTTTTCCTAAGTATTATTTAGAACGATATGAAATAAATACCAGAAACAATTTTCAGAGAGAGTATATTCAGTATAATAATGTATAACAATTATGCATAACAATGCAGAAAATATGCTATTGAAGAAACAGGTATACTGCACACAGTCTCAATAAGAACATCTTATGTTAACAACTTATATTTATTGTTCTTTCCTTTACTTTTTTTTGTTTCAAAATGTGCCTCATTTTCAATAAATAATTCATTTTTGTTTTTGTTCGAATTTTTTTCTATCATTTTAAAGGGTGTGGCAGACATATGCTTCCAATAAATAACTTTGCTGAGGTAATTTATTTTAACTTTATGTTCAGCAAGAAAGGTTTCCTTTTCACTTCTCGTTAATTATTCTAATTTAAAATATGATACAAATATAAATGTATAAGTTTACGGGAATAAACAAAAGCAGTATTAATGGCAGCTCTATAACTGTTTCCATCAACTGATTAATTCTTAAATTCTAATTTGCGCATTTTAAAAAAGTAATGTTTATACTGTAGAACTGAATGAATTTATCTTAGTACTAATATTTTCTCAATTTTTTTTTAATTTCATATATTTATTTTAAGGTGTTAAATTTGGCTTCTATAAGGTTTTCGTAAAAGAATAAAAAAATGAAATTATATAAAAAGAAATATAAATCTGCATAAAATAATTCTTTCTCTTTGTTAATTTTATGAACTTTTTTTTCAAAAACAATTGGCTGAAAATAAAGAATTAATTTAAATAGTAAGAAGTTTACACTTTTTTTGTAGAAAACTATAAGTAATATTATATATTAACTAATGGACAGCTGTGATAAATTTATAAATCATGTATTAAAATAATATATTAAAGTAAAAAGTGGCGTAACACAACTGCTGATTAATTAAAGGAACATGAAACAGCATATGAGAATGCTACGAAAGAAATTAAAAAAAAATATTTTTTACGTAAAAAGTTGAATGAGTAATAAAAATATCGTAGTTCAAGTCTTACGCATTTCTTTTATAAAATATTTGTTTCTTAAGATGTATTTCAACTTATTGACTTTAGTTATCCGCATCCCTGAAAATTGAAAGGAATTAACTTGTCAAGCGAAATGTTAAGGGGAAACACAGCATCCATAAATTTTGGTGGAATCCCAAATAAAGCAAAATATTATTATTATCAATCTTATTACAAATATAATTATCATTTATTGTATTAAATATTTTTCTCTTTTTTATTTAAGTACCGTGTTTTCTAAATAAATAAACAAATTGGGCGATAACATTTATGTATAATAATAAAAAATAATTATTATGAAACTTCCATATATTTATAGATCTATATAAATCAATGTCATTAATCGATTCTGTATATTTTGAAATTAAGTGTATCAAAAATACTAAATAGGTACAATGTACCGACGTACTTAATATGATAATGATATGAAAGTTGTATAATTATTATTATCCTTATTCAATATACTTTTGCTAAAATAAATCTTCATATTCAATATACTTTTGTTATAGTAAGAAAAAAAAGAAGTAGTATGTTTTCTCTCTTATTACTTTTGCAACGTTTTGTTAAATTTTAGGAACTATTCCTTGAATTAATTACTTAAAATTATTGCAATAATTGTAATGTTAAATAAAAATGTTAGTCTCATATAAAGAGAAAGGTTCACCTTACGATAAGCTCTTCAATCAAAAAATGGATTGTGCATTAATATACGAAAAAGAAAATATTTTTAAGAAGTCCTCTTATAACTAACTAAAAATTAACTTCCCTTGTAAAAATAAATTCTGATACGTGTAAATTTCCTTTGAAACTTTTCTTAAATATCGTAGGAATACTTATTTTAAAAATTCGAATTCAATCAGTATTCCCTGCAGTTACGGCTCGTCTGTACGGATCGGCAGTTAAACAAAGATTAAGTGGAGATAGGAAGAGATAGAGACAGGGATAGGAAAGTCACGTCGAGAACCGAAGGGTCTCAAGGGTTTCAGGAAAAGAGCCCACTTAAGTCTTTTTCCTGGTTCTTTGAGGAGGTTCAATGTGCTTAAATGGTTATCTTACATCACATAGGTATTGTAATATTAACCTTATAAAAACTTTTTACCTCTAGATCAAAGAAAATGTGTTGATAGAATACACAGTAGTTTTTAACTATAAAAATAAACAAAGAATCTGAATTTTGGAGCTCATTAATTTTGAACAGCATTTTTTAAGAAATTCTGATGACATTCTATTTGACAGTTAACTGTCAGTTACATCAAACTATGTAATTTTCGAAATGAAAGATTGAAAGGAAAATTATTAATTTTATTGCAACCTTACTTTATTGAAAAAAAAGTTTAATTTTTTTTTCAATAAAGTATATGAAAACACAACTTGTGGGACAATACTAATTTTATCAAGTTTTATAATTTTTCCAAATCTACATTTAATTTAAAATTTTCCTGCTTTGATTCTTTTTAAATAAACTTGTTATGTGTAGAATCAGATTATATATATATATATATATATATATATATTTGAAAAATTTAATCAGATTTCACTATCAAAAAAGGATTTTTTTTAATAAATGTTGTAAATAAATATATAATTATGATAGGGAAAAAAAAAACTTCGTCTTTACAAAATAAATTAATTCGTTATAAACAAATAATTTTTTTCTTGTTCTAATTTCTATTTAAATAGGAATGAGAGAATCTCTTTCCCGTAAAGGATTTCAAACTGAAAATTAATGAAAACGTATTAAAATGTAAAAAAACTACAGATAATTAGCAATGAAAATTAATCCATAAATAAAAAAAGAATATTTTTTTTTCTCATTCAACAGAGCTTTTATAGAGATGTTCCGTTTACTTAAAATCATCAGGAATTTTTTTTATCATTTTGATTCCTTAGCTATTACAATAATTCCATTCAACGGATTTCAAATAATTATAATTTAGCATTTTACAAAAAGAAAAATTATCTAGTTCATTAACCTTTAAACGAAGAGTGGTCGATATTTCTAACGAAAGGACTTGTCTTTAAAAGAAAGTGCATTGGATCCTCAAGAATTCACGAAGGAGTTCCTTCCCCTCTAAATTGCTTTCTAGATACCGCACAGCCTGTCAGAAACTTGGAACGTCAATCACAGGATACCCTCCTTGTTTTCTGAGGATAGGGGAATAGAATTTTAAGTTTCTTGTTTATTTAGAAATATTTCTTTTCACCATACTCATATGCATGTGTTTACTTTATAAGTGTCATCAGTGTCTTAAGAAGAATTAGGTGATTTATAAAATTATGCCTATGCAATCATTTATAAATTTAAATAAATTTTTGATTATAAAATGTTTTTAATTTTTACACCTATTCATTAAAATAAAACATATCCATTTTCTTTGAAATTTCATGGTAAGAAAGTTAAAAAAACGTTTATATTAATTAACCTATGGATATATGAATTGTTTCATAATTTTTGAAGTCAATTTTCATTAGAGTTTTAAGGACTGAAATTTGCTTTAAAAATTTTAAACTCTAATGCATTTTGTATTAAATTGAATATTATTTAAACTCTAATGCATATCGCATTTTGTATAGAAACTTAGCAGAAGCTAAATCCATAATTTATTTAAATTGAATTGTAATTTATTCTGACCTTTTAGTAAAGTTGATGGAAAAGTAGTTTTTCATAAAAAGCTTTTTGATAAAAGCTATTATATTATTAAATATTAGTTCTAGTATTATATTCTTAAATTTAGAAAGCTCACGGCTATCTCTCTAACAGCATAGTTTTTACAAATACAATTATTAATAGTAGGAAACCGATTTATTCATAATTCCTATAAAATATATTCATTCTACTGGAAAGAATGTTACCAAATTATGTCAGTTAATTCATATATTTTTAGACAAAAAAA
>BMAW01073786.1:0-46245 GCA_019974015.1 Nephila pilipes
ATCATTAACCTCTAAGATAAATTTGAATAATAAAAATCAAATCAAATGACAATTCAACTTTGTTTATTAAGAATAAAAATAGAATCAATATCAAAAAGATGGTTTAAGAAGTTCTAATTTTTTTAACGGTAGATTGTGCTGGTAAAGAAACTTGATATTTCTATTTTTCCCATGTGATTTATCTCTTTTTTAAACAAGGGTGACAGACCCCCGGATACCCTAGCGATCCTTCTTTACTTTTGACATTTCTTCTTGTGAACCCATTTTCATCCTTTTCTTTTCCATTTGTAATTTCTAGATCACAGTTGTACATATTTAGTTTTTGAATCAAAAACTTGAGAATTAACTCATTTCCGAATATTTAAAAGTCCCGAACCACCTCTTGTCCGGATTAATTCAACTAAACGAGAGCTTTCTGTATCAGGATATGAACTCATGACTCGACAAAGGCAACACCAACCATGAGCTCGCAACAAAACTGCTGGATTTCTGCTACCATCCTGAAGTTAATTAAAAAGAATCCATTTCATACTGCAAATAAAAAAGTTTCTGAATAATTACAAAAGATAAAACGGTAAATTTTATGGACAGCGTAAAATTCGTATGCAGGCAATGGACATACATTTAATGTTAGGTAACCAGACACGGCTCAAAGGCAAATAATTTCAGCCTAATTGCAATGCGGGTAAATACTCAGAAAATACTACGATATGTACTCTTCATTTAAACATTTCCAAGAAATTTTGTAAGGATAATGTTAGCATGGTATTAGCTAAGCACTTTGGGAGATTTAAAGAGCCTGCCATTTAGTAAGTCAGTACGCGACATATTAGATGCATGAATACGGAAAGGGCTTATTTCTGGATATATTAATTAGTGTAATTACAGGGAGGGTGTATTTGGAAAGAGTTTTGACTATGATTGCTGTTCAACACTTTATGTTATTTGAAAGTTTCGAAATGTGATGTATAGTTTCATGGCTTCCTGGAGTTCCCATAAACTCAAATAACTCGTGTTGTTATTATCATGCAGTTTGTGGATACGACTGATTTTCAAATTTAATAAAAGGAGAAACTAATGCAATTTAAAGACTTACTTCTGTCCACCATCCTGGATGCATGAATATTATTTTATTCATGAGTAAATTTTAAATGTACCATTTCAATTTAAAGAACTTTGTAGTCATTAGTTCTCGATCATTTTTATATCTGAGATCTAGACAATAATGTGTAAGTAAATGCTTATAAGCAATTAGTAAATCAAATAATTATTGTATTTGAAATCATTCATGCAAAATATGAATATATTAAATTTATTAATATTTAGACTTATAAAAATTGTTCAAAAAGGTTTAATTCATTATTGAATTTAAAAGCATTTACACAAAATATGAAAATATTAGAATTTTAGAGACATTATAATACAATGTTTAAGAACGCATAATTAAATATTATATTTGAAACATTTTCAATTTCTTCTTACATGATATTTTTCATTGTTGTTTCTGTTTTCTTGTTTCTGTTTTTCTTGTCTTGAATACAACGCAGGAAGTTCCCTTTTCTTTCAATTCCATTTTTATGATAAGAATGAAATCTAAAATTTCGAGGCATTTTCGATTCTTCAGAGCTTTATTTTTTGTATTGATGTCATTCCCAAAAAATAACCCTTTATACAGTTTTAACATTTAATGTTAAGCTGTTTACTCGTAGTCCTACAACAGATAGACATTTCTTAAACCTGGAAAATATAGCTAAGTCCTTTCAAATTAGAATTTGCAAAACGTAAGTAAAATTTGTAGAGTTTTAGCCTCTGGCATATATAAATATGAAAGTGATAAATATAACTCAAACTAATATCTAAAATTGGAATAGTATTACAATTTTTGGCAAGGATTTATCCAATTAATACTTCCTTATGGAACCTAATACTCTTTTGATTCACAGCTGCATGAATAAAGAGTGGATGCACCTCTAGCCTTTAGAGCAATAGCTCCCAACGGAGTGGTGCCTCCCACCGGTGGGCGTTGAAGAGATACAAGGACTCATTGACATTCAATTGCCACATCCCTTGTCAATACTCTCAAAAGCACGTTAAAAGTCTTGATGAATGATGAAAATCATCGAAATCTTGTTTCAACAAAAAATATCTAAATGCTTCTAAGAAAGCTCAATTTGCTTTAAAAGTAGTGATTAGTACATTATAACTTTGTTCCTAGTATTTCTTACTGGTACAGGAAAGAGTGGCAGCATGCGAAGGACTCCACACGGATCACCACAGTGTGTAAGCGTATGATCCGACTAGACCAACCGAAATTAATATTTACCAGTTGGCAAAGATTAAGACAAAATTAAGCCTTCCGTTAATATGCTATCTCGATTTTCCAAATAGGTTGATAATCATATCGAGTTTTCTACTTTTCTTCTAAAATATAGAGTATTACTTTCATTTGCACGGAATAAAATGCGTTGGAAAGAGTGAAAAAAAAGAAATGTTTTTTGCTTAATTATTTTCTTTTCTTAATTTAGGGGAATATTTTTAAGCATATTATCAAAGATATGAAAATTCATAATTACATTACTGATTTCAAGAACAAGAGTTATTATCTTAAAAGAGGACGGTAAGGGTTTTTTTTTTTTTTTTTTTTTTTTTTTAAAAAAATTTTTTAAAAATAAAAATGGGGGTGTTTGGCAAAAAAAATTGGAAATGTGTAATTGAAATGCACATTCATTGAATAGTCTCATGAATTACACCCACGCATGGAACAAATTGTACTACAGTCTTTGTTGCCATCAGATTTAATTAAGTATCGAACCAATACATGAAAGGCTGATACTGAGGAAAGAACTTGAACTGTTGTTTCAAGCTTTCTCTTCCAATACGAGATGACATTGATGGATCGTGAGCGGGTGAATCTGCCATTCGTTAACCTTATCACGGCTGCCTCCCAACTTACGAGAAACGAGTTGATGTTGTTGGCAAATCGATTAGATGCTGGTGGATGTCTTGATGCTATCATTATTTAGAATAGATTAATAGATGTTATCATCTAAGAAGATTCCGAAATCTTGCTGTGATGATAATTTGATTCCTGTTAATAGAAATTAATTCTGTATTAAGTTCCCTTGCAGGTAGTATTACGTGGGACGTAATGATGTGTGGGGGAAATCTAATATAACATCAAAGTTTTGGTCGCATAGATAGGATTGATTCAACTAATTTCATCCCACTCCTCCCAATGCATCTTCATCAATCAAGAAAAAAGGGACAAGGAACACTTCTCTAGTTTCACAACTTGCAAATATTTAATGTAATAGCTTTATACTAACAAAAGTATGGTCTTTAGTGTTTGCATTTAAGATATAATAGTTGCAAGAGATGAAATTCTGTACAAAAGTTTACTCATAACAAGGAAAAAATATGTCCAGGTTGAGCAAGATGCTTTATTCATGTGAATACCAAATAACTAATTATAATATTTTATTTTAATTAGATTAGATAATATAAATAGATTATATTTACAACAAAAGTGCTTGTTGAACTAACATTTGCTATCAAATATAATTAATTTTATGGTGCTAGTTCGACTCTGGAATAAGTATAAATAAATCTAAACCATTTTCGTGGATACATCCATCGTATTAAACGTTTAGGATAGTGATATTTAGCCTTTCAAGCTTGTAGTGTCAAAATTTGTAATAAGAAAAACTGGTTTAACTCAGATACGTATAATATCTAGAAAGATCAATATTTTGAGCTAATTTAGATTTAATAAAAAGCTAGCTATATTTTTTATACATTTATTTACATAGAACGCTAGAGCAAATGATTATTTACATTAGTGACTTCGTTGTTGCTGATTTTCATTTTGCTTAGTCTTCAGTTGTAGATTAATTATTTTGTACAATTAATGAGCTCGCAAGGGTTATAACGTATTCTCTTCATTATTTAACTCCATAACCATCTTAAAGTCTAATTAAATAGACAAAACTTTCAAAACTTCAACTAAAGATACAAAAGAGAGATACAACATAGTTTTTTATCAATCAAAAAATATGAAGAAGATACAGCTCTCTCTATCTCTCTCTCTCAAATCCCTCTTAACTCAGTCAATCCTCATTCATGTTCAAATAATAAAACCTTAGCTTACCAAATCACCCATTCCGATTTACGCACTTGTTAATTCTAGAAGATTCGACTTCTATTACTCTATTGAAGGGTTACTTTCTACTAACTTTATTCCAAACTATAAATTACAATAATTCCCTCCAATTTTCAAATCCTTATCTGGTTGTCGTTATCCTCTGACTCAGTTTCCTTTCCTTTTAATTCTGATTCGCTTATATATTATTATCTCTACTTTAATTCATTACACTCCTTCACTTCATCTAATTTCTCTAATCACGTTTGATTTTGGTTGGTAAGGAGTAGCTATTTTATTTAAAACAAATAATCAAAAGGCCCTGAGTTAAATGAAGAAGAAATCCTCAGTAATCCAACTTATATTGGCTACTAACTTAACCTGTCAGTCAATTTCTTTTATTGGTTTTAATATTTTATATATCACTAATATTATATAAATCTGAGAATAAGGTCTTACATAAGTACATAGATAGAAAATTAGCTACATCATAGATATTGTAAGGGGCGAAAAGTGTAAAGGAACCATTTCCAAGCATTCCATGTCTACTATTCCTAGAGGATCTCTTCATCCTCATCCAAGCAATTTCTATCCAGTTTCTCGAGTTTCGAACTCAAGTAGACAGATAACTGAGCCCAGATGCTGTCCTGAATTTCTGAAAGTTGTATCTCCAAATCATCTTTTGAAAACTATTTAATTTCAAAATATTAAAAACAATTACTACTGGATGCTTGATAATTTGAATTGTTTGTTCCGAACTTTTTTTCACTTCTTCGTGTACACTCTTCATGGGCTCTGGTCATTCGTGAACAAGGCGTGTCAACCAAAAATGTCTTGGCATGCGACAGATTCGCTATCCTTGTTTTGATCTCTGGGCGTTCCTTCGACTTCAGAATTTTATGGGGAAATAATTCAGCCACGTCTTTTAAAAACCACGGGAAGCAATATCTTTTGCTGTTTGGATAGCTGAAACTATACTTTCAGTTACTGATTCCTAGTAACTCTTACCGGGATAGAAAATGACACGAGCAAGGATGTGGCATTTAATACAGGTGCGTTTTAGAGTTCCCCAGTTATTAGATTTCTGTACGGTCAAGTCTCGAATTTATCTTCTAAGTTCATGACCAGCAAAAATGTGGCCGGACTTTTCACATGGGCATGTTAACCTAAATATTCATTAAATGTATAGGCGTTATTAGCGAAATTGTTTATTAAAAATTATTCAAGTAACTATTTAAAGCATTATAGATTTTCAATGCTATTTCGGATATTTCGGACAGTCGGAAATATCGGATATTTATTTACCAAGTAATCTGTCAAAGGATACAATCTAGTAATTTTGATCGGCTTTAGAAAATCTAATCTTAATATTAGAAAAAGTTTCAAACACTTTTTGTTTGTATTCAAAATGCTTCTATGAAGAAGAGGTATCGTAAATTTTTAATTATTGCAAAGAAACTATCGTGATACATCTTGATAAAATTTGTTCTAGACATTAGTTTTTCCTAAAATACATGATTGATGCAAATATTAATTATATAAAGTCCATTTGCATTATTCTAGGAAGCCATAGATTGAAACCATCTGTAGTAAGCTGTTCAATCTGCTTATTTCTATAGTAACGGACTTCGAAAGAACTTTAAACGCTGGAAGGAATGTATTACTTTATATGGTGAATATGTACAGAGAAGTCTTAAGAATAATAAATAAAATATTCAGATTCCATATCGATTATTTTAGTAATAATTAAGCCTTTACAATATACTGCGGGTTGCTTCATTTTACGACTTCCTAACACCGGCTGTGGAAACCACTTTTAATGTGATGTGTTTGTGTGATTGTGATTGCTTATAAACATCGCCATTAGAAGCAACTTATGAGGTATTGACGACGGACCTCGTAATTTTGAACCTCAGTCAAGTAAAGAGGACGACATCTGAGCTAGCGCTTCCCTCGTCAAACTTCTACACCACGTCATCGGGACGACTAGAGACCTCGGCAGATTTAACGTGAATCAACCCACCTATTCGGGGTCTATAGTGGCATCAAGGCTCGAAAGTCATGATTTGACAAAAACCACTGGCCGTGAAAATCACTTTTATTAAATAATCTTTGATAAGGCTTTTACATTCTTGAGAAGGTTTAGATTAAAATGCAGCTGTGACCCCTGTGACAGGTCAGGTGATACCTTTGCTTGTCGTGAACTTTGAGGGTAAGTTCCAGACTTGACCGTACAGAAATCAGATCTCCTGAGAGCCAAAAACATAAGATTAAAATATATGTACAATATGATAGTTTCAGATTATTAATAAGTCTAAGCTTATATAAACAGAGAAAAATTATAATTTCTTAACAAATATTATGAGATTTGAATATTTGAAAGTAGAATATATGACATATGATGGTTAAACTGTCCAATTGTATACGTACTGTCTTGAAAATAAATTAAATCATAGAGATTTCTTTCAAATATTTCTTTTATTTATTCGAATTTTGCTTATTCATTTAAGACAAAAAAAATCACTTAACTCCTCGCAGACAAAACGAAGTACTGCACCAGTCTTACTTAAATAAGATAGCTATCGAAGAGAAATTACGTAGAAACAGAAAAAAAGGAGCGAAAAAAGTAAAAATAGTCGTTTACTAAACCATGCTTAAGTCAGAAATGGGTCGCAGTCAACACAGATGTGTGGTTCTTGATCAAATATGGACGATTAAAAATCTTATATCTTAAGATATGCAAATATTTAGAATGCGATGGTTTGAAGGAAACGAATCATGAAATGCAGAGAGAAATTTCAAGGACTGGGTTGAAATTAATTTATACTCAAGAATTTATTATTAGTTACACCCCACATTTTGTAAGCAAGCGTTTCATTCGGGATAAATATATTATTTACTTCAAATACTTCTTGTAAACTTTATCCCTATATAGATCTTTACGTACTTACTTATGCCTGTTATCCAGAAAATTGAATTATTTTAAATTCGTGAGAATAATGATGGATTATATATATATATATATATGTGTGTGTGTGTGTGTGTGTGTGCGTAAAAAAGTATAAATTTTAAATTTAGTAGACATAAAAATATTTTTGGAAGCACAGAAAATTCTCAGAAATATTCACTTTTAAAATAACCTAATTTAAAAAATAAGGAAAATAATTGCAAAGATATTCATAAGAAAAAGAATATTTCTAGAAAATCTTTAGAAATATTGAAATTGAGAAAATCGTTTAATAATTAACGAAATGAAAATAAATGTAAAGTATACAGTCACTAGATTAGGAAGGAGATGCTTGGCGTAAACATGAATACATAATCAAACATTCGTAATCAGTAATAGCTCTATAAAACAAAAATCATAACCTCATGTAACGCAGCAAGCAACAATTAAGGAAATAGCGAAAAAAATATCAGAAAAACATTAATTTAAATAAAAATATAAAGTTAAGAAATAAAATCAGAGTCAAACTTCTATCGTTTTTATATAACATTAACTTCACCATTTAAGTCCAATATTAATGCTAGCATCGCCAAAAATTCAAATCCAATCACTATACATACACCACACGCACACACGCACACATTTACATATATATATATGCAAACCTGTCATAAGCCATTTCAGAATTACCAAATACAACAGTTAATTTTTTTAGTTTAGTTTTCTCTTTTTAAAACAAAATATATTTTGACTTTTATTCTATTATCAAAATATTTAATGTAGATATTCTTGTAATTTTCATGTCTTTTATTTTTTTAATTTAGCTTATATAACTCTGAAATATTTCTGATACATCTATATATATATATATATATATATTGGCGTGCATGCGTGTGTGTGTGTGTGCGTACGTATGCTATAAAAATGGGCTAATTAATTATGGGAATTAAATCAAACGATAAACTACTGAAATGAATAATAATATTCTTTCATACAATATTACTCTTTAAAGCAAACCACAAGTGATAAAATTAAACATATTTTAAACTAAATGTAATAAACTGCTGATTAATGAAATGAAAATAAGGATTGACGAATTCCCTTATGTTTAAAAATAATAATTCAATAAGTTTGACTGTGATTCAAGCTGAAACAGTATACTGAATCGAATGTGGAAGAAATAAATTAGATCAACGATTCAATTCTCACTTTATTTCCAAAGAGTTCAGAGACAATATGTTCAAGTTGCACAGAAAGTAAAAGCCATTTTGGAGGTTAAAATATGGTAGGCCTTTCTTTCTTTCCTACATTTCGCCTTTTTTTATAACATATTACGTTTCCTTTTTAACTTTGCCCTTCCCCAATTTATTCCCTATTGAATACCGAACGGAATTAGTTCCATCCCCCTCCCCCCACCGATACCCATTTGACATTTTAACTAACTCTTACAATACTTTTACATAAGACATTCTCGCCAAAAAGAGGGTCAAAACAAGAGTACCTTGATCGATAAAGTATTAATAACAGCTCTCGTTGCAGGTTTGAACTTTCAGGATCCGTAAAATATCCTTAATGCTTCTTTTGTACCGATCCCACCCTCTATAAATCTAGTTTCTAGGTCAAGTTCCCCGGAAATGTTTCCAAAGCAGAGAAAGGGAAGACAGCAAAGAAAATAAAAGAAATCTCCCTTTTACGAGGGCTTCATGATTGTTAGAGACAAGACTGAACAGTCACGTGGTCATCGGTTTTATCGGATCCATAAATCAAGTCGTGTCGACGCCTCTGAGGAAATTACTTTGCTGTCTAAAATAGTCGATGACTGGAAACAAGTTTTTACCGGTAGGTGACGTGGTGCATGGAAATTCTCGGAGAATATGTACAAGATGCTTGTATACAAAGTGTTTTGTAACAATCCAGATTACCGAATAGATGATTTTTAAATGTTCTTTGAAAATTTTACATTAATAAATGCTAACGTCCAAAACATTGCTAGATATTTAAGTTTTTAATTTAACAATTCGTGATTATTCATGTTTTATATTTGATATAAATAAAGAAATAGACTAAAATTAATACAGTTATAGCACTGAAAGTTTCATCAACTCTCAATATATTTCTCAAGTTCCAAATGTTATTAAAAAGGAAATATTTTAATAGCAATGATTAAGTGGTACCTTTGGAATATTTCGCACTTTTAAGAATTAAGTTATATGATATTTTAATTAAAATTATGGAATTTTTTTCATAAAAATATGTATTTATTAAAAAAAAATATTTGTTATTCAAAGTACTGTCCATCGTTGGCTACAATTGTTTCCCATCGTTTTTGCAAAAGGCGAATTCCCCAGAGTAAACATTTCTTTCATCTTTTGACACAATCCATAAATCCAACTATTTCATAACTTCCTCATAAGAATTGATTGAGTGATTTTTTTTATCAACATCACACTGAGAAGCAACCCTAGAGCTAACGTTGACGAACCTCTTCAATTGGAACTTCGGTCAAGTGACGACGACACCTGAATTGGCACCTCACTCTGCAAACTTCCACATCCCGCAAGAAAGGAATTGGACCTTGATCAGACAAAACTTGAGATTTCGATCACACCAAAGAACTTGGACAACTACCAGATTTAACATGTATCAGCTCCTAGAACCCGCGACTCGAAGAAACGACGCTAGACGTGAGTCCACGACCCGGAACACCAGACTACAATAACCTCATAAGAAAGGAAGCGCTGCTCAAAATGGCGCTTTTCCTCATTCGAAAACAAATAATTAACAGAATCGGTAATATTTGACGAATAAGACTTTAGGTGTAAAACACGGTTTCGAAGTGTTAGAAACAGGTTTTAACTTGTTTTGCAGCACGTGCCCGAGCGTTATTGGGCTGAAAACTAACTTACCGTCGCCGCCTTCAAACCTTTCTTTTTGTTGAAAAATCGTCTCTAAGGAATCTCTTAATTCTTGGAACGGATCTTCAATAAAGTAGAACTGAAGATTCTTAGTCTTCATCTTCGGTTGATACACGCGCTCTTGTCTTCAGTGTGATTATCACCACTTTCAAATCTTTGAAATCAATATTCAAATTAATGGTGCTACACACAGCAAAACGAAACTGTCAGCAACCGATTTGTTCAGTTGGAAAAAAAAAAGTGCTATTCAGGCCAAATGCATTTCTTTAGTACAAAACTCGGCATTTTAAAAGTTCGAAAATATTTTGATGTTGACACTTTAACGAAATATCACATACTAACAAAATTAATCAAAAGATGAATCTTTGCAATAAAGTATGTTGCAACAACTTTTACCGATAGCGAAAAATTCAATTAATACTATCTAACACATCGATCAATAACTCCCGAGACTAACCCAGAGATGGCGCTCGTAGTAAACCAGTAACCAGGTCTTTCTAGAGTACGAACCTTTGCTTGAAACGTGTCAAAATTTTAAGTCGATCGGACCAGGAAAAAGGTTTTTTGAAGTGAAGTGAAAAAGGTTTTTTCCAAGTGGGTGTCGCGATTGCTTTCGTTGGAACAAAAACAGCAACGAGTCGATGATTCAGAAAGCTGTTTATCGCTATTTACTCGCAACAAAAAAGATTTCTTGCGAAAAAATGAAAAAAAAAAAAAAAAAAAAAGATTTGGAAAAGCGTTGGAACGATTGTATCACCCTAAAAGGTGATTAACAAAAGGTGTTATGTTGATGAATAAAAAAAATTTTGCAAAAAAAATGTTGTTTTCAATGTTAGTCTCGGGAGTTATTGATTTATGTGTTATTAGCTGAATAAAAACTACTAAAAAAAGAAACGAAAAAAAAAATCTCCAAGCTTTAAAGGTGACGATGAAATTGATTTTGCGTTTACGCTACTTGATTATGTAATAGACATTTGATTGCCGATTATGTTTACCATAAAGCCTAGAGAAACTCTTTGTTATAAAACCAGAAATAATTTCTCTCATAATCATTTTATGCTGATTTTCATCATTTCGGTTAAATCATTCGAAACCTTAGCGTGGTCAAGTAACGATGAAACTCATATTTCGCCAAGGCAGTGTGATTTTGTAATGAACGTTTGAATACCGAACACGTTTATCAACAAAAAAAAAAAAAAAAATGGCGGTAATGTGTCGACTCAAGTGCCCGATATGGGGTCCAGTCCAGCATGAATAGGCCAATATGTGAAGCGGATTCTTTCTTGTAGTAATAGGGTTACCAGAAAAAAAGTTCTGATTTATGACTTTTTGAATTCTATTTGAATATTTCCGCGATCTTATAAGCCTTTGTTGAAGCTAACACTCATTGATAATAATTGAACAAAATCTCAAATTACTTAAAAAAGAAAAAAATCTTATATAACTCTTAAAATCTGACTATCTAAAAATGGTTGAACGTACAGCTAAACTGATTGACCACAAGAACTTGAAAATAATCTCTGACAAAAAAGTAACACAAACAGTAAAATTTCACTCTCAGAACAATGGTGATTTTCAAAAAAGAAAGCAAAAAAAGTTATTTAATTCCGCTCTTAACAGGAAATCTTGACGTCCTCCGAAGAACAGATTTATCGGAAATTCATGAAAAAAAATGTAGGATTGTGAAACCACAATGTCTAAGGATTGACATCACAAGTAATTGCCTATGTGGGAGCCATAGTAAAATTGATAGTAGAGCAGACTTGCGAGATAACAAGACTCGACTGAACTAATTTTAATGCAGTTGCCTTTAATGGAATATTAAGAGTTAAGCTAATCCTTATTTATTTATTTTCTTAAGTTTAAAAGTGACTTTATATGTTTCCCAAATATAAATATATTGAGATTTTATATCCTGAAAATTGATTTACAATTTTGCAGGCGTGAAAAACTTTCTGCTTCTAGGAAAGAAATGTGTGTAATCGCTCCAGATGGAGCAGTTCTTTCAAATGACTTTTCGAAAGCAGAAGGACCATTTAGAAATGCTATTCGGTGAAAAAAAGAAAAAAAAAACTTACTGTTTTTTGTTCGAAACATCTTATTGGCCCATCACTACTTCTCAGGTTCCCATGGTAACCGACTATTGATTATTCATCCAATAAGAACGATTTTTATCGTCCACAAATTTCAGCACACTAGAATGGCAAACATTCGCTCCGCAATTTCTCAATCGCAGACGATTCCATCTTCATTACACAAAAGAATTGGAATTGTTTCTTTCACTTTCATTTAATAGGGTAAAAAAAATTTCCTTCCATTATTTTTTTATTTTTTGATGCTGACTTTAATTGAAGGAAATATTTGATCGAATTATATTATTTTGTCATGAATTATTTATTTTTAGTTGAGCGACCCACATTCAATATATATATATATTTGAAACGGTCCATATATTTCCCTTCATAAACTTGTATGCAACGGAAAATTTTTTAAATCGTAAGATTATTTCGAGTTATTTTAAATTTATAACTTTAATTAAATTGTGCTAGAGTTAAAAGGGGCAAATCATCCGATGTATTTTATATATTTCATAATATTTTATCATTACTTACCATTAACACATCAATCAATAACTCCCGAGACTAACCCATAGATGGCGCTCGTAATAAACCAGTAAACAGGTCTTTCTAAAGTACTAACCTTTGCTTGAAACGTGTCAAAATTTTAAGTCGATCGGACCAGAAACAGCCGAGTTATCGAGGTTGGAGTAAAGTCGTTTTGTAGCTTGTTTAAAAAATGGAAAAAACCGAGTTTCGTGTTCTGATAAAACACTGTTTATTAATGGGTAAAAACACCGTGCAAGCGAAACAATGGATTGAAAAATGTTACCCGGACTCTTGTCCATCAAAAGCAACGATTTGTCGGGGGTTTGCCGAGTTTAAACGTGGTCGTACCGACACAAATGACGCGGAACGCTCGGGTAGACCTGTGGAAGCCGTTACACCGGAAAATGTGAGTGAAGTGACAAAAATTATAATGAAAGATCGTAAAGTGAAGCTCCGTGAGATTGCTGAGATGACACAGATATCCTATGGAAGTGTATTTACTATCCTTCATGAAAAATTGAGCATGAAAAATGTTTTTTCCAAGTGGGTGGTTTCGATTGCTTTCGTTGGAACAAAAACAGCAACAAGTCGATGATTCAGAAAGCTGTTTATCGCTATTTACTCGAAACAAAAAAGATTTCTTGCGTCGTTACGTGACCATGGACGAAACATGGATACATCACTACACTCCAGAGTCGAAGCGGCAGTCATCTGAGTGGCGCACAGCTGGCGAAAGCCGTCCGAAAACGCAGCAGTCTGCTGGCAAAGTCATGGCGTCAGTTTTTTGGGATACGCATGGCGTGATTTTCATTGACTACCTTGAAAAAGGTAAATCGATCAACAGTGATTATTATATTGACTTGCTGGTGCGTTTGAAGGAGGAAATCGCAAAAAAAAAAAAACGACCGCACAGTCTCGGGACTTATTGATCCATGTGTTATTTCCCTTCATATATCTGTATACAACGGAAAATTTTTTAAATCGTAAGATTCTTTCGAGATATTTTAAATTTATAACTTTAACTAAATTGTGCTAGAATTAAAAGGGGTAAATCATCCGATGTATATTATTTCATACTATTTTATCATTACTAGCCCTTAGTTAAATGATTGATTGATTGGTTTTGTTCACATTGCTCTAGAAGCAACATGAGGTGTGTTAGTGACGGACCTCATAATTTTGAGCCCCGATCACGGGACAAGAAGAAAACTTGAGCTACCATCTTTCTCTCCGAATTCCATACCATGCCAACGGGAAAACTTGGAACCTGATTCATCGTGCATCAGCTCCAGCTACACTCTGTGTCTTTAATGACATCATGACTTGAACTGACGGTAAGACGAAAACTGCCCTTCGCGAATGCGTGACCATGACCACTACCATTAATTATAAGCATAATACATTTAATTGCTTCTAATGATAGTTATGGATGAATAGTTATTAATTATAATGCACTTATAGCAATTAATAGCTGGTTTTATAATTAATTAATATTATAATAGGGTGCTGTGAATTTTGAAGAATTTAATTTTTGTCTCTTGATTACTAAGAAGAAAAGAAGGAAACGAGAATCGTGAGAAAAAAATAGAATAACATTGCTTCTGATTCCTTTTTTGAGATTTTCTGCTTTTGTTGAAAGGTGTTGAATTGTACTTTTCTTACAAATTAAATCATTTCTTCTAATATCGTTCAATTCATATAGATCTACATCCTATTTTCGAAAAAAAATAGGGAATGTTTTAGTAAAACAAAAGAAAAGAAAAGTGAAGAAAGATATTTTACATGAATAATGGCCTGAAATTGCATAAAGTAACATATGCATGTTGATTTTCAATATTATTGCATGGATGATCGTCCTTCCTATACAAAACACGTCCACGTTATCAAAAAATAATTCGAAATAAAAACCAACGTTTTTTAAAACAACGTTTTTAAATTGAGGCAAATTTTATTAAAAAAAATTATTGAAATATTAGTTAAAACTTTGTAAAAAACCTTATATCTCTATCGTCTTTAAGATCACTCTCTCAGCATAATTCAATATATCTTTCACAGATGGCGCCGCGTTATTACACAAACTGCGTTATTAAAAAAAATTATTGAAACATTAGTTAAATTATTAGCAAATGTCTTTGCATTAAAAGTTAGTTATGATTTTGCGTTAAAATTATTGCAAATGTATTAAAAATTAGTTAGCAAATGTCTAAGTATTGCATTGTTAGGAGAATAAGAACGATTCCCAAGGTTTCAGACCTCTAGCTTGATGGGAAGGTGGTTAAATTAACGATCGAAAATTTGATGACACACACACACCAAGTGAAATACAGAAAAAAGTTGTAATAAGCTCTATCTTCTAATAATGAGCTCTTTTTCCTAAAAATTCCAAATCTATTCAAATAATATATAGCTTATACGCTATAATTCCTTTTAACCAGAGCAATGCATCCACACAAAACTATACCATAGCAAAAATGGAAATTCACATTTTCGCTGAACACTGCAATACAAAATATGTAATCACAATATCGTATTATCGCTAGAATGTTCTCACAATATCGCCAACTTTGGCGGCATTTACTTACAACTTTTGTCACCAAGGTCCTCCTTATCTCTTCAGTTCTACTTCCAGACATTTTCTCACATTGTCTATAAAATCATATTTCCCTCCGTAACAGTCACTTAGCAGGGAAGAAAACAAAGTTGAAACTTTCTAAGTAACAATTATTGGGCTTTTGGATAGCTTCTCAAAAATGAAATTTTGATGTATTTTAACGATGCGAAAAAATTTAATTTTATATTTGATTCTTCACAATAAATTATAAAAAGTTAGAATCAAGACTATGAAAGATTTTTTTCAAATTATTTTTATCAAAATAAGCATTGTTCAAAATGTCCGAAATTTAAAACTCCCGAATTAGACTAAAAAACCAGTAGATATTAATCTACTAGTTATTTAGATTTCGTATACGTAATATTAATTCTTTTGAATATCTACTATTTTTGATAAATCTATACTATTTCATATATTAGAATGCAAAAAAGTACACCAAAGATAATAATGATGGTCTCTGAGGAATTACGTTTTCACAACGATACATGAAAAAAAGTTTCGAATATTTTTAAAGATCGGAAAATCCACAAATGAATCATTAAAATCGGGGTGGAAATATTTTTGAAAATTCGAAAAAAAGCTGTAATCCTCCCCTGAAAATCCTTCAATAGTTTTTTTGCGTTTTCGGATACATTTTCTTGCATTCAAATAGATAAAATAGTGCAGATTTGTAAACGATAGTAAAAATTCCATAGGAGTAACATCATATTCACGAAATCAAAATAGCCGGCAAATGAGAACCTTATTAAAAGGATTTAATTTAAAATAACTTTTTTTAAATATCACAGCGTAAATAAATTTTCTTCCTGGCTCTTCCAGTTATAAAATTATCCGTGGTAGACTAGTAATCATGATTACAAACTCGTACCCAGCGTTGTTTTGTAAAGCCATGAATTCGAGTCCTGATGCCAATAAAGACCCACCGTGTAGTGGTCTAGCCATGGAAGATTAGCCATGCTTAATCTCTCAAGGCTCTAAGTTCCGTTCTTGGTGTGGTGTGGAAATTTTATGATACAGGTGCTCGCTTCGGTGTTGATATTATCACTTGACCTTGGCTCAAAATTACAAGATACATCTTTATTAACAGTCATGTTTCTTCTAAGTTCAACGTGAATAAACAATCAATCAATAAATCAAAATTCCAGTTATATAATATAGCAATTACATATCATTGAAACTTATAACATCAGAATTTTAAAAATTGACAATTTGACCGATTTAAATGTTTCAAAGGTAAAAGACATCTTTAATAATATTAAGTTTATAATATTATTGAATCCTAGTGGTATGCATTTTAAAAGAAGGAAATAATCATCTTATATAAAATATTCACGCTGTAATAAAATTATAAATCATAATTGAATGCTTTCAAGTTCTTACATATCGCAACTTTTATAAATTACGCGTGATAAAGGTTAGAAAACTAATTGGATCGGACGGGGCTACTAAACAACGATCCCCCCAGAGACGCGGTAATTAAACCGAGATATTTTGTATCAAGTTGGCAGATTTAATTCCAGCGGCGGAATTTGTTCGGTTCAAAGCAAACAGAAAAGAAGAAATTATTCGCCACATTACCACGTTTCCCAATAAAATGAATGCTAACTTAATTGTAATATGTGATTAATAGCTTCGTTTGAAGAGAGAATTTGAATCGCCGCACCATGGAATAATGCTAAACTGTAAAAAATGGAGTTGGAAATTAAAGTAGAACGTAGTGGGTGTAATGATGGATATTAATTGTGTCAGAGCCAGATATGGCTATGCTGCGCCAAGTAAGGTATAACTGAAAGGAAAAAATGGTTGACAAGAAAATGGGTCGAAAATAGAGAAGGATCGCTCGGATATTCCGAGGGTAAGTCATCTTAGATTTCCAAAGACTATAAATCTCATAAGAAAGAAAAAAGATCACTAAGGTATTTCGGGGATTATGATGCCTGCAGAAGTCAAGCCTTTGAAGGGATAAAAGTAGAACGTGGAAACAGAAAAATGAGAAATTGTACTTTAATCCGTTTTTAATCGATATTAAAATTGCTGTTTTTTTTTTCTTTGTTTAGTTGAAAGTTAAATCGGTTTCTTAGGAAATGTACTTGTGATCTCAATACGATTAATTGATTTAAGATTTTCAGTGAATCAATTGCTATATGATAGTCATTATACTGAAGAATGTGGAATGACACATGTATGTAAAGTCTAAATTAATATAACTAATTAATGTCAATTGGAATTAATTAATGTCATTTGTAATGACATTCAACTACAATGTAATAACGAAAACATTCGACAGCATTGTAATAACGTAATTTCACGCAAATAAAGTGTCAAACATTTTAAAATAACTAAAACAATAAAAATTGCTCTGTACTTCGCTCTTGTAGTGGCCCTCAGACAAATTACGAATATAGTCCGCGAAGACCAATCGCCAAGTGACTAATATGTATCACCAATGTCATTGCCAAGCTGATGAGACACTAACATAAATTATAGAAATAAAACTAGAAAATAAATTATTATACTGAAATGTAAGTGTGACTAATTATTCGCTAATTCAATATTTGCTTTCGAGGATACATTTTTCTCATGTAATTGTTCCAAGCAATTTTTACACTTTCCAATATATTGAGTTGTTTGTCACGTCATACTTTAATTCTACTGTCCGGTGATACATAAATCTACAATCTGTATTATGGAACCGCTGAACAAATTTCTAACAAAGAAGACATTTTGCTTTTTCATTGCACCTCCTAATGGTTTCGTTGTTAAGATACAGTTAATGATAGTTCATTCAGTTTCAAACTTGCAGTTACACTATAAACATACAGTTTGTATAATTATTTGTCCGGTAAATGACTTCATTCTTGATAAAGAAAAATTGATATGGCACCCCTGTCATTGTTTGGTAAAGTAAAGATCGTATGAACTACAGTTAGTTAAAAATTATAATGATATAATAAAGTCGCGAATAAACCATATGTTGATAATACAGTCACTTACTGTTTCTATACGACTACAAACATTTGGTGAAATTTTACAACTTAGCTTGACGAAATATTTCATTCGCTTGGCGATTTCTCGTCGGGGATCGTATTCGTAATTTGGATGGAGGCCACTATAAAAGGGAAGTACGAAATATTTTACTTTGTATTGATAGCTTACGTTATTCCATTGAAGTAGAAGGCACAAAATAACGTATGTAAGGCATGTCTTCCTATATATAAAAGCTGGATTACTGGCAGGATTGGAGAGAAGAAGTGCCGAATTACAGAAAGCACTGTACAGAGTAAAACAATGTAGCCTTTCTTTAACATGGTCTTTTATTTATCTATACAAATAGATTAATTTAAGAGTTATAGGTAGAGTACGTAAGTTCAGCCACTTCGGAACTTATCGTCTTTTGGTAAGAAGTGGAAGTTTCAGAGTAATATTTCTTTCTTTCGTGAGGTTGGCTGTTATTGGTATAAGGATGCTCTAGCAATCTTTCCTTTATTTTCATCACTTTTTGTCATTAACCACTTTCTCTTCCAATCTTTTATTTACAGAGATTTGTCTAGATAATTGGTACACTTTTGTTTCCGTAAGTTAACAAATAGTAGGTGCTGCCTTGCCAAATATGCTCCTTGTTGCGAATGACACCAATCAATCAACCCATTAAATAAATGTGCTCAACTTCTTAAAAAACGAAATGAAATTAACTTTCTAAGGCAAAACAAAAAAAAGACATTCGATTGATCTATCAACCTTTTTTATTTTGTGAATATAATTTTAATTCTATGGAAGTTCTTCTTTTCTTATCATACCTATCTATTTTATCTAATTAAATGTAATAAAAAGCATTCGAAAAAACAAATTTAATGAAGGCATCTACGAAATTAGACTATCTTTCCCAATTCTGAAAATACATAAAATATTTTTAAAAATCAGGAAACCTCTATAGACGAATCATTAAAATAGACTTTATTGCTTTGAAACACATACAATACTGTAGATTTCAAAAGGAATGCAGAAATTTCATAGTATCAGCATTACGTTCTAAATATCAAAATGTCTGATGGACTGGAGCCTTAAATATCGAAAGCAGAAAGTAATGCAGTTGTAAATAACTCTGATAACGTATTTAAGAAATGCAGAAAATGGTCCAGAAATCCCTATTCTGAGAACTGTATAGTTTATATGTAATAGAAAGAAGATTGTCAAATGATGTATTTATGCTGATGAGAGAACAGAAGTGCTAAAGATATTTTTATTAGAATGAGTCAGAAGTCCCATTATCGTTAGCAGTCATGATGATGACGTAATTATTGCGCATGCGTAAAAAGTCAGAAACAAACAAACAAAAATAATATTTCACTAGATCAACTGTGTAAACAAAAGCTGCAGGTGTCAAATTCTTCAACTAAAACATTCTAATTGAAATATATTCATTTCTAGATGCTGCATAATTTTTTTAAATAAAGCAATGAGAAAATAATATTTGAATATTTGGGTTATTACATAGAATTCAATGAATTTCTTTACAATCAATGCAAATTTTGTTGTGAGAAATTTGTCATGAATTACAGCGCAGTAAGACATTCTTGCTTAATAATATCCATTTCTGACAGTGAAATCCGGTTGTTACAAATGTTTTCGGGAAAATTATTTATAAAATTGATTTTCTAAATTAAACTTCGGTTAACTGCAACACACATTTTATAATACAATTGTGAATTTTTCATAAATTGCATACAGTGAAGTACACTATCCTGAATACACCACCATATTTTGTTAAAACTCCTCATAGCATCAATGCGTTTATACTTGGAAAAACGACGAGACTTTTTAGAATAGTCAAATAATCTTTCAGAATGTAGACATTCTAACCTGCAAACATTATTCTAACTTTTAACAACAAAGGAATCTCGAAGCGAAGGATCTCGCTATAAAAAAAATTATATTAGTATTCAGATATTAAAATTAATGCTAAAAATAAAATATTAAAGGACGCAATTAATTATTAAAATTGATGAAAATGTTTTATTCAGGTATTAAAATTAATGCAAATCACATTAATTAGTTTTTTTCCCTTGTGATATTAGAGTCGTCAATGAGCCAATACTCCCAGAAGCGAAGCCAAAAGTGGCATCAACAGGGAATTTTAGCAAATTCTTTCTACACTTAGTGTTACGTTACATAAAAATCTGTGTTATATAAAGATGTGAAAAATGCATATATGCATTAAATGTTTTACAAAGAACTTTACAATTCAAATTATTATAACCGTAATTTTTGCTGTTATTTCCCCCTTAATTGATCATCCATTGAAAAAATAGGACAATAATTATGTCATGCATCCAATTATATATCATTTATATGAACATTTGTAAAAATAATAGTTGAGAAGAATCAATTTAAGAATTTCGGAACAATTCTTTGTTTATTTTAAAAGGACTACATTTTTCTCTCCAAGGATTATTGGATTTTCATTTTATATGAAATTAATTTATATTTAGAGTGAATTCTTCATTATTGTAAAAAGTGCAATTAGCGTCTATTTGACTTCGTATCTGGTGTAAATTAGCGCAATGGTGACTCTTATATCACGTGATAAGAAAACTAAAGTTACTTCTTTTAATACTATCATCAGAATATTATAATCAAATTTAACAATTTATTGACTACTTTACATTTTATCATTTCTTTTAATTTCAATATATATGAATAGGATTTTATTATCTACTTTAGTAGTATATACTTTAATAATAATAATTTAATAATAATAATTTAATAATAGTGTAGACTTTAATATTTATCGTTTGCTTTAACATTAATATTTGAACACTAATTCAGTTTTTATCGAGGAAACGTTTATTTTGATGTAATAATAGTTAACAGTAGAATAATTTTTGCATTTTAGAATGTATACAATTTCAAGCATTTTTAAGTATTCCAATAAGAAGAAAAATGGTTGATGCACGTTTAAATAAAAACGTATAGAGACATTATATGCAGTATTAGGAAATTACACTCGTGTATTTCAGATAATAAACCGTAATGTATACAGTTTATGAAAAACCTGAATTTGTGCAACAAATGTACGCTACAATGGACTAAAATATTATCTTGTTCTCAGCATTGCCAGATGCAGGATTTGCAGTTTGAATTCTTAACATAAGTGAGTAAATTCACAGAGGGTAAAAAATGCAGATGAAAAGATTCTTGTTTCTCACAAGCTAAAACAATAAAAATGTACAAAACAGAGCATCCAATTCTCCGAAGGTTTTATTTTCTTTCCCTGAGTATGCAAAATATAAGGCTAACATTAATAAAAATTTCGCAACTTTCGCAAAATAGTTCTAGGGAGAAAAAAAAAGAATTTGTTTCTTAGCAATTGTCCCAGAGACTAGTTTTCAAACATTTATTCGAGAGGAACTATTCGACTGAGTTTTTCCTGATTTGTAAGCTGATAACAGATTCTTGAAGCGGAAAGTGTTTTCGCATATTTTTCGGAAAATCGATTGTCTTCTAAGGGATTCCGCAAAAAATAAAATTGATGAATTGGTGAAAAGTGAAAGATTATTCCAGCGACATAAGAAAATAAGAATAAAAGTTCAGAAGAGGTGAAGGACAAAATTTCAGAATTGGGATTTTTAACAGAAAAATATATTGGAGGAATTTTTAAATTTACAAAATTTCATCACAAATCGACGAAAAAGATGAAGCATCATCCATAGTTACTGAAAGATAACTTTTTATTTACAAAAAAGTATAACACATATTCAGAATACAAAAAATAATCCAGGGAATATGTTTTTCAAAAAAATAAGTGCTTATTTAAAAACACATACGTTATTTTTACGTAAGGAACCACACTTTTTCTTTGCTTTTATATGTTACCTGTAAAAATAAACATTCACAGATTATATGTAGTTGGTTTAAAATGATTCAATATGTGGATTGTTCAAATGATTCAATATGTGGATTATTAAAAGGATTCGATATGCGTATTACATAAAAAATCCCTTTTATGGATTATTAAAATAATTCATTATTTATTTTAGTGTTTAGAACGACTCAATTCATTCTTGGCAGCAGTAACTCATATTTGCGAAATCGCGAACGACGTTGTTCCGATCCAGTCGGGGGGGGGGGGGGGGGCCTGATGCCACTGGAGACCAACTGTGTAGCGAGGCTGATTCACATTAAGTGTGATAGAGGCTCCGATTCCTCCCAATGGCGTGATGAAGAAGCATGGAAAGGAAGGTGCGAACTCATTGTCGATCTTGTCACTAGGACGTCATTCAAAATTACGAGGTACATCGCCATTAGTCTTCATATTGCTTCTAAGTCCGCCGTTAAAAAATTATAAATCAATTGTGAACTCAATTCTTGCTTTGTCCTGGATAGCGTAAATAACATTTTTCATCGAAAGTAATGATTATTTAAAAATGAAAAATAATGATGCATTTATAAATAAAAAGAATTCCTATTATATTAATTTCCAATTTTTAATTTTTTTCCGCATTGTACAATATTTGCTTAAAGAAGAAAACCTGAGAGTGTTCCTAACTGTGATATCAACATCCTTTTTAAGTTAAACATAATTGGTTAAATTAGTAATCTATTATATATGTAATAAACATTTTATGACCTTGTATCACCCTTCAAAACAATCTTTTGTTGCGCTTGGTTATTGTTTTCTTTAAAATATCTTTCCTATACCATAGTGCATAAAAGTCGTTTAAAGAATAAATAAAACATATTCTGCGAAAGCAAATTTCTATATTTAAGGTTTCCTTTCATATTTCCTAGGGGGAAATTAAGCCTCTCTTTTAAACATTTAATTCTTTTAAAATAAAAGCCATAAGGTTGGATTAGTTATTTTATTAACGTTGCACAGAGAGGAAACACAAGGGATACTAATGGAAGACCTTGGAAGCGAAAACACGGGTGAAATGATGATGAGGACATTTAAAATGACCACCATATCTCAACACTTTCGAACTATGCTATCATGAGGACTTAAAGCATTGACAGATTTAAGGTGCATCAACCTCGCTACACTGCGGGTTCTTAGAGGTATCAGGACATGAACGATCCCACGGCTCATCATGGTTGTAAGTTCGTGATCATGATCACTAGGCTTCCGCGTCTATATTCATCGGATTTATACAACAATGATAAGAAAAAATGTGATACATGATGACTAGACTATCTTTCGTAGCATGATTTCTAATTCCAATTTTTTAGAAACAAAATAGAAATAAATTATCAAAATAGTCACTTTTTTACATATTTAATTTTATCGATACAAATAACAAAGTAACGACAAACCAAAAGTAACTACAAAGTAACGCAGTGCCAAAACTTTTCATATAGAAATAAATTTTATTTTTTTAATCTACAGCGTATTATGTAATTTAAACTGAGTTTTACGATATTACTTATTTATGAAAAAGTTTCACTTGGGTATAACAGCTAAAATAATACCTTCTTTTTACTTAAAATAGATTAAACCGCTATTTTTTTTATCATGTCAAGATATTACTAAACATTATATTTTTATTTTATAGAATAAGGTTAATTTTATTTATTGATATATTCTTAAACAAAAATAGAATGAAAATAATGAAAGGAAATTATCTACCATTTGAACATTTAATGAGAATATAAATTTTTCTGATATTAATATTCCTTTTTAGGTTTTTTAAATTTTATAAACGATGTTACTGTTCATATGAAGATGATATTTTGTTTGTGTTTTAAATCCTATAGTTTGAAATTCAGAAAATTCTTCATGATTTATAAAAAAAAACATTTCATAAGATGATATTTCAAAGTCTGAAGAGGTAATTGGTGGCAATAAAATTGAAGAATTAAAAAAGAACAATATTGGATATCAAGATGTAACTATTCAAGGGTTTTCTCAGTATTTTAATTACATATTTTATTCTAATTTTTCATATTTGTACTCTTCTGGATCCTATAGGATACACACTCACAGACATATATATATATATATATAGCCAGCATTTTTATTTCATTATGTTCTGGTCTATTACGTGTATTCCTCTTTTCATATTTTTTTCAATTTTTCACATGTTTACTTTATTTTTTTTAATTCAAATAATTATTTCTAATCTTATGTCTTACATATAAATTTTGCTTTTATAGTTAATATAATTTTGTATTGAATTTTATTTGTTTGTATTATTTTTACAATTACAATTTCAATAATCCTTCTTGCACTTATGATATTTTTACTAACAGTTTCCTAACGACTTTTTTTTCTCTTTGTTGTATTATTATATTTTGATTTTTGCAATTAGATTTTCTTAAATTATTTCTGTATATCTTTAATTATGTATGAAATATTCGTTTTAGATTTTGTGTTACACTTTAAATTCTTCCAGATATTTTTACATTTTTATGATTATAATTAGTTAATATTTCACAAATGATTGTAATGTCTTCTTATTTTTTTTTAATATTATTTGATTATTTTACTTTCGACCTTAAATATATATATATATGAATTAAGCAATAATATAATAAACAAATTATCCTAGGGATATCAATTATAAATTCAATATGCTATTAATGTATAAAAAAACTACATATTTAAAGAAATTTAAAAATCAAAATATATTTATTAAAATCAGATAAAAAAAAAATTTTTTTTTATAAATAATTATATAATCTGAAATTTAAAACCCAAATACTCCCCCGAAAAAAATTATTTTAAAGAACGTGAAAATTTATAAGAAAAGGTCAAGTGATAGAAAAACAAAAATTTAGAATAGTGTAAATAATGTAATCAATTATGTTTCATACTTTAGAAAGAAATAAAGTTCACACACACTTATATTGGGGTGTCTGAAATGTATAATAAACACACTGAATATTTTTTATACCGTGAGGGCCCAAAAGATTCTTCAAACTAAATTTTTCTGAATATATATATATATATATATATATATATGTAACATTAGTTACAAAAATTCGTGAAGAAAGGAAAATTTTAAAAGTGCGGATATTTATCTCCTTTTAATCTCCACTAAATTCATTTTATTATAAAGCAAAGAATTTCTCTAAATTTCGCTACGCTAATTATATTAAAAAATGAAGGAAATTATCTCCGGAATTACAAAGAGGTTGTTGATGACAAGAAATAAGCCAAACGAGTTTGAAATGGAAGATTTGAAACTTCTGATTATATTTTGAATTCGTTCAAAGAGACCCTCTCAAGATATCGAAACGCTATTTCGAAATCGACAAAAGATTCGCCGATTTCGAATTCTCAATCGCATTTCTTGCTTTTTGTTGACTGATAGAGCTACGGCTTCAAGCCCTAGGGTGAATGAGAGACGGAACTTTTAGTTTTGCATCGGAAATGATGTATTTTCGCTCGTCATGTATCAAAATCGGCGCGCATTATCGATTTGAAATTGCAACTGTTTTTGTTGATGCTATATTTTGTCGTATTTTATACCTTTGTGGAAGTATAGAAGCTTATATGGGATTTAAAGTATACTTCGGTATATTTTTAACAAGTGAAAAGAAATCATGTAGCAATTTTAGAATCTAATTCCAAATTTTAAAATTTGAATAACAGGGAATCTTTAAATCACAAATGGATTATCTAGAATGAATTTAGCCCGTGTTTGATATTTCATACGGAACAAATGATATTAAAAAAAATAAAATAAAGTCAATTTCTACTTAGGTCAACAAAGAACATTTTTATTTTAATTAATATCAATTAAATAATTACAATTAATACAAATATGTATATACATATGAAAGAATCACAATATTAAATGGCAAAAGAAATTTTTTTCTAGCGATCTACACGCTTCGTCACTGACGGTATTTATTCCTAAATTTATATCCTGCTAAATATTCTTTCTCCCACATAAAATTAAAATTAATTGCTTGAAAAACAAATAAAAAAATTTTATGCTTCGACGAGATTCGATCCGAAGGAATGAAGATTCTACGCCTACGCTCTACCAACTTTGCCATTGCAAGACAAATGACATGCTAGAAGAATTGACTTGTTTCTTAATTCATCCAGTAAATTAAATGGATGGAATACAGTTTAACCCAACCACCCTAGTCGAGAAGAATTATTGGGTGGTATTTTGACAAATGTGGCTACCCTGGTCCGCTTCGCGGACTTAACATTCAGCCAAGAAAAATCGCCAAGTTTGGCAATTTTTGAAATCGCGTTAAGTGGTTGGGCTAAACTGCATTTTCACCAATTAAAATTAATTAAATAAATTATTTTTTGAAAAAATTAATTAACATCAATTGTCATCCACTACTAGTTTAAAAAATTGTATTTGAACTAAAGTGGTTGAATAAGAAGTATTATATTAACAATTGAAAATTTGAACAAGATATATTTAGGGAGAGTGTGAGCTAATAGTGGGAATTTAAAAATAAGAATTAAATTGAAATTTCTGAAATTATTTTTAAAAACGCTTAGATGATTTTAAAGTAACAATTTTAATGAAACGAAAACAAATGTAGCAGTATGTTTAAATGAAAATACCGAATGCTTATTTTCGAACAATTGTGAGTCATTTCATCAATGATGAAATACTTAGAATAAATTAATCTCGTGTTTAATTTATCATAGGTAAGTATAAGCAACCAACTGAAATTTCTGAAATTATTTCATAAATCCACTTAGATGTTTTTAACGTTACATTTTTATCCAACAGAAAGAAAAATTTAATAGCATGCTTAGATGATAAATTCTAATTGTGTAATTTTGAAGAATTGTATGAAACTTGAATCAATGATGAAAAATCTAAAATAAATTTAGCATGTGTTTGATTTTTCATAAATAAAAGTAGGACACTAAAACTTCTGAATAAACATCATTGTTCTATTCTTAACCATTATTTAATTATTATGAATATGATTTACCATTTCAAAGGCAATGCAATTCATTATTTCTCAGTAATAATAATAGCGATTGAAATTTTAATACTCTACAATATTGGAGTTTATATTTAGATTAATATTTATTTGAAAAGAAAAATGTGATTAACATTATTCTACATTTTCCCCAACGAAATATACGTTCTGAATAATTTTAAGCTAATTTGCACATATGGTCTTTGTTGAAAACGTAAACTGATTTGTTGCACATCTGCATTTTTCAAATTTTAATCATACAATTCACCTCAGTTTCATGAAATACGTAATCATATTAAGATAAGTTTTATTAATTTTTGTAAGTAATTCAATAATGAAGGGCGTAACAAATTTTTCAAGTTTTCTTTGGAATTTGTGATAAGCATTATATACATATGCCTTTGTATTGCATTTTTTTAAAAAAATTTAAGTTAGTTTTGTAAAGGAATTTCATTATATATGTGGAAAACATATGATAATTTAATTAGCGTACATATATTCAAATATATTCAAATTTATTTTAGAATATAATGCAATAATTTGATTCGGCATATTAAAATATATATAGGATAAAGAATTTAAATGGAAGCAGATATTCGAAAAAGAAGCAAAAGTATAGTATATATAAGCATAGTATAATAGAATTTTGTCTCTTAAATGCACGTGGAAAAATTTCACTAATTCCTCATACACTGCTTTATATTACGGAATAACTAAAAGTAAATGTATACAACACTTTCTTTTATATTTGAAACCAACTTCAAACAAAAAACACTTTGGAATAAGCGAGGGTACTTCACAATGTAACTGCATTTGAAGAAAGATGGCGTCATTAAATAAATTGCTGTTGGGTGATGTCATCTGTTGAACGTAACAAAATCAAATTTGACATTGACCCTAAAGATAATTTTGATAGTCATTTGCTATTACATCAAAATTTGACTGTTGGCGTGTCGCTCTAAAAGAAGGCGAGGATGGTCTCATTGGCCGAAAAAGTAATGACGAAAAAGCTTTGAGGACGGAAAAGCGTCAAGATCACAAATACGAGTGACTTAGACAGCTGTCTAGTGAGTCAGGATGCTTATTAAACACAAACTATTTTCGAAACTTGGGGCGCCATCTCTTGGAATTTCTAAGAACTTATTGAACTACTCTTGTAGCACTATAACTATTGTTTCAGAAATAGAATGAATTCAGAAATTATTTTATTGAAAATTGATTGCATTGTTAAATTTTTATGTACATATAAATAAGAATTGTTATATAGTGTGTTTACAAAAGAAAGTCCAAATTTGGTTAAGCTACGGTTAATTAACTACAGAAATTCCAATTCTTTTGTGAGCAAATTAAATTAAAACCAACACTTACATAAAATATACGTACAATTATAAATATTCCATGTAACCGTCATCATAATTAAGAACCATAAAAGCCAAAAACCAAGATCTTATTCAAATAAAGGCCAAGTTTAGACTAATCGGACTGCAAACATAGGAGGAGAAACAATTGAGAGAGGAAGCTCCAAGGCTTGCAGCTGTTTCTCGTATGACCCTGGAGCACGCTTCTTTTGTCTGTGATATCATCAGTCAGGAAATTTTATTATCGTATCATTTCAGAAATTCTGAATTTGATTCGAAATATTATGAATAAACAGAATTCTTTTGTTAAAGCATTACTAAAGAACATCAATAAAACACATTATCCAACAAGCTAAATGCATTATTCTTATTGTTGTTCATCCTCATCAACACGATTGTTAATATTAATAATTGTAATCATAATGATTATACTTCACATATCGCTAAGTATACATTAACGTGCGAACACACTTGCAGTTGATGCCATAATTTCACAAGTATTTTAGTTGCAATTCCAAAGATGAATTACAAACAAAACATAAACAGTATGTATTTCAAAACAATTATCTGTCAAGAATTATAATTTAAAATCATTCCATCATCTCACAGAAATTTAGCGTCAATTATTTTATTGTTCTTCCAATGTTTCTAAGTTCTTAAAATAATGTTGTTCCTCGCCAAATTTGCATCTGAGAGATACACAACTTGTAACTAAACAAGATCACTTCGTTAATTTATGTATATAAACAACACTTTCTTTCACTTTTTTAAAAATTTTCATGCAAAATATAAAAAAGTAACCCTGTGATATTTGGATATTCCCAGTTCTTTCTTCACTAGACATTTTGTGATTGGAATTGAATAAAATTCCGCCTCCTATCAGATAAATGAAACGTGGATACTAAAGTTTGCTGATGATAAGAAATGTAATGAACTGAATTGAGGGTAGTTATATAAAAGAAAAACAGGATTGAAAGAAAGAAAGGATACGAATGATAGTGAGAAGTCGGTGGGTGTATGTAAGTAGGATTGAATTATTGCAGTTAACCGTTTGTTGTTAAAATTGATTAGAAACGACACTTGGTTACAGTATATGGTAATTGGAGATAAACCTTCTGTATTAGAGAAGTGTCTCACTCTAAGCGAATGAGTTGGTAAGCTAAAATTTTATTGCTTAGTTCTAGGTTAGGATTCAACCACGTGGAGATTTAATTGAGAGATAGCGACTTTTCAAAATCTGTGAAAACCTTAATACACTACATTTTTTTCTGACGTCTTTTTAATTGAAATTTAATAATGAAGAAATATGGTTTAAATAATGCATGCAACTTAATATTACGCAAAAAGAATAGGCGTACAGTATGACATCAAGAATTATGAAAGATGCACTTACATCTGCTGTGGGCAGAACTCCGATCCAGGGATGTAGGTGGAGTCGAGGAGGTCGGATCCTTTCTTGGATCGTCTGATGCGTCTCCGAATGTAGATGAGCAGTGCGACGCAGACGGTGAGCAGCAGAACACCACCCACACTGCAACCGACTATCAGCCATAAGTAGAAGGCTGTAGGATAAGAAAGGAGACACCCATAAATACCACATTCTTTTAACCAACATATGGAGAAATAAAGCATTTAAGAGAGAATTTATATCATTACACTATATAGTTCTACAAAATTTTTGATTGATTGTTTATTTATCTACGCATTTCGAAGCAACAAAGGGGCTATTTATGATGAACCTCGTTAGTTTGAGCTTCACTCAGGTGACATCGAGGAATCTGAGTTAGCACAACCACTTCCAAACCACGTCATCGGAAGGAAATAAAGTTAGTTGTGAGTTCGTGATCACAGAGCTACCACGTTCAGCTATAAAAAAAAGTACCACTTATATGCGAATATAAGCCGATCTCAGTAAAACCCAAAGAGGGTTTTTTTCTATCTTCAAGCTATTGGCGACGGTCTTCGTAATTTTGAATCTCGGTCAAGTGACGACGACGACACCAGAGTAGGCACCCCCTCTCCAAACTTCCCCACCATTTCAATGAGAAGACTTGGGGCCTCGTCGGATTTAACGTGCATCAGTCCATCTACACGGTGGGTCTCCAATAGCATCAAATCTCGAACCCACGACTTGATGAAAAACGCCTGCGACGAATCCGCAAACATGAATACTGGGCTATAGCGGCCACGTAAACTATTCAAAATAGAAAAAGTTCCAAAGTTCAGATAGAGAATATTGCAAATCGTCCGACGTTACAAGACAGGTTGTTTTTAAACTGATGGGCAAAAATTCAGGGGGTGACAGGAAACATGCAATTTTTACCATAAAATGCATGGACTGAGAGGAAGCGATGAAAAGGCCGCGTCAATAATGAGAAGCTTAAAGCGCGAGTTTTCTTTCACATTGCCATTTCTACCGTGGATTTTAGGAGCATGGTATTTTTTGATTGCTGCACGTCGCCAGGTGTCCTAAACTTTCGGTAGAAATGACAATGTGGAAGAAAGCTCGCGCTTTTTGGTTTTCCCTCGCAGTACCATCTAGCGGGTCATCGCTTGCTCTTCGCCTATGCATTGTACGGTAAAAATTGCTTGTTTAGGTGTTTCCTTTCCCTCTTTAATTTTTTGCATATAAATTTCGAAACACCCTACATTTATTTCTTAAATTTTTATTTTATTCATTTTCGGATACTATCACCTAGATAAATTAGTAAAGAATTAACAAGTAACAAAGAAATAAAATTTATTCTACGCGATACTCTACAAATGCATATAACAGATTTCGTCCCCAAAGGGACTCTTTTTTCCCCCTTGCAATGCTTTAAATATAGTTTGTTTTAATTTAATTTATTACATTACGCGATCTACTGTACAAACCCCCTTTATTCACTGAGGAGAACCTCTGTTTTGGAGCAACTAACACAGATAAAGAGTAGGCTAAATGATTATTTATTGATTATTGATATCTTAAGAATAACAAATTATTTATATCAATGCTGTACTATCTATTCATTTATTTCTGTAATTTTGAAGTTCTTTAAATGAGCTTAATAACGCAGGAGAAGGTATTAATAATAGAGTGCATCGATATATCGTTCATATTTGATTCAAATACTATAGTTACGCTTTAACTTATTTTTATATTAATTAAATAATACGTAAATATAACCCATGACGTAAAATATATATAACAGTCTAGATAGAGATATTTAGATAGCAAAACAGATAATAAGCCTGTATTTATATTTCAAATAAAGCTCGGTAAAAAATGTTCCATGCTAAATTTTGCAAGGAATATATTTAGCCATCAAAGGTGTTGAACTTTTTAAGAATAATTAATCCTTTATTCATTTAAATATTAGAATTAAAGCAAACAATATAATGAAACGGAATTGCAGTTTTATTACTTTGATTTAAATGGAATAAATTTTTTTGATATGATTAATTTGTTTCGATCGATTTGATTGCTCCGGTTAGAAAGCCATCATTGATTAAAACAATAGGTTCTTGGTTGGCTAATAAGAGCTTTTAACCCGTTCACTCCCAACGTATCACATGCGATACGCTCGCGTTTTCTCCCCCGTGCCCAGCGTATCACATTTGATATGCTCCGAGAGTGTCTGCTACAGACCAACGTATCAATACAGATACGCTCGATGAGAATGTTTTATTTGAATTTTTTAGTATTACTAGTAACGTTACAATACCGTGAAATCTATATAAATAGGATATTTCGAGTTTTGACTTTGATGGTCTGGGCTTCGATTTCACTTCTGGCTGTCAAGAGGGGCAGAATTGTTAATATAATCGAAAAGCATGTGTTGCTGCGTAGCTCCTTAAATATAAATAGAATGTAAATGCAGAAAATACTCGTTTGAATGTAAAACGTGACTTTGGAGAATACATTGAAGAATGTTTTGTAAGATACCACACAACAAAATAAGATTGATGTTTTTATATCTTAATATTCCATGTAATTGTATATCATTACACTATGAAATGTGTGTAATAAATGAAATATGTATTGTATTTTCTTAAAAGATATGATTTTACGTAATAATTTTATGGAATTTTTTGTATAAAACGTATAATTTTTTTCTTTCGAATATATTAAGTTTATTGCAATTAAATATATATATATATAAATCCAAATATGCTAATGAATAGCCGATTTTAACGGAATTTTTCTTACGAATTAGACTTAATATCTAAAAATGCGTAGGCACAGCAAGACACTTTGCGGTAAGAAGCTGCGGACCCAGGAAGGCACTTCTATTTTCTCCCTTCGTTAATGAAAGGGTTAAATACACAAGCCGAAAAATTTCGATAAATTATTAATGCGCGTGAGATGTACAACTGAGAAATTTATTCAGAATATAATTTAATGCAACTATCCTTACAAATTATAATTTATTTTCTGAACAATCTCTTAGGGTACTTATCTAGATCAAAATATATTTATAAATACTTTTATTCATATATATGTCCTTTTTGATGAGTTAAAATTTAACAACATTTTCTATCATATATCAAAATTTTCAGCAAAATGGGAATAAAATATGTAACTGAATATGAATAAAATATTAATAATATTCTACTTTCTTGTACAGATTTAATAAATTATTCTTTTTTACTTCTTTTAATATCATTAATTTTATTTGTATCGCTTTACATAATTTTCTACTTGACAATTTTTTCTAACTTTAAAAACAAAGATCATTTGGAATTCAACAGGACGGCGCGTGTAGTTTTATGACGACGTTCCCAGAAGTGGTATTTGTAGATATATGCAGGATTTAAAGGTTCTTTATCGAAAATACTGATAAATAATAGATGACCACGGCTGATAAAAAGGAGCAAAACAAAACACTAGTTCTCTAGATGCAACAAACTTCTCATTGATTATTCTGGAAGCGTACATAAAGTTGGTGAAGCATTCTTTTCTGGAATGAAGCTTAGAAAAGTTTCAAAGAAGCTTTATAAAGTTTTCTTTCTTCAAGTATCGTGAAATAGTGCCTCACGTGTTGGTTGGAAACGTGATTTGTTCAGAGACGACATACGATCGGCTGCTTGCTAGTAGGAGGACAATGACAGCAAATGATTTCCGGAACGAACTTGTTGAACTTTTATGATTTGCTGATGGTTTTAAAATGTCGGATAGCTCAGATAGCCAGGAAATATAACCAATTATTTCGATATATCTCTTTTCAAACATTTTGAATCGTAGAAAATTAAGAAACGCGTAATCCATTAAAAAGAGGGGGGGGGGAGATGTTCTCAATTACGATTTTTTTCGTAGAAGATATATTTTTTTGTTGTTGTTTAAGAATGTTAAGAGTGTTTACTTTTCAATATAGAAACACAAAACGATAGAAAAATCAAACATTTCTTATAAATAATTCTAAGCGCTTGTAAACTAGTTTGAAGCATTACAATATTAGCAATTATTTATATATATTTAAGGAAAAATGATTATGATACTTTAACATATAAAAAAAATTTAGTCAATTTTTTGGGGAAATTAGCAGTTTGCAATAAAGTACTATTTTTAGAGTGATTTATAAATAGGTGAAATTACGACTTTCAGAAATTATGCCTGAAATAATGCATAACATTATTTGAAAATAAATTGCTACCATCACGATTTATCTCAATTTGGACTTAAAATGCAACTCAAGTAAATATATTTCTTAAAATTTATAAATTTTACAAATTATTTCTTTCGTTTACATTTCAAAAAAGCTTTAAATTTTCTAAGTTAAAAGGAAATAAAGTTTTTTAAAGATTGAATGCCGAAAAGAAATAAAAAAAATCTCAGCATATTAATACTAAATTTATAGAAAATTATTTACATTCCTTTATTGGAAAATAAGAACAACAACGATGGTATTATATTCATACCAAAATTGTATGTAATTGGAAATAATATAAAGTCAAAACTACTTTCATTTCATTGCATTTTCCGCATGAATTCTGTGAAGTATCAATATTAGTAATTTATGTACTAAACTTCTGTACAACTATTATTTTTGTACTCCTAAAAATATCAAAAAAAAACACTACCTCGTCAAAATTTTAATTCTTTTAATTTAAAAAATAATCTTAGCCTAATTATAGCTTAAAGACATCATTGACCGACATCAAAAATTATTTTTATTTGTAAAACAACTATTGAAGATATTGAAACTTAAGTTAAAATTAATATCATTTATTTCAAAATATACAATAATATATTTATATTATTAATTTTGTTAAAAAAACACTTATAATTTTTAAAACGTTTGAGAAAAAAATACGCAAAGGCAGAATCGAACCAGGACCAGCCGTCTAGCAAACTTGATTGTGCTGTGGTTGTTCGGACCTGAAAATTATCCAATACACAACCTACAGTTAAAATTTTAAACTCAGTTTCCTCTGAATTGACTGGTTAGTAATCTTCACTACTATCACCAGTAGACAGGCTTTAGGTGTACTAAACACCTACTATAAGTCCCAACCCCAACAGAATTTCCCAAGTAATGCCCTTCCCTTGTATGCTTAATAACCGAGGTCGTCTTACACATGGGTCTCATAGTTCGTAAAAACCCCGTTGTGTAGTGGGGCTGATGCACGTTAAATCTGTTGAGGCTCCAAATCCATCCACTTTCATAGTGTAGAAGTTTGGAGAGGGAGGTGCTATCTCAGGTGTTGTCCTAGTCACTTGACCGCGTTCAAAGTTACTAGGTTCGTCCCTCGTGTTGCTTCTCCATGCGACGCTCATCAACACTTCATAAGAAACCTACTTATTTTTTCCGTTACACACGCGGAAGTGATAAATCACACAATGTAGCACACTTTTTTTATCTCTTTAGATAATGCATATTAAGTCTATGAGGATAATAATTCTAACTCAAATTATCATTGTTATAAAAATGAGTTGTTTATTTCCGGAATTGTTTAAATTATTCTATAGTTTGCAGAGCGGTCAACTAAACGGAAAATCTTATATTGGTGTAATTTGCACCCGACAAAACGGAAGAGTACCAAAACGTACACACGACATAGAAAGAAAATACCCTAGACAATGCACACATAAAAGTAATAAGACATGATGCATGTTACTTTAACATATCTCACATTTGGTATGTTTTGAATACGAGCTTTACACAAAATAAAAATCTTATAAATACTTTAAATTTCACGTCATAATCTATAGAACCGAATCATTCATCAAACTAACTTTTACTCTTTGGAATGTCTGGATACATACCATGATCACTTTCAATGCTTTCCTAACAAAAAGTATGGATTCTCCATACACAAAATCCTCCTTGATATCACTCTTTCAGTTACAGATACAGTAATTTTTAAAAGATCGATCAACTACTTCAAATGGATTGATTTATTGGTTACACATTAACCTCGCTATGAAATAAACACAAAGATTATTGGCGACGGACCTCTTAACTTTGAACAATGGTCAAATAACGAGGACGATACCTGAGCTGGATATGCTTCTCATAACTTCCATACCTCGTCACAGGAGGACTTGAAGTCTCGAAAGTTTTTACGTGCATCAGACCTGGCTACACGATGGGTCTTTAGTGGCATCATGGGTCAAACCCACGAATCGACAACAACCGCTGGTCGCAAATCCGTGAGCATGTCTGCTAAGCTACCGCAGCCACCCGATATGTTCGAACGTTACAGATGTTTTTTTTTTCAATTCGTTTTATATACAGGATTTGAATTTTATATAGAATATAAACACGTACACAAATACTTGGAGTACGAGTATACACGAATCGACTTATTATCGGAAATATACAGAATTATATATTATCAGAATATTCGGAATTTAATTCTATTTTAGAATTCTCTCAGAAATCAAGCAAATATCGGACAATAGTCTCAACTAATTACAAAAAAAAAAATTCAGAATTACTGTAAAATCATATGTAAAAACAATTTATTATTGTATAAATTTGAATACAATACATGCAAAAACTCAAAATAGAGAAAGCTAAGCAAATTTACAGTTTTCTACTAATACCTACAAATATTCAATATCTGAAAGCAGAAAATAATTTTCTATGACTTGACTGCCAGTGTAAAGACACCGGTTTACTTGCAGGGCCGAAAATGTTAAGTGTCGGTTTATAGAGGAAATAATGCTATTGCATTGTTGTTTTCAATATTATTCAATCTATTCAAACATATTGTTTCTATTCTGCATCAAGGAAAGGTTAACTCTTTTCGAAGAGGATTTGTTATTTAATCATCACGCACTATTCCCAATAATAAAAATTATAGAAAGATGTGAAAATTTATACGAAAGTCTCATTACCACAAATTCTGGGATTGAAGTTTTGTGGGAACAAGATCATTCCCCGGAGCTTACTGTTAAGTTTGCTTAACTCGTTCAGAGGTCGGGATTTATAACTTATGAAACCATTTTGTTCGAAGAAATGCAATTCCACCCGATACTGGAGCTACGAGAACTCGTGGCGTGAACCATCCGTGAAATGAAAGTCGCTATCTCATTCGTTTTCGAATCAGAAAATGACGTGCCTTACAGCGGTTTCTTAACCAATCATTTCAAACTAGATATCTCCAACGTTTACCCGAAATAGTTGTATAGAAAGAGTTGAGTTCGTGAAATAAATTGGGAGAGAGAGAAGTATATGTATGCGACTTTATCTCTTCTTTTTTTCTTGTTAGGAAGAAGGGATGGAAGAATTGTGTCTTTTGGCAAGTTAAAACATTTATTCATTTAATTACGAAATACGCTAAGAATGATTATAACACTTTTAATGAAATTATAAGATTTCTAATAAATACGAGAAATATTGTCAACAAAAAAATAACTTGATTTAAGAGGGAAGATTTCACTGAGAATAATTTTTTTGAATCAAACATTAAAATAAAATATGTTCTTACCAGCCATAGTTGAGCAACAATAATATATACATTTAAGAAAAAAGAACTTGTTTTTTAAACAAAGAATTATTTAAATTCTTAGTTGTTTTTTTTAAATTATTTCAATACTTTAATGTTCCTACTCGTTCTACAAATTTTAATATTTCCTAACAACTCTTTCTCTTATTCTTAGAAATACTATTAAAATTTCTGCACGTGCGATCAGTTATACTTCGGTTATTTATAGTTTTACAGATTATTTTCGATCAGACACTACGAAAAAACTGTAAAAAAACCAACCATATCTAATTTTGTGAAAACCTAAGAAATAAATATTCTTTTTAAAATATTTTTCCATACACAGAATTATCATACGTAATAGGCAAAGCTAAAAGAAAAATTACAATACTTTTTATGGATTAGAAAAGAGGCATTAGTATTTGAAGTGCACGATGAAAGATAAAAACCTGAGAAAAAGAAACCTAAAGCTTTAACGAAAAATGAAATGATTTGGCGCACAGTTATAGGAAATAAAAATAACTCGGTAACTAATATATACACAAAGTGTGACTATTAAATGACGAGGCTGACGTTGTAAGACATTTTATTTTGATTTCATACCTATTTACTTATACTTGCCTTTAATATACAACCCTCCTGTATCCCTACAACGCTCCTTGCGAACAGTGCTGGAAGTCTTTTGTCAGTTTCTTCACGACGCGTGCCTATTTCTGTTTCTCAGCTTCAACGAACTCAAATATTATGTCTTTTAATGCACGTTTCAGTATAGGAAACAGATGGAAGTCGCATGGCTGAAGATCCGGTGAATATGGAGACTTTTCTAACACTGAGATGTTCTACTTGGCTAGAGACCTGTTGACTGAGAATGTGGAATAAGCTGGCACATTGTCTTGTAGAAAAAAAATTGCCGTATGGGTTCATTGTCAATTCCTAATGTCTCAGCAATCTCACTTAACTAAACCGACAGTTAGATCGAAACAGATTACCGATTTTATCGATATTGTTATCCGTTTTCAACGTGAAAGGCTGTCCCGGGCTTGAATAATCTTTAACGTCTTCTAGGTCATCTTGAAAACGCTTAAACCACTAAAAATGTATGCACGTGATAAATATTCACTGCTATACACTTCTTTCAATAAATTATAATTTTCAGTGGCGGATTTTCCAAGCTTCAGGAGGAATTTCACAACCATTCGGTACTCGCATTGTTATTTATCCGCGGAACCAAAAGCAATTCCAATGAGAATGAAAGCTTCGGGAAAACGGATTTGTTTGCAGAAACGAGAGGAACTGCATTCGAAACAGACTTCTTCACGCTAAACAGCTGTCTATCGCCGGCTTATAGCGCATGCGTACTTCTTATTTAGCAGCGTCAGTCTCATAATTTAATAGCCACACCTCTTAGAACTATAACATTTTGTACATATATTTAGAGAATGTATAATTCAAGCAAGGTAATAAGTTGTTTTTTAATATTTTGATCAATTTTAGAACACTGTGCCCCTTTAAACACAAAATTATAAATGAAAACAAATAACTATTATAGAAGCCATTTTAAATGGTTAAGTCTTACATAATTTGTAAATTTGCAAGAAAATTGCGATTTATAGTTTAATTTTCTTCTCAGACATATGAAACAGGGAAAATAATTGCTCAAAATATTACTCTCTCCAAATAGATTTAAAATAATTGTTGCATATGAACAGTAAAAATAGCTGTACGATAAGAAAAGTTATAAAAATATGTAAGTATGAAATTATTAATTATTATATTTTGGATTGTAAAAAAAGGTGTACAAAATGAGCACAGTTTTGTGAATGCAAATAAAATCAGGAATTATTACATTTCGAATTATCAGAATGATATGTTATTCAAGTCAAATAAACCTTTCCACAGTCGTATCGAAAATTATATTTCTCTTTGAATTAAAAGAAAAAAGCTAACAAACCTCTGCTTTCGTATTGTTAAAAAATCCAAATTAATATGCCTTGCCGATTCAATCAAAAATAAGAAAAACAATTAAGGAAATTCAAGAATAAAATATGTTGAACTTGCACATTGAAGCAAAATTCAACAATATGTACCGCAATTTTCAATCAGCCACGTTAATTTCTTCATTGCATTGTACATATACGAAACATTTTGGAAATATCAACACAAAATGTTTTCTTAAATCGTAATGATTATTGAAGATGCAGTTGTATAAAAATTAAAATTCAACACTGCAAAATACTCACAGATTTTTTGTAAGAAACTTGCAGTCCTCCCCTATTAAATATTTCCCCCTTAAAATCATATAATTTCTTTAAAAAAATAAAATTAGAGATCATAGCCAAATTGTCGAAATCTGGACAAATACACATACAAAATCTGTACGTATAGAATACAATACAAATGTAACATGTGAAGATTTGAAAAATATAACTTAATTTTTTTTTATGTAACAATGTTTATTTTATGTTTTGTAAAACTAAATGTTCCTTTGTTAAGAAAGTTGCATAAGTACTTTTGTAAATTATTCGAAAGGATTAGTTAAAAATTGCTTCTAGTTAAGAGTTTAAATTCTATTTTGTAAAAGATTTTATAGCGCTTTAATTAGAGAAAGAGTACAAAACAATTTCAAAAATAAAAAATTTCATCCAAGTTCCAAATTCTTAATTACTCTGTTTTGTGATAATTAGTTAAGAATATAACAAACTATTATAATAAGAGAAGCACAAAATCATTAATTGTTGAAAATAAAGAAATGGCGCAAATATGTATGTCAAAAATGAATCACAAGGTCATTTTTCTATTTAACTAGATCATTAAAAAAAACCCAAATCATTAGAGGAGCTAATTATTTTGGTTAACCTATGTTTAATCAGCTGTATTTGAGTTTTATTAAGGAAAAGATTTGAAAAAGAATAAGATATCTCTGCTACATTGATTTTATTTTCGAAGTGACATTTGAGATACTCTTAAAAAATATATTATATTAGGACTTTGAATAAGTTCTAGCTGGGGTTTTTTTGTGTGAAAATGAATGCTTTATTTAAAGTATATGGTAAGAAATATGGCATTGTGAGTGTTGTCCATCACTATCTACTACTTTCTCCCATCTTTCTGGCAGCATATGAACTCCACACCGGAAAAGAAACACGTCTTCTAAGGCTATCCAAGAATCCACCAATTTTTTGGTATCTTCACTAAAATGGAAGCGGTGCTCAAACAGGCCATGTGCAATCGATTAGAAAAAGTGATAGTTGGATGGAACTATGTCCAGGTGAATAGGGAGAGTGGGGCAGTATTTTTCAGTTAACCGTGTCTAAGAAGGCTTTCACAAGGTTTGAAACATGTTGAAGTGCTGTCAAGTGAGAAAATCACCTAGTCGAGCCTCTTCCTGTAGCAATTCAATTGAAAAGTCCCCGGCCTATCATAGTAAAACACATTTTTTTGGCAAAATTAGTTTTTTTTTATTCAACATAATCCCCTTTAAGGGTGATACACTGATTATAGCGACCCTCCAACTTTTCGATACCACTTTTGTAGTACGATTTGTCCTTTGCTTCAAAATAGGCCTCAGTTTCGGCGATCACCTCTTCATTCGACGAAAATTTCTTCCCAGCGAGCATTCCTTTGAGATCTGAGAACAGGAAATAGTCGCTGGTTCTGGAGAATACGGTGGATGATGAAGCAATTCGAAGCCCAATTCATGGATTTTTGCCATCGTTTCCACTGACTTGTGACACGGCGCATTGTCTTGGTGAAGCAACTCTTTCTTTTTCTTCAAATGCGGCCGTTTTTCGGCGATTTCGTCCTTCAAACGGTCCAATAACGCTATGTAATAGTCGCTGTTGATGGTCCTTCCTTTTTTTAAGGTAGTCAATGAAAATTATTCCATGCGCATACCAAAATACAGATTTGCAAATATAATATATATTTTATTGCAATTATAATTGCAAATATAAAAAAAAATAAGACTGCAAAGTACAAAAACATTGTTATTGCAGAGAGTCGCTGCATCTTCATATACAGTTCAAATTCATACTTATCAACCCATATTATTCCAGAGGACGACCTTTATGAGAATCTGAAGTTGAACTTGCGATCCATCAGTTGCATAGTATTATAGCAAAATTAATAAAATAACTGATAATTTGTTCATTGATTTTTTAAGGAAACTGTCTTATAATGAATGATCTAAAATTAAAATATTTCCTTTCACAACACTATATAAAAATCATTAAAATTAAAAATAACTGGAAGGGAAATAGTAATAATCTACATAGTTAACATTTTCAAAACATAAATTTTGGGAGAACATTAAATAGAATCTATTGCGCAAAATAGTTACATTTATCATTTTAAATTTAATTATTATGGACTATTAATACAGCAATTAAAACGCAGAATGCTACACATTACTAAGAGATAAATTTTTAGATTGATTCGTATTAGTATCATGCATACTAATGCTTTGTTTTAAAGATAATTATCAGAATATGAATTAAGTTCACAAAATAATATTTTAATAGGCAGTCATAAGTAAAAAAAATGAAACACTGAAAAAATATTGAAGCATGTCACATCATCAGAGTTCTCTGATGAAATTGAAAACAAAAAAAAAGAAAATTGAAACAAAACAGACTGATCTATATACAGTATTTTTCCGGAAGTTTTCACGAAACTAATGGAACCATACGTTACGGAGGAAGCACCGAAAAACCCTTTCAGGTGGAAAAGTGTGATTATATATTGAAATAGCTGATCTCAGGAGCAATAAGCTTAATGCACGGAGACAAAGTCAATAAATGATGCATTAAAACATAATGTTTGTGTTTCATGCTGCATGAAAATTTACTTTCCGAAAATTATCTCAGAAATATTTATGTAAAAATTTATAGTAGAAATCATATTATATTCTAAATGACGATGCAAAGACTTACAATGCTTTATTAAAATTGAATTCTATCCTTTATTTTTTATGAAGATAACACGACAAATATTCGTTCGCTACAAATATTCGTATCGAAAAAAAAATACCTTATTTTTAACATAAAAATGTGAAATAATTCAGTAAAGAACATTATAAGTTAGTTATTATGTATTCATTTCTGTATCATTTCTAATTCAAATTCACTTGAATTTAAACTTATTTTGATATAAAGTATTAAATTTCTGCCCAAATAATTCATGATAGATATATTCTATATGCTGCAGACGATATATTTATTTTAGGTTTTTTTTCTTGTATTTAATACTTTGTGTATGACGCAGATGGTATTAGCTGAAAATAACAGCTTTATATTTATTTTTATAAATTTATTCTTTCGTAGAATGGCAACAAAAAATTGATTTATTTTTAGAATTTTATCTAATTATTCTAACATTTGAATAAAGTGATGCAATATGGATATGGATACTAGTTTCAATTATTTTTAGTTAACAACACCGACGAGTATAAATTTGAGAGTTATTCAAAATGAATCAACACATTTCAAAATGCTATATTTTCATAAATAAACGCTTTAGAATAGTAGTTAATACATTAATGCAAAGGGGAAAAAAAAGAAAGTATTTTTTATAAGTGTTCGATACATCTTCTTTTAGTTACTCGTATAGTGTCATTTTGATATGTAATATCCTGCCAAACGCATTGTAAAATTTTATTGATAAAGAATTGTACTGCAGAAGAAATACATTGGTTAAGCTCACATAAAATCTGCAGGCAATTGTGGTGCATGCATTTCATCTTTTACAAACCCCCAAAGGAAAAAAAAATCACATTGGGCTATATCAAGTGACTTAAGTGGCCAACTGTGTAACATAAAGTTTTCTGATCCACTAAATCCTTCCAACTACGAGGTAGCTCCGTGGAAGCACTAAAACAGCTTTCGAGAAATACGTTTCTAAAAGAAACACATGAGGGTCTGCTAAGGTTCACATTATAAAACTTGCCCAATTTTCCTTTGTATTAATGTATTCGTCATTCCATGTCGTCAATTTTGAAAATATGGAATTTTGGTATCTGGTGATTCATTTTGAATAAACTTCCATTTGAAAGGCTACAATTATAGTAAAAATGAATTTTAAATATTTTTCACTTTGTAATTACAACAAGTAATTGTATTCATTCCATAATGAGGAAAATATACATTACAAATATTTTCTGTGTCAAAAAAAAAAAGGAATACAATAAATTATCTCATTTCTTTTCTAGAAAAAGAATACATGATATGGAAGAAATAGAAAAACTGTTCATTATCAACTAATTGCTCATACTTCTAACATAAACTGCTGTTTGTAGAAAATGCAACACCATGAAGGAATCATCAGAATCAAATGAAATTCGCAGCAAATGTCAATTATAGGATATTATGCAAATTAATAAAGTTTCAGAGCCATCGCGCGTGCGCGGCGCGCGCAGCGCCCTCTGAATTGATGCTGAAAGCGTATAAATAAAGTGCTGTAGCGGGACGTTGAAAAAAGTCTATGATTATTTGTTAGTGGCAAACGTTTAGTGAGACCTGAGTATGCCTCCACGACGGAAGAATAAGAAATTCAAGCAACTTACGGAGTTTGAACGAGGGAGGATAATCGGCCTTCGAGAAGGAGGATTTTCCTATCGCGCAATAGCAGCTCGTATGCAGCGGAACAGTTCCACAGTGATGCGAGTTTGGAAGCAGTGGACCGACGAGCACCGAACAACTCGAAAAACAGGCACTGGACGACAGAAGGTGACGTCAGAGCGCGATGATCGACACCTGCTCCGCATGGCGGTGAATGATCGCACAGCTTCCTCCAGGCAGCTGGCAGCACGTTGGTCTACTGCTACAGGTGTACAATTGTCGGCTTCGTCAATTCGTCGTCGTCTGCTGCGCCGCGGATTGCGTGCAAGGGTGCCTTTATACAGGATTCCCCTCACGGCGAATCATCGACGGCTGCGTCGGCAGTGGGCTCTTGAGCACAGAGACAGGCGAGCTGATTGGCACCAAGTTGTCTTTTCAGATGAATCACGCTTCAATTTGTGGACCCATGATGGCCGTGTTCGTGTTAGACGTTATGCCGGTCAACGCTGCCTTCCTGAGTGTATTATTGAACGACATAGTGGTCGAACACCCGGAGTTATGGTCTGGGGTGCGATTTCGTATCATGGACGATCCAATTTGATACGAATTGAGGGTAATCTCAATAGCAACAGGTACGTCCGTGAAGTGCTACAGCCCGAAGTCGTTCCTTTCCTTCAAGGCATCCCTGGAGCTATCTTTCAGCAGGATAATGCACGCCCACATGTTGCGCGGACTGTTCGAGACTTCTGTTCAGCACAACGCATGCAACTTCTTCCTTGGCCTGCTTATTCACCGGATATGTCGCCTATTGAGCACGTGTGGGATATGGTTGGTCGGCGTCTCGCTCGTGATCCGCGTCCTGCAGTTTCCAAAGACGAACTTTGGTTGCGCATACAAGCGATATGGAATTCTCTTCCTCAAGCAGATATTCAACATCTGTTTGACTCCATGCCACGTCGTATAGCAGCACTTATTGCAGCGCATGGTGGCTGCACCAAATACTGATTTCGGACGCTTAATTTGTTTCTTTTGTTTTGAAAATTTCATCATTTATTTGTATCAGTACAAGTCGTTTCTGCATTAAATTTCATTTGATTCTGATGATTCTTTCATGGTGTTGCATTTTCTACAAACAGCAGTATAGAAAAAGTTCTGGAATCATCTGGAAGGAATTTAATTTTAGAAAGAAATTAGATTGTTCATACTCTTCAATGCACAGGGGGGGGGGAAATGAAATCATTATTTACGACTAAAGAACCGGGTAAATGTATAGCACAACCTTGTAATCTTCGTTTTCAAACGGAAGACATTTTACGCACGCCAACGGTGTCGAAATCAGGAAACTATACACCTTTTTATGTACACAATATTCTTGACTAAGTAAAATTTATTTTCCGGGTTGCTATTCATGTTATTATTTTTTTATTTATTTTTCTATGGGAATATGAGTCTTGATTAGAAGAACTTGAAACAAATACATTTTTAAGTTTATTCTAGATTTAAGATAGGTTGTTAAAGACAATTTTGTACTTTTTTGTATGATCAAGAGGGTTTTTGGATGTAGCTGAATATCAAAATACTAATATATGAAAATAATGCCTTATACATTTCTAAAAATGTGGAATAAAATGGAACATTAAGCCTCATTTCATTTAATCAATATTATAAGCAATCTATTTTTATCTATAAATATTTTAGTAAGTACGTGTCTTGATGGAGTTCTCCGAGCGCACGTTTGAGAAATAAATAAGCACAACTTTTACACGCGAGGGTCTAGCACGTGCTAGAAACTCCGCAATCCAATGCCCCTGAGTGTGCCTCTAATAATTGAAGTATCACGGTATTCCCACATAAATATTAAATAGGATGAACAATTTTCTAAAATATCTTTTAACCTCATAAATAAAGATTTTTTTCCCTATAAAGTTAAGGATACAATATTGCATTATTAAAATTAGAGATAAGAGTTTAAAAGGCTAATTGTAATAACCTCTGATTTTTCATCAGCTGCTATCAGGAATAATTAAAGAAACGCAATACTTTAAAAATGATTAAAAAAATCGAACAAAAATTATTACCATGTTTTAATTGCACAATTTTCCTAAATATGTAAGCAGTATTTCAAATATTTAGCTACATTATTTAGAGATGTTTTTAAAACATTTTTATGTATTTCACTTGGTGTGTGTGTGTGTGTATCAAATTTTCGAACGTTAATTTAACCAACTTCCCATCAAGCTCTGAAACATTGGGAATCGTTCTTACTCGCCTAACAATGCAATATTTAGACATTTGCGAC
>BMAW01073786.1:46255-56977 GCA_019974015.1 Nephila pilipes
CTTACTCGCCTAACAATGCAATATTTAGACATTTGCGACAAGTTTTACATAATATTTTAGTAATTATTTTAATAAACTTTGCCATCATATAAAAACGTTGGTTTTCATCTCGAATTATTTTTTGACATTTCATTTAACGGTGTGCTAAAACATTCAATTGACCTACAAAACTTTATATTGTTTTTTCTCATCTTTATATTTTTCAAGAACATCATGTACACAAAATGCTAAGACTTTTGCAATAAATATAGATTTTAGAGTTTTTTTTCTGGTCAGTTCACATAAGTTTGATAATTATGCGCTAGCATTAAAGATTTTGGAAAATAATTAATGTTTTTTTTTTATAAGAATCTACATGTTTAGAAATATCTGTCTTTTTACTGTTTCTTGTAGTGTCTGGTGGAAAAAGCGGGAAATGTAAATCTATAAAATGATTGCTCTGAAATATTGAAATTTGTAGAATTTCAGAAGTAAAAGTAAATTATTGAAATATTTTTTTTTTTAAAAAAATTAAAATTTAGAAAAAAATCTTGTTTCAAAATATGATTTTTTTTCTGAATCCATATTTTATGTGTGTTCATGGGGGAAAGTGGGATGAACTGTAGAGAATTTCTATTGGTTAAATCTTTCAAGTGGAAGTTTCTTGTTGGAATAAGTAGGAATAAGATTTATATTAAAATAAGGAAATATCTTTTGAATTTGTATTAAAATACGACAAACACTGTTGTAACTGTAACCTTTCTTGTAATTTTTTCATGAAAAACAGTATTAATTCGCGTGATGGATTGGAAACAGACGGAGGACCAGATCAGGCTTGTAAGCTGTAGTTACTATTACTGATAAATAATAATACTATCAAATAAATAATAATACTTTTATATTAGACTGAGGTAACTATTCCAAATTTTTCGAGAATATCGCTGCCTACCAAGAATAAATACATTCCGAGAGCATAAACATAACAGAAAATAAATCACGTATTTGTATACTCAAATCATACTAAATATTGATCCAAATATGGCTTACGTAATATATAATACTTGAATCACACAAAAGTATGTTGACACATATAAAATGCACCTACTGAAAAATTTTTATAATATAACTGCAATGCCTTCATGTCTGTAATTTAAAAAATTTCCTTTGACCAACATTGTATTAATACTTTACGTGCCTAACAATTTTATTGGCTGTAAATACTATGAAATTGGCGATCACATAATATCGCCAATTTGAGCCAAGATTGTTCTTCCAGAATAAATGACACTTACTAAAACACTTTTTAAAATTCATAATGTCACTGTCGAATGCTTTCCTGTCTGTATATTAATAAACTCCTCTTGACCAATATTGTATTTATTCTTTAAATGTATAAGAATTTTACATGTCTTGGAGGGATTTTACAATTATATGGCAAAAGTAAATAAACAAAACAAAATCAAAAGTAAAATAAACAAATAAATATCCATAAGATTATGGTGAGATTTAAACTTTCCAATGCAGATACGCTCATAGATAATACGTTTCTGAATTTGAGATTTATTTTTGTTGATGGGACTAAATTTCAACATGTTGGGTGTTAGTAATTATACACCATGATATTTTAGCAGAATAATATATGCTCTAAATTTTTTCAAGTCAGTTTCTTAAGATGCATTAAGTTCTATTATTAGTGGAACAGATAATTTTGTATAAGGTAAGAAAAAGTCAAAAGTAGTTTTTATGCTTTAAAAAGCTGAAACCTCCAATGTTAGAGCATCCGAATTTTCATAGCATTCCCTGCTAGCAGAAATGACATAAATTCTCGAAAATGTAAAATTATTCAAAATGAATAGGAATGAGCATTAAGTAAGCGTACTTCCAAAACCCAGGCTTCACAAAAGCAAATACTACCAAGAAAGAATATACCAGATTTTCCTTTTCAAATCCCTGATGCCTTTTTATTTTCATTGGCAAAACATTCAAAAATATTAAAACTCTACCAATGTTAACAACAAGAAAATAATAATAAGAGCAGACAATTCTGCCATAAGATTTAAATATTAAAATAAGAGCAAACGATAAATTGTTTAATTTAAAAATAATATTCTGTTCTCATATGAAATTAAAAGCACACGATAAGATATTAAACTAAATATATCTTAGCAATGTAAATAAATTTTAAGTAATCGAAATGTAATTATTATAATTGTAATGCATTATAATGTAATGCATTATAATTGTAATGCATTGAACCGAACATCCACAGCCTCGTTAGAGCAAAATCATTCCAACTCAGAGCTAATTCAGCTAGGTAAACAAGAAACAGGAAATATTTTTCCATATTTTAAATTTCTTCTTTTGGAATCCTCCATCTCGTTTCAATTTGTAAACAAAAGGGATTTTTTTTTTACTTCTCAATCTAGTGCACCATCGATTTTCGTTACGAAAGTTCTTTTAAAAGCTAAAATCTTATTCTTGCATCGCAGCCTATTACTGCCTCCCAGGAGAATTTCGAAGGGGGTTGTGGAACATTTTTCATTCCTTTTTTGTCCTAAGAATCAGACAACGGACTCAATATAACATCGAACTGGAAACAGAGGCGGATACTTTTTCTCTTGATGGCTCCAACAGACATAGAAGTAATCGTAGAAGAAGACATTTCAAAATATATTTATAGAATGCTTTTGATGTTATGTGTTCTTTGGAAACTCCGATTTTTCGTTTGTTTGTTTTGCTGTAAGCACATAGAATCAAAAATCTCCATCTCCATGCCAAAGAGTGGATATGTTTGCGTTCGGAACTTGGAAAAATAACTTGCTGTGAAAAAAAGAGATATTTTTGCAACAATAATCCAATGAAATACGTCAAAATCAACAATAGTTGATATAGGATAGAAGCCGAATATTGTGTTTCCATTTTCTCAAACACATTTCTTGTCATTCTCTAGTATAAGTATTCCCAAAGCCTGTTCCGAATGTTAATAGTTGCATGAATAAACATGGAATATTTTGCATAGTGTATTATTTTTACTTCCATAATATCCTTATTTTAATAAAAACTAAATGGGTTTCTTGAAGAAAGCTATCATTCCATTGAATTCCATATAAATGCTAACACAATTTTGAAAAAAAAAATGCATAAAATGAAAAACATTTTAAAGCACGCTTTCGTACAGATCTAAGTATTTACTACGCTTCATTTAATGTTTTAAAGCAATTCCATCAGTAAAGCACCTATTTTCAAAATAAAAATAACTTTTCCAAAAAAGACTGATACCATTCAATTTTGAATCACTTGTAAAAGGATAATATGTATATATTATCAATATGCAGATTAATACATTAAAAATAAGTAAAAAAGAATTCTATTATTTTTATTGGTTCACTTATTTTCAGCATGCGCTAACATATGTTTTTGAGAAAATGGCTGCATCAAAAAAAACATGGGCAGAAAAGAAAGCATTACATAGTGTCAGGTTCAAAAGAATGACATTATAATACATTAGATTAATTAAAAGAAAATATACGGGATAACTCTTTTCAATACAACTATAAATATTCATAATTTTCCTTTCCTTATAATAAGCGTTAAGCTTTTTCTTAATTCCGCCAATTACTTAATTATGTCGTAGAGTCTATCGCGTTTCCCCCTTCAACTAAAAATTTGAAGAACTAAAACGAATTTGAATTAAATGAATAGCTTTCGCAATAAATGGAACATGACTTATGTAGATTAGATTATAATTATTAAAACGTATTGAATAGATTTGAAGTACTACATTCATTAGCATCGAAGAATTTAATACAGAAGTTAATTGATTGGTGGTAGAAATAATGAATTTCTCATTAAATAAGAATTCTCACATTTCTGTATATGACATTTCCGTAACAGACCATCGTTGAGTAGGAAACTTTAAGAATGAGCACCAAGAGGATCTACACAGGATCAAGGATCTTAACACTGATCAAAAATCTTTTAAGCAGCTGAACCTAATTGGATCGGTGAGACAAATAAGAGATATGGCTATGAAATAACGATACTATAGTTGCTACAGATAAAGTACGCAAGCGCCAAACATCAGCCACCGACAGCTGTTCAGCGTGAAGCCTTCTCTTTCGGATGCAGTGCCTCTCCTTTTTATGTAAGCAAATTTGTATACCCGTAACCTTGACTCGCATTACAGTTATTTTTTGTTGTTGTTGTTTCGCCTGAAATATGATAAGTGAGCAACGAATTTTTGTGAAATTTCACTTGAAACTTGGAAACGCCGCTATTGAAACTTATAATTTATTGCAAAATATGTATGACAGTGAATGTTTATCACGTGCACGTGTTTTTGTGTGGTTTAAGCGCTTTGAAATAAGCCGAGAAGACGTTGAACAACATTCACTCCCGGGTCATTCTCCCACGTTAAGAAAAAGATGCCAATATCGAAATAATTGGTAAGCTTGTTCCATCTGACTGTCGGTTAAGTATTCGTGCGATTGCTGAGACTGTAGGAATTGACAAATAATCAATGTGGTAATTTTTTCATCTAGGCAATGCGCCGTCTCATTCCACATAATCTGTCAAGAGGTCTGTAGCCAAGTACAGCATCCCAGTGTTAGCCTATTCTCGGTATTCACCGGAAATTCAGCCATATGAATACTATCTGTTTGCAAAGGTAAAATCTGAATTAAGAGGAACAATATTGAGTACGTTGAAGCTGTGAAAGAGAAAGCAGCACGCGTCCTGAAGGAGCTTACAGAAGACTACTGGCATTGTTTCGAACAATGGAAGATTCAAATAGAGCGTTGTAAGAATAGAAAAGATTTATATATTGATGGTGATAAGTAAATATATATGAGATCGAAATAAAATGTTTTACAGATTCAGGCTTGTTATTTAATAGCCACACCTCGTACTAGGCTATTATATTAAATGTTAGTTCAGTCGAATTAGGGGATCTTTGCAACAGATTGAATAAAGTAGGGATCTAGTTTTGATTATTCTTATTTGTGTATAAAACATCTTTTTAGCATCACTGTTTAGCATTTTCTATTCATTGGTAGATTTATTAATGACCACTTAAATAATTAATAATGAGGACAAAAAGAAATACTTAAGGGAATTACATACTGACTTCAAGCAAGAGCATCGATTTTTAATTTTTAAGAGTCTAGGAATTTAGGAAATGTACGAAATCCACCCTAATGTTTATTTTGCTTCAGCCTATTCATCAAATAACTCCTTCGAGCTTTTCTTGCCAACAAAACTCTGCTCTTTAATAGTTTTGGAAACTTGGTTTTCACCAAATAGAATCCTCTGTGACATGTAAAATCCTCGCTAAACTGTCACTAACTGTTCGAAGGCACCAAAACAAGTGGGAAAAGAGGAGAAGATTTATGGAGCAGGCTGGGTGTTTTCGAAAAGTCCTGCTGTCTTCAGGAAAGAGATCTGTTGTCTGAGCAACCATTCGGCTATTTAAGGATTCAAATGACTTTGGTTAAAACTATTTATCATCCGGGTATCCGCGCGAAAAGGAACTTCTAAATTGTAGAACCGAATCTCTCCTGGGATTTAAAAAGAGAGTGAAGTTTTACTCCAAAAACGTAAAATAGATTTATGGACACAAGTTATGTGGGGAAATAGAGAGAAATAGATAAAAGAACTTAACTACTTAGAACTTCTTAACTCTAGAGAGTTTTAGAAACAAGTTTATTTTCAAATATAGCAGTGATTTTTCGGAGTTTAATTTAACTTGAGAAGAATAACAGACTGCATGTTCAAGAAAGTATTCTAAAAAATGTTATAAGTGCAAATTTCAACTTTTGAAAAAAAAAATTATTAGTTTTATGAGCTATTTTACGTGAAAAGCTAATAAAGGAAATTATAAGATCCTTAAAAATATGCCGATATTTTGGTAAAATATTTCTTAGCTAAAAATCTGAAATGTATTTCAATAATAATGCTAGTAAGGGGATTCTGTGAAAAGGATTTGCATTTTAGATTTTTAGATAAAGCATTTTTCAACTAAAAATAATTACTGACAAAAGATAGCATTGAGCAAAACAAATCAAATACAGCAAACGCTGTTTAATGCGACGTTCAAAAATTCTCTCTCTCGGTACATTTTATAATTCAGCACCAATGAAGAGGTTTACTTTCGGATTTTTCGAGTGGATTTGGGTGTTTGTTTGCATTGATTGTTTGGTCGCGACACGGTTCTACTCACCTTTTTGTCAGTACTTATTATCATAACTGTCATTTTTCTTCTCAGTTCTGTGTTTCTCATTTTCCAGGTGGTTACATATTATAATTTTCACAATATTACAACTATATTCGCACAATACACAATAGAGTAAAATCTCTCCGCAGCAGTTCTTCAAGAATTAATAAACCAAATTAGCTTAAGCCTTTGACTTAAAATTACCAAAATCTATGTTAGGTAGCATTTCACTATGTTAATTTTTTTTTTTGCGCTATGTTTAATATTCGATTCATGAACATTCAATTAAATTAATATTCACAGTTTTAATTATATTTTGTAATTGCTAGCAAGAGACGAAAATTATTTTCGAACACTTATATCATGTACACAGGTTCTGAATGCGAGTAAAGAAAATAAATACATATTTCAATCCTTTCATTGTTTACATAGAGTAATTTAGCTTTCATTTCCCCGTTAAGACAATATTGTAATCGATAATTCTGAACGATTACGTTCATAATATTTTGTTTAATATGAAAATACCTTTTTTTGATATCGGAATCTTTAAAAATAAGAAATTTTCTATCTTTAATAAAAACTAAATTTCAAAAATAGTGCTTTTTAAACATTGATTATATAAGAAATTTTCTTGTTACTGAAGTACATATTCTATCATTCCTATATCACTTCCATAGGATAAGAAAACGAGGAATGGCTATAAAATAACGTGACTCATGCTGCAAAAGAAGAAGTACGCATGCGCCAAACGCCAGAGACCGAGAGCTTTTTAGCGTGCAGTCTTCTCTATCGAATGTAGCGCACCTCGATTATGTAAATGTAATCCGTATAGCCATAGCTATCATTCATATTAGATATATATGATTGTTTCGCCGGAAAAATCATAAGTCAGCAACGAATTGTTTAAAATTTCTCATGAAACATGGAAAAGGAAAAGCCTCTACCGAAACTTACAATTTATTGAAATAAATTTATGGCAACGAATGTTTATTGTATGCACGTGTTTTTGAGTGATTTAAGCATTTTCAAGATGACCGAGAAGACGTCGAAGATTATTCACATCCGGGTGACTCAGTCACATCAAAACTGGATGGCAGTATCGAAAAATCGGTAACCTGGTTCGATCGGAACGTCGGTTAAGTATTCCTGTGATTTGTGAGACTGTAGGAACTGACAAAGAATCCGTGCGATAAATGTCACCACCAAGACAATGTGTTGGCTCATTTCTCATTGTCTATCAAGAGGTTTCTAGCCAAGTATAGCATCCCAATGTTAGATCATCCGTTTTATTTAATGGATTTTGAGCCATGCATCATCTTATTGGAAGCATCTTATAAGATGAGCATCTTATCTAATCTGAGCATCTTATCTAAGGTGGAATCCTGCGTTAAAAGGAACAATATTTGAATCCATTGAAGCTGTGAACGAGAAACGGCATGCGTCCTGAAGGAGGTGACAGAAGAAGACTTTCAGCACGGTTTAGAATAATGGAAGATGTGGGAATTATGGTGAAATAAGTCATAAAATCTTTATCAGGACAAAGTCTCGGCACATATTTAATCGTCTGTCAAGACATTCTTAGACTCACATAGGATCTCTGTATTAGAACATCCCCTTTTTTGTTCGACATTATCTCGAGTGATTTTTTTTCTTCTATTTCCTAAGGAGAAATTTGCACTGAAAAAAACGAAATTAAACAGTTCAAACAGTAAAAATAAAGAAGGCGATCATTTGCTAGAAGCGCTCTGTCATGACCTGGTGAAATTCGTCAACATCATACATAATCAACACAAAAATTTATTAAAGCGAATGGTTCGATCAGTGCCGAACTATCGAATGAGGCATTAAATGACATTCACTTATGTAAGAATTAACATTCTTTTAAGATAAAACAATGAAATTCATTACATCAAAATACAAGTATACAACTAAAGTCCATTTTGGTCCACTATGTGAACCACAGCAAAAAAAAAAAGAAGAAAAAGAAACTAAAGAATCACTTGGCAGCCGAGAAACGAAACAATTACCATCCAAAGCGAGCCAGTCTCCGATTCAACAAGCCTCTAATTCGGAGTATTTATTGCATAGTACATTTAATCAATCGTTTCGTCTGGAGCAAGAAGAAAACAACTCAACCCGATAATTCGGACTAAGAGGAAACGAAGTCGAGAAAGACAAGGTTGTTACGGTGTCATTACCAGAGGGAAAAAAAAACTCTTGGATTTTTCTTTCTATCTCTTCCATCTCATGTCAAGAGGAAAACAAGAGGATGAAAAGTTGGAAGAACGGAGTTAAGAGCGACACAAATATTTGTTCTTTTTGACAGTTAGAATGTTCTAAAGGATTCTCGTCTGTTTTGATGCATTAGGCTCCATTCATAGTTTTTGTAATCTCTTAACACTTCGGGAGGTCCATTAAGAATTGTTGAAAAGATTTAGTGTTTTCTTCATCGATGGATATATAGTTGAAAAGAATTTCTTTTTTGTTTGTTTGTTTTGTTTTCATTATCATTACTTTAGCTTTGTTCAATTTACTATTTACACTGGAAAAGATAGTGCTTCCATTTTGTCTATTGATAAATTTTATAATGGTATAGCTCTGTTATTTATGCAAATTATTTCTCTTTTTACTTCATATTTTTATTCTCTGAATATATATTTCGTTTTCAAATATTTCTAGTTGATTTGTATAATCCTATATATAATTAAATAAAAATAAAATCATAAGACATTTTTCAGTTGTTTAAGAAAACTTTGAATCATAGTGAAATAAAGAATATTTTGTAATTTATTATTGAAATTGTACGCTTTAAAGGAATAAAATGTTAGACTGATTTCAAAATCCGCATTAATAAAAAAGTTGAAAAAAGATAATGAGTTCTTTATGTTATATTTCACATTAATACTTGCGTAGACAAAAAAATAAAAATAAAACAAATCATGAATTTCAATCAAAACATAGTGCACAAAGTAAATAAAACGAAAGAAAAAAAGATAAGGTCAGATATTGACGGAAAAATAATTCATAAAAACATGAAATGAAGCTTTTAATTTTAACATATATTAATAATTCTTAAGTTACAAAAAAAGACAGGAATAATTTGCTTGTATATTACACACACACACACACATATATATATATATATATATGTGTGTGTGTGATATTCATCAAAAAAATTTCAATCAACTATCCATAGAAATTGATGTTAATTGATGATTGAACTATTTAATGTGTTTACATAAATAAAAATCACGCTCAGTTAATTCAGTTTATTTACAATAAATTTTCAAAAATCAGGAAGTGAGAAATGACTATATATATAGTAAATTATAAATTTTTTAGGTAAAATTAATCCAAATAATGAGGAATTTTTATAATAATTTAAGACAGTGATTGTGGATATATATATATATATATATATATATATACAGGGGGTGGACAAAAATATGGAAACACCTTGTAAAATGCATGTTTGAAAAGAAAGATTGATTTTAATGAAATATGTAGGTGGCGCTGGCGTTTTTGACTACTAACGCCACCTATACAACTTCGTAAATGTGCTAAACAATTCAGTTGTTGTCGGAGTACTGTTATGTGAGGTTGTCATTGCATTATGTCAGAGTTAACAGACTTCGAAAGTGGGCAAATTGTTGGAGCACGTATGGTAGGTGCTTCCGTAAGCAAGGTAGCCGAGGTGTTTAGTGTTTCAAGAGGTACTGTATCGAAGATTTATTCCGCATATTTGAAAAGCCGGAAAATCATCTGCTAAATCATAGCGCGCGGACGAAAGTGTGTGCTGAGTGATCGTGACAGACGATCATTAAGGGCAATTGTGACGAAAAATAAGAAGACCACAGCTGCAAAAGTTACTGCTGAAATGAATGTTGTGTTACAGAACCCTGTGAGTACCAAAACAATTAGAAGGGAGCTTCATAAACAGGGAATTTCTGGCCGTGCTGCAATTGAGAAGCCACTCATCAGTGATGCTAATGCCCGTAACAGGAAAAGGTGGTGTTTAAGTCATAAAGCCTGGACTATAGGGCAGTGGAAGCGTGTAATATGGTCTGACGAGTCTTCTTTCACATTGTTTCCCACTTCTGGCCGAGTTTACGTCTGGAGAACGCCATCTCAAGCCTATAATACAGACTGCTTGTTGCCAAGAGTGAAACATGGCGGGGGTTCTGTTATGGTTTGGGCAGCCATATCGTGGTTCTCTGCTGGCCCCATGATAACTGTGTCAGGGCACATGACTGCCAAGACTTTTGTGAACATTTTGGCAAATCAAGTTCATCCCATGGTACAAACTTTGTTCCCCGATGGTGATGGTGTCTTCCAAGACGACAAAGCCCCTGTTCACACAGCTCACATTGTCCAGGACTGGTTTTCTGAGCACGAGGAGGATTTGTCCCATCTCCCCTGGCCACCACAGTCACCAGACCTGAATATTATCGAACCTTTGTGGTCTACATTGGAACGGAAAGTGCGTTCTCGTTATCCACCGCCAACATCGTTATCTGAACTTGCCACCGTTT
>BMAW01073786.1:57002-102311 GCA_019974015.1 Nephila pilipes
CTTGTACTTCAGTTACGTATTGCTAAATATATTATATTAGGACTTTGAATAAGTTCTAGCTGATGAGGGTTTTGTGTGAAAATGAATGCTTTATTTAAAAGTATATGGTAAAATATGGCATTTTGATGTGTCATCACTATCTACTTTTCTCCCATCTTTCTGGCACGGACATATGAACTCCACCGGAAAAAAACCGTCTTCAGAGGCTAACCAAGATCACCAATTTTTTTGGTAATCTTCACTATAAAATGCGACAGTGCTCAAACAGGCCATATGCAAGATTAGAAAAAGTGATATGGATGGAACTATATCCAAGGTGAATAGGGAGAGTGGGAGAGTATTTTCAGTTAACCGTGTCTAAGAGAGAAGCTTTCAGGTTTGAAACATTTTGAAGTGCTGTCAAGGTGAGAAAATCACCTAGTCGAAGCCTCTTCCTGTAACAATTCAATTGAAAGTCCCGGCCCTATCATAGTAAAAACACATTATTTTTGTAAAATTAGGTTTTTTTTTTATTCAACATAATCCTTTAAGGGTGATACCACTACAATTATAACGACCCTCCAACTTTTCGATACCACTTTGTAGTACGATTTGTCCTTAGCCTTCAAAATAGGCCTCAGTTTCGGACGATCACCTCTTCATTCGACGAAAATTTCTTCCAACGAACATTCTTTTGAGATCTGAGAACAGGAAATGAGTCGCTGGTTCTGGAGAATACGGTGGATGATAACAAGTTCGCGAAGCCCAATTCATGGATTTTTTGCCATCCGTTTCCACGCTTATGACACGCGCATTGTCTTGGTGAAGCAACACTTTCTTTTCTTCAAATACGGCCGTTTTTCGGATTTCGTCTCTCAAACGGTTCAATAACGCTTATGTAATAGTCATGTTGATGGCCTTCTTTTCAAGGTAGTCAATGAAAATTATTCCATGCGCATACCAAAATACAGATTTTGCATAATATATATATTTTTTGGCATATTATAATTGCAAATATAAAAAAAAAATAAAGATTGTAAGTACAAAAACATTGTTATTGCAGAGTCGCTGCATCTTCATATACAAGTTCAAATTCAACTTATCAGCCCATATTTCAGAGGACGACCTTTATGAGAATCTAGAAGTTGAATTTGCGATCCATCAGTTCATAGTATTATAGCAAAATTAATAAATAGACTGATAATTTGTTCATTGATTTTTTAAAGGAAACTGTCTTATAATAATGAATGATCTAAAATTAAAATATTTCCTTTTCACAACTATATATAAAAATCATTAAAATTAAAAATAACAGGAAGGAATAGTAATCTACATAGTTAACTTTTAAAACATAATTTGGGAGAACATTAAATAGAAAATATTAACGCCAAAATAGATTACATTTTATCATTTAAAATTATTATGGACTATTAATACAAGCAATTAAAACGCAAGAATGCACGACATTACTAAGAGATAAGTTTTAGAATTGATTCGTATCAATATCATGTATACTATGCTTTTATTTTAAAATAATTATCAGAATACAGAAATTAAGTTTGCAAAATAATATTTAAATAAGCAGTCTAAGTAAAAAAAAAGAATCAAACTCTGGAAAAAATATTGAAGCATATCACTATAGCTTCTCTGTCGAACACGAAAAAAAGAAATTGAAACAAAACAGACTGATCCATTTACAGTATTTTCCGGATTTTCACGCAACTAAAGGAACCATGAACGGAGAAACTACCGAAACCTCTTTCAGGTGGAAAAGTGTGATTCATATATTGAAATAGCTGTTCCCACGAGAATAAACTTAATAGCATTGAGACAGATTCAAATAAATGATGCATTAAAACATAATGATTGTGTTTCACGTTGCATTAAAATTTACTTTCCAAAACTATCTCAGAAATATTTATGTAAAATTTAAGCAGAATCCTATTTAATTCTAAATGACGATGCAAAACGTATTAATGCTTTTTATTAAAATTTGAATTCTATCCTTTATTTTTTATTAAGATATACGACAAATATTGTATTGAAAAAAATACCTTATTTTCCATAACATATAAATGTGAAATAATTCAGTAAAGAACATGTGTAATTAATTATTATGTGATTCATTTCTGTATCATTTCTAATTCAAATCCATGAATTTAAGCTTATTTTTGATATAAGAGTATTAAATTTCTACCTTAAATATTATGATAGATGTCATATTCTACTTAATATGCTACAGACGATATTTATTTATTTTAGTTTTTTTTCTCTCTTAATACTTTTGTGTATGACCCAGACAGTAGTAGCTGAAAATAACAGCGTTATTTTGTTTTTTTATCAAATTCTATTCTTTTGTGAGAAGTCAACAAAAAAAAATGGATTTATTTTTAGAATTTACCTAGTTATTCTAACATTTGAATAAAGTGATGTCAATATGGATGTTAGTACTAAGTTTCAATTATTTTTTGAATTAATAACACCGACGAGGATAAGTAGTTCATTCAAATGGATGATCCCATCAAAATCTATATTTTCATCCAATAAACGAAGCAGAATGGTAAAGTAATACCATGAATGCAAAGGAAAATACGAAAGTATTACTAAGTGTTCGACACAACTTCTTTTTAGTTACTCTATAAGCGTCATTTTGATATGTAATATCCATTCAAACGCGTTCTGAAAATTCGTGATAAGTAGCTGGAAGAATACATTGGTTAAGCTCATATAAAATCTGTAGTTAATTGAGGTGCACATTTCATCTTTTTACAAACCCCAAAATGAAAAAAAAAATCACATTGGACCATAATAAGTGACTTAAGTGGCCAACTAGTAATATAAAGTTACCTGATCCTGGATCCTTCAACTACAAAGCAGCTTCATTACGGAAGCACTAAAAAGTTTTTCGAGAGATACGCTTCCAAAAGAAACACATAGGTCTGCTATGGTTCACAATATAAGACTACAATTTTCCTTTGTATTCATGTCATTCATGTCATTTCCTTTATTTTTTGTCGATTCGTGTCATATTTTGAAAATATGGAATTTGTCATTTTTGAATAGAACTTGCGTTTGAAGGCTACAATTATAGTAAAATAGTTTTAAATACTTTTCACTTTGTAATTACAAACAAGTAGTTGTATTCATTCCATAATGGGGAACTATACATTACAAATATTTTCTGTCAAAAAAATACAATAAATTTATCATTTTTTCAAGAAAAAGAATATATGAAATGGAAGAAATAGAAAAACTATTCATATCAACTAATTGCAGATAATTATAACATTCAAGAGGATTGGGATCATCTGGAAGATTTAATTTAGAAAGAAATTAGATTATCGTACCCTTCAATGACACAGGAAAAAAAAAATGAAATCAGTATTTATGACTAAAAAACCGTAAGGTATAGCACAACCTTGTATTCTTCGTTTTCAAACGGAAAGCATTTTCACGTCAGGGGTGTCAGAGATAAGGAAACTTATATACTTTTTAATGCACACATATTCTTGACTAGTAACATTTCTTTTGCGTGCTAATCATGTTATATTATTTTATTTATTTATTTTTCTATGAATATATGGAGTCTATGATTAAAACTTGAAACACATACATTTTACACTACATATTTAAGTGTATTCCAGATTTGAAGTTGTTAAAGCAATTTTGTAGTTTTCTGTATGATCCAGGGGAAATTCGGATGTAGTGAATATCAAAATACAAAATAGGAAAATTGCCTGTATACATTTCAAAAATGTGAATAAAATGGAACATTAAGCCTCATTTCAATTTAATCAATAATATTATAAGCAATCTATTTTTACATAAATATTTTTAGTAATATTGCTGTCTTGATGGAGTTCTCCCGAGCGAGTTTGAGAAATAAATAAGCACAACTTTTACGCGAGGTCTAGCACGTGCTGAAACTCACGCAATCCAATGCCCTTGAGTGTGCCTCTATAATGAGTATCACATTCCCACGATAAATATTAAAGGATGAGACAATTTTCTAAAATACCTTTTAACTGCATAAATAGAATTTTTTCCCTAAAGTTAAGTATACAATATTACATTATTAAAATTAGAGATAAGTTCACATGGCTAATTGTAATTTGATTTTCATGAGCTGCTATCAGAAATAATTAAGAAAGCAATACTTTAAAAAATGATTAAAATAAACAAAAAATTATTACTCTTGTTTCAATTGTCGACTTACCTAAATATATAAGTATTTCAAATGTTTAGCTACATTACTTAGAGACGTTTTTACCATCGTCTTTATGTATTCTCGGTAGTTATGTGTGTATCAGTGTGTCATCAAATTTTCGAACGTTAGACTGTAAAACTTCCCATCAAGCTAGAGCTCTGGAAATGAGAAGTCCGTTCGATCTCGCCTAACAATGCAATATTTGGATATTCATACAAGTTTTTAACTAATTTTCAATATTTGTTTTAATGTGCAGTTTAGTACGCAACCATTGGCTGCGATTTCAAAAACTTGGCGATTTTTTTGTCTGAATAAAGCCTTGACAAGGGACAGCCACATTTGGCAGAAATACCGCAAATAATAGAGATGTAGTTGGGCTAAAACTGCATTCTCGACCATTTAATTTACCAGATGAATTAATTAATTTTAGTAGTTTTAACGTTTTGTACTTGTGTGTTATGTGTGTGTGTGTGTGTGTGTGTGTGTGTGTGTGTGTGTGTGTGTGTGTGTGTGTGTGTGTGTGTGTGTGTGTTGTGTGTCAGTGTGTAAAGAAGCGTGAAATTTTCGATCGTTAATTTAATCAACTTCCCATAAGCTAGAGCTCTGAAATATTGAGGAATCGTTCTTACTCCGCTTAACAATGCAATGATAGAACGTTTGCAGACAAGTTTTAACTAAATCCAATATATTCTTAATAATCTTTACCACCATATATAAACGTTGTTTTTATCTCGAATTATTTTACATTCATTTATGAATTGTGCAAAGACATTCAAGATTGGCCTACAAAACTTGCTAAAGTTTTTTCTCATCTTTATATTTTCAAGAACATCGTGTAATGCACAAAATGCTAAGACTTTTCAATAAATATGGAATATAGGAAATAAATATGGAAAAAGAGGAAATGTAAATCTCCATAAAATAATTGCTCTTGGAAATATGTTAAAATTTATAGCATTTCGGAAGGAAATGTAAATTTTGAGAGACATATTTTTTTAAAAAAAAATTAAATTTAAAAATGTCTTGTTTATAAATATGATTTTTTTCTGAATCCATATTTTAATTATTCAAATATCATCAATAACTTTAAGCCAATAGATTTTCAAAAGACTCCTCGAGTCAATTTTCAACATTTTATTGCCACTTTAACTATTAATAGAGTAAATATTGACTTTAGGGTCGACAAATGTTTTTTTAGGAAAAAGGCAGATAGCACAAACGGTTCCAGTTCGGCGAGCTAAGTATTATAAACACGAAGACAAGATCCATACAAATAATACAGCAATGTAAAAGAAAATTTTTTATTTTTCTTTTCAAATTCGAAATAATATTTTCTTTCTAAATTTATATACAATTACAAAAAGTTTAAAAAAACAAATTCCTTTTATTTATAAACGTTTACACAAGTTCAATTTTGATTATTGATAAAGTCGCATGCTTTTCTGCAAGGATAATAGCTTCTTCCATGTGGACTGAGAACTAATTCATCCTATAAATGCTGTTTGCAAATGGTCAATAGATAACAATAATGATCTATATAGTGATTTTATATATCCACTTTAGATAATGTTCTTCCCACATTGGAAATAATCAGAAAAACAAAATATAAATATCGATCCTTCGAACTTGATTGATCGTCTTCTTTATCTTTCACAAAAAACATTTGCCTTAGAATGCCATGTTTCAGATTTTCATACACATTTATGTATCATTTTCTCTAATTAATTACTTCCAAATGAAGACCATAGCAGTCCTTCTAGCTCTAAATAATCAGTATATGAAAAGGCTGTTGAAACTATGCACGGTCTGCACTTGCCCTAAGATTATTATTAAGACTCCCGTCTATCCAGCTATTTCATCACTTAATGTTAATCCTAGGTCTCGATGAGATTCTCTTCTTTACTATTTGATCAATTTGAAGCCAATAAAAAGGTGCCATCGAAAAGACAAAAACTCATATGCTTCTGTAATTACTTTTCCTTCTGTTTTTTAAAATATTTGAAAATTTCTTTAAAAACGCGGAAAACTCAAAAACAGGATAGGTAAAGATAAGAATAAAAATATTTTTAAAAATCTAGGAAAAAAAGTAAGTCACAGAAGCATTGATTATTTTTTGCTCTTTCAGAATACACTTATTACGATAAATAGATCAAATCAATAAGATAAATTTAAGTCAAAATTCATAAGGTTTGATAATACTAATAACAAAACGATGTAGAGTGAACCTACTTAGAAAAAATTATAAGTTATTAATACTTTTTGCACCATAAAAGAAAAATGAAATGAATGAGCTGAGGAAAAGAATTTGAAGATGAATATCGAGCTTTTGATGAATATAAGAAAGCAAACACATGTCATTGGCCACTTGGGGGGAGGGAGAGAGTGGGAGTGGGATAACATGTGGAGAATTTCTTGTGGTTAAATCTTTCAAGTGGAAGTCTCTTGTTGGAATAAGTAGGAATAAGATTTATATTAAAATAAGGAAATGTCTGAATTTGTATTAAAATACGACAAACACTGTTGTAACTGTACCTTTCTTGTAATTGTTTATGAAAAAGCAGTACGTTAATTCGCGTGATGGATTGAATAACGGATATTGTAACTGCAGTTATATGACTGAAAATAATAATACTATCAAATAAATAATAATATTATATTAGATTGAAATATTATTCCAAATCTTTCGAGAATATCGCTGCCTATCAATAATAAGCATTCATGGGAGAATAAACATAATTGAAAGAAATCACGTCTTTGTATACCCAAATCACATTAAATATTGATCAAATATGGTGTAATATCTAACATTTGAGTCACACAAAGATTGTTGACACATATCAATTACACCTACTGAAAAAAATTTGTAATATAAATGTAAATGCCTACATCTCTGTACTTAATCCTTTGACCAACATTGTAAATACTTTACATGCTAACAATTTATGGTGAGTAAATACTATGAAATTGGTTATCACATAACCCATGTTGAATCAGATTGTTTCATCCAGAATAAATAACACTATAAAACACTTTTCAAAATTCATAATGTAGCTGTCGAATGCTTTCCTGTCTGTATATAATAACCTCCTCTCATGACCAATATTTTTTTTTTATTTTCTTTAAATATAAAGATTTTACATGTTTTTGAGGGATTTTACAATCATGTTGCAAAAATAAATAAACAAAATAAAATCAAAAGTAAAAGAAACAAATAAATATTCTTAAGATTTATATGAGAGATTTAAAACTTTTCAATGCAGATACAGCTCATAGATAATATGTTTCTGAGATTTGACATTTATTTTTTTTTGTTGATGGGGAGATTGACTAAATCAACATAGCTATGTGTTTGTATATATCCATGATATTTTAGAAGAATATATATGCTCTAAATTTTTTCAAATATATTTCTTAAGATTGGCTATTTCTACTATAGTGGAACAATTATTTCTTAGTAAGAACAGTAAAGTCAAAAGTAGTTTTATGCTTTAAAAGCTGTTAACCCCCGATGTTAGACTCTGAATTTTCACGCTTCCTGCTAGCAGAAATAAACATAAAATTCTAGAAAATATGAAATTATTCAAATGAACAGCCGATGAACTTTTTTAAATGTAGCGTACTAGAAGCCCGGAGCTTAAAAAAAACAAATATTACAGAAGGGATATACCTGATTTTCAGCTTCAAGACCCTAGATTCGTTTTTCGTGGCAAAACATTCAAAAATCATAAAACTCTGCCAATGTTAACAACAAGAAAATGATAATAAGAACAGAGCTAAGTCTGCCATAAAATTTAAATATTAAAATAAAGGAAACGATGCATTGTTTAGAGTTAAAAATAATATTCAGTTCTCATTGAAATTAAAAGCACACGATAAAATATTAAAATAAAATATCCATTGCATGTAAAATAAATTTTAAAATGATAAAGTAATTATTATACCTTGATAATGCATTATATGTCAATGCATTATATGAATGATGATAAATTGTAATGCGATTATAATATGTACATTATAATTGTAATACCATTGAACCGAGCATCACAACCTCGTTAGACAAATCATTCAACTCAATTAATTCAGCTAGATAAACAAAAAAGCAACATATTTTTTTCCCCATATTTTAAAATTTCTTCTTTTGGAATCCTCCATCTCGTTTCAATTTGTAAAATAAGATTTTTTTTTTACTTCTCAATCAGTGCACCTCGATTTCGTTAAGAAAGTTCTTTTTAAAGCTAAAATCTTATTCTTGCATGCGCTTCTTCTGCCTCAGGAAATTTCGAAGGGGTTGTGGAACATTTTTCATTCCTTTTTTGTCCTAGATCAGATACTGGACTCAATGTATAGACTGGGAAACAGAGGGCGATACTTTTTTTCTCTTGATGGCTCATAGACATAGAAGTAATCGTAGAAGAGCATTCAAATATATTTTATAGAATGCTTTTGATGTTATATGGTGTTTCTTTGAGAAACTCCGATTTTTCGTTTGTTTGGTTTGCTGTAAGCACATAGAATCAAAATCATCCATCTCCATGCCAAGAGTGGATATGTTTGCGTTCGGAACTTGGAAAAAATAACTTGCTGTGAAAAAGAGAAGATATTTTGTACCTAATGGAATCAGATAAACGTCAAATCAACAATAGTTTGATATAGGATGAAACGATATTGTGTTTCCATTTTCTCAAACACATTTCTTGTCAATCTCTCGTATAAGTATTCCCAAAGCAATCTTCCCATATTTAATGGTTGCATGAATAAACGGAATATTTTACATAGTGTATTTTTTTTTACGTTCATCAATATCTTATTTTAATAAAGAACTATAATGCTTTCTTGAAAGAAAGCTAATCATTCGTGATCCATATAAATTCTCACAATTTTGAAAAAAAAAATGCATAAAAGAAAAAAAAAACATTTTAAGCCTTTAGTACTGTCTAAGTATTTACTACGCTTTTTAATGGTATTAGAATTCATCAGTTAAAACATCAATTTCAAAATAAAAATAGCTTTTCCATAAAGACTGATATCATTCAATTTGAATCATTATATAAAGGATAAGATGATATACGTTATCAATATGCAGATATTACATTAAAATAAGTAAAAGGATTATATTATTTTTACATTGTTTCACTTATTATTTCAGCATGCGCTAACATATATTTTGAGAAAATAAACATAAAAAAAACATGGAGAAAAAGAAAGCATTACATAGTAGTCAGGTTCAAAAGCAATGACATTATAATACATTAGATTATAGTAAAATATATGGGATAACTCTTTCATACAACTAAATAATATCATATTTTTCCTTTCCTTATAATAATGCATTAGCTTTTTCTTAATTCCCCAATTACTTAATTATGTCTAGAGTCTATCATTTTCCCCCTTCAAGAAATTTGAAGAACTAAAACAGATTGAATTAAATGAATAGCTTTTCAATAAATGGAACATGAGCTTATGTAGACTGATTATAAATTACTAAATGTACTATTGAATAGATTTGGAAGTACTACATTCATTAGCATCGAAGAATTTGTACGAGATGTTAATGATTGTGGTAAAATAATGATTTCTCTTAAATAAAATTCTCACATTTTCTGTAATGAACATTTCGTAACAGACCATCGTTGATTAGAACTTCAGGGTGAGACACCAGAGATCTACACAGGATCAAGGATCTTAACACTGATCAAAAAATCTTTTTTAAGCAGCTGAACCTAATTGGATCAGGTGACAAAATAAGAGATGTGCATATGAAATATCGATACTACTATAGCTGACTACAGATAGCGATCGCAAGCAAAACGTCAAGCCACGACAGCTGTTCGCAAAGCCTTCTCTTTCCGATGCAGTGTCTTTCACGTTTTTTGTAAGCAAATTTGTAGCCCGTAGCTTGAGCTCGCATTACAGATTATTTTTTGTTGTTGTTGTTTCGCTGGAAATATGATAAAGTGAGCAACGATTGTAGTGAAATTTCACTGACTTGGAACCGCAGATAGAAACTTACTAAATTTTGCAAAATATGTATGACAGTGAATATTACGTGCACTTGTTTTTTGTGCGGTTTAAAGCACTTTGGATTCCGCCTGAGACCGTGAACAAGATTCAGGCCAGATGTACTCTCCCGTTAAAAAAAAATAGCGAATATCGAAAGAAGTTGGTAGCTTGTTCATCTGACTATCGGTTAAAGTATAAATTACGATTGCTGAGACTGTAGGAATGTAACCAAATTGTCCATGTGGTAAATTCCTCATCTGAAATGCGCCGTACCATTCACATAATCTATCAAAGGCTCTACGTAGCCAATATAGCATCCCAGTTGCAAGACCATTCACTGTATTACCGGACTTACGCCATTGAATACTATATGTTTCCAAAGGTAAAATCTGCATTAAGAAGAACAATGATGGTACGTTTTCAAGCTGGAAAGAAAAAGCGCTGCATCCTGAAGGACTGACAGAAGAAGACCACCAGCACTGTCAGCAAATGTGAAGATTCGCATAGAGCGTTATGAAATATTAGAAAAGATGATGTATATATTGTATACAACAAGTAAATATGGAGATCAAAATGAAATCTTTTTACAGATTCAGGATCGTTATTATAATCACACACACTCTACTGGCAATTATGATTAAATAATGGATTCAGTCACATAGGATCTTTGATCACAAGTTGAATAAGATAGTGATCGAAGTTTGAGTTATTCTAATATATATATAAAAAAAATCTTTTTTATATCATGCTGTTTGGCTTTTTCTATTCTTTGGTGGATTCATTGGCTAGCTTACATAAATAATATATGAAAGAGAAAGAAATACTGAAGTATATGACTTGAAGAGGCTCCCAATTTTTAATTTTTAGAGACTAGGAAGTTGGAAATTTACAGAAATCCTCCCTAATGTTTATTTTTGCTTCAACCTATTTCAAATAACTCCTTCGAGCTTTTTGCTATAGAAACTCTGCTCTTTAATAGTTTTGAAAGGTTTTCAAAATAGAATCCTCTGTTGACATGACAAATCCTCGCTAAACTGTCACTAACTGTTCGAAGGCGACCAAAACAAGTGGGAAAAGGAGAAGATTTATAGGAGCAGAGCTGGTTTTCGAAAAGTCCTGCTGTCTTCAGAGAAAGTCTGTTGTCAGAGCAACCTTCGTATGGATTCAATTGAACTTTTGGTTAAAACTATTTATCATCCGGGTATCGCGCGCGAAAAGGAACATCTAAATTGTAGAGACCAAGATCTCTCCTGGGATTTAAAGAGATATAGTTTACTCCAAAAACGATAAAATAGATTTATGGACACAATTATGTGGGGAAATAGAGAAGAAATAGAATAAAAGAACTAACTACCTAGAACTTTAACTCTGAGGTTTTAAACAGGTTATTTCAAATATGCAGTGATTTTTCGGGTTAATTTAACTTGAAACAATAACAATTTATATGTTCAAGAAGAAATCAAAAAATGTTATAAATACAAATTTCAACTTTTGAAAAAAAATTATTGGTTTATATGAATATTTTGTAATGCAAACTAATAAAGGAAATAAGTTCTTTAAAAAATAGGCTGATATTTCAGTAAAATATTTTTAGCTAAAAATCTGAAATGTATTTCAATAATAATGCTAGTAAGGTGATTCGCAAAGGATTTTGCATTTTAGATTTTAGATGAAAACATTTTCAACTAAAACATCATTACTGACTAAAAAATAGCATTGAGCAAAACTAGCAAATACTCCGTACACTGTTAATTGACGTTCAAAAAATTCTCTCGTACATTTTATAATTCACTTCCAATGAAGAGGTTTGCTTTTTTGGATTTTTCGTGTGCATTTGGGTGTTTGTTTACATTGATTAGTTACGCCCGTGCACTTCTCACCTTTTGTCAGTACTTATTATCAACTGTAATTTTTCTTCTCAGTTCAGTGTTTCTCGTTTTCAGGATGTGGTTACATATTATAATTTTCAAAAAATTAGAACTATTCGCACAATACACTGTGAGTAAAATCTCTTCTGCAGCAGTTCTTCAAGAACTAATAAATCGCAAATTAAGCAAGCCTGTGACAAAATCACTTTAAACTCTTTGTTAGCTAACGATTACACTATAGTTAATTTTTCTTTTTCGGTATTTTGTTTAGTAATCAATTCTTGATCATTCAATTAAATTAATATTCTTTTAATTATACACTGCGATTGCCTACAAAGAAAAGTATTTTCTAGGATTTATATCATGTGCACAGGTTCCGGCGCAATTAAACAAAATAAATGCATATTAATCCTTTCAATGTTTACATAGAGTAATTTAGCTTTCATTTCCCCGTAAACAATATTGTAAATCGATAATTCTGAGTATCGTTCCTATAATATTTTTGTTTAAAGAAAATACCTTTTTTTTGATATCGGAATCTTTAAAAATAGAAATTTTCTATCTTTAATAAAAACTAAATTTCAAAATAGTGCTTTTAAACATTGATTATATAAAAATTTTCTTGTTACTAGAATCACATATTCTATCATTCCTATATCACTTCATAGGATAAGAAAACGAGGTATGAAAAATAATACGTGACTCATGTCTGCAAAAGAAGAATGCGCATGCGCCAAACGCCAGAGACCGAGCTTTTGGCGTGCAGTCCTCTCTATCGAATGACGCATCTCGATTATGTAAATGTAATCCGTACATACCATAGCTATCATTCATATTAGATATATATGATTGTTTCGCCGGAAAATCATAAGTCAATGCAACGAAAGTTTAATTTCTCATGAAACATGGAAAGGAAAAGCCTCTACCAAACTACAATTTATTGAAATAAATTTGTGGCAACGAATGTTTATTGCCTGCACGTTGTTTTGAGTGAATTTAAGTATTTTCAAGATGACAAGAAGACTGGAAATGATTCCATCTGAGGGACTCTGTCACACACAAACTGGAACAGTATACAAATCGATAATATGGTTCGATCTGAGTCGATTAGTATTCCTGTGATTTGTGAGAACTGTGAACGACATACACAGTCATTGAACAAATTTTACCACCAAGACAAGTGCTGGACAATTTCCCATTGTTTATCAAGAGGTTTCTACAGTACAGCATCACCGTTGGTCATCGATTTATTGTAGGATCTTGAGCCCACCGACTCTAGCTACGTTTTCTAGGTGAAATCTGCGCTAAAAGAACAGATTTGAACCATTTGAAGTTGTGAACGCAGAAACGGCATGCGTCCTGAAGGAGCTGACAGAAGACTTTCAGCACGGTTTAGAATAATGGTAGATGCGGGAATTATGGTGAAATAAGTCATAAAATCTTTATCAGGGCAGACAAGCCTCGGCACATATTTAATTGTCTGTCAAGATATTGTTGCGCCACATATACTGTTAATATAAGAACATCCCTCTTTCGTTCGACATTATCTCAGTGATTTTTTCTATTCTCTAAGGAGAAATTGGGGCTGAAAAAAAGCGAAATTTAAACAGTTCAAGTTGTAAAAATAAAGGCGATGATTTGCAGAACTCTGTCACGACCTTGGTGAAATAACGCAACATCATGTCATAATCCACACAAATTTCCTAAAGAAGCGAATGGTTCGATCAGGTGCCGAATTTCAGAATGTGCCAACTATCGATAAAAGCTTTAAAGGTCATTCACTGATATTAAGGCCACATTCTTTTAAATAAAACAAGCAATTATGTACATCAAAATACGAGTATACAACTAAGAGCATGTTTGTTACCATGTGAACCACAGAAAAAAAAAGAAAAAAAAAAAAGGAATAACTCGCAGCCGAAGCAGAAACAATTACCATCAAAGCAGGCCAGTCGATTCAACAAGCCTTAATTCAGGATATTTTGTGCATAGTATTCATTTAATCCAATCGTTTCGTCTGGAGCAAGAAGAAAACAACTAACCGATAATGTCGGACTAAGTAGAAGAGTCGAGAGAAAGAGACAAGGTTGTTACGGTGTCATGTACCAGAGAAAAAAAAAACTCTTGGATTTTTCTTTCTCTCTGTTCCATCTCATGTCAAGAGGAAAACTGAGAGGATAGAAAAGTTGGAAGAACGGTTAAGAGCGACACAAATTTGTTTTTTTGACAGTTAGAATGTTCTAAAGGATTCTCTCGTCTGCTTTGATGCATTAGGCTCCATTCATAGTTTTTGTAATCTCTTAACACCGGAGGTCCATTAAAGATTGTTGGAAAAGATTTAGTGTTTTCTTCATCGATGGTATATGGTTGAAAAAAAGAATTTCTTTTTGTTTGTTTGTTTTGTTTTCATTATCATTACTTTAGCTTTGCAATTTACTATTACTGGAAAGATAGTTTTCCATTTTGTCTATTGATAAATTTTATAATGGTGACTCGATTATTTAATCCAATGTCTCTTTTTACTTCATATTTTATTCTCTGAATGATATTTCGTTTTCAAAATATTTCTAGTTGATTTGTATAATCCTATATATAATTAAATAAAAATAAAATCATAGACATTTTTCAGTTGTTTAAAGAAAACTTTGGAATATAGTGGAAAATGAAGAAGATATTTTGTAACTATTATTGAGTGTACGCTTCAAAGGAATAAAATGTTAGACTGATTTCAAAATCCGCATTAATAAAAAGTTGATAAAGATTGAGTTCTTCTATGTATATTTTACATTAATACTTGCGTAGACAAAAAAATAAAAAAATAAAACAAATCCATGATTTCAAATCAAAACATAGTGCACAAAGTAAATAGAGAAGAACAAAGAAAAAAAAAGATAAAGGTCAGATTGACGGAAAAATAATTCATAAAACATGGAAGTAAAGGCTTTTTTGTTTTAACATATATATAATAATTCTTAAGTTACAAAAAGAAGCAGGAATAATTTGCTTGTATATTACACACACACACACACACACACACACACACACACACACACACACACACACACACACATATATATATATGTATATTATATATATATATATATGTGTGTGTTTGTATATTCATCTGTCAAATCAATCATCAAAAATTTCAATCAACTATCCATAGAAATTGATGTTAATTGATGATTGAACGTGTTAATGTGTTTACATAAAATAAAAATCGCATCAGTTAATTCAGTTTATTTACAAAAAAATTTTCAAAAATCAGGAAGTGAGAAATGACTATATATATAAATTATAAAATTTTTTGGTAAAATTAATCCAAATAATGAGGAATTTTATAATAATTTAAGACAGTGATTGTGGATATATATATATATATATATATATATATATATATACAGAGGTGGACAAAAAATATGGAAACACCTTGTAAAATGCATGTTTGAAAAGAAAGATTGATTTTAATGAGAATATGAGGTGGCGCTGGCGTTTTGACTACTAACGCCACCTATACAACTTAAATGTGCTAAAACAATTCAGTTGTTGTCAGAATGACTGTTATGTGAGGGTTGTCGATTGCATTATGTCAGAGTTAACAGACTTCGAAGTGGGCAAATTGTTGAGCACGTATGGTGGGTGCTTCCGTAAGCAAGGTAGCCGAGGTGTTTAGTGTTCAAGAAGTACTGTATCGAAGATTTATTCCGCATATTTGAAAAGCGGAAAAACATCTGCTAAATCATAAGCGCGGACGAAAGTGTGGTGCAGGTGATCGTGACAGACGATCATTGAAGAGTGTGTGACGAAAAATAAGAAGACCACAGCTGCAAAAGTTACTGCTGAAATGAATGTTGTGTTACAGAACCCTGTGAGTACCAAAACAATTAGAAGGGGCTTCATAAACAGGGAATTTCTGGCCGTGCTGTGAAACCAGTGATGCTTAATGCCCGTAACAGGAAAAGGTGTTTAAGTCCTTAAAGCCCTATAGGGGCAGTGGAAGCGTGTAATATGGTCTGAGAGTCTTCTTTCACATTGTTTCCCACTTCTGGCCGAGTTTACGTCTGGAGAACGCCATCTCAAGCCTATATTACAGACTGCTTGTAAGAAGAGTGAAACATGGCGGTTCTGTTTGGTTTGAAACGCATATCGTGGTTCTCTGCTGGCCCCATGATAACGTGTCAGGGCACATGACTGCCATGACTTTGTGAACATTTTGGCAAATCAAGTTCATCCCATGGTACAACTTTGTTCCCCGATGGTGATGGTGCTTCCAAGACACGACAAACCCTGTTCACACAGCTCACTTGTCAGGACTGGTTTTCTGAGCACGAGGAAGTTGTCCCATCTCCTGGCCACCACACCACCAGACCTGGATATTAACGAACCTTTGTGGTCTACATTGGAACCGGAAAGTGCGTTCTCGTTATCCACCGCTCAACATCTTATCTGAACTCACCGTTTCGCAGAAATGGTATATATTCCTAGCTACACTAAGGAACTGTATTTATCCATTCGAGAGACTGCAAGCTGTTTTGGATACCAACGACAGTTCCTACCTATTAACAAAAGAACATGTTTTTTTAAGGTGTTTCCATTACTTTCAACCCGACAAACATATATATATATATATATATATATGTATTATCTATATCCATTGATTTTATAACTTTCAGTGAATTACTTTTGAGTAAAAATATTCAGAACAACAAATGGTTCACATACAAAATTATCATTGAACTTCGAAGAAGAAACAAGACTTTAAGTTTAATAATTATTGTTGTTTAAATTTCATATTAATTATTAAGAGGTTGTTTAAGAACTTTTTCACGATGCAATAACTCATTTAAATATGAAACGTATGTTGCTTTTCTTCAGAATTAGGCCATTTAAAATCTTTATTAGAGTGTTTTATATAATTTCTTCAATAAAATCAGTTAAATTTGAAATAGTTAGTGCGTGTTAAAATCTCCAACACACATTTAGAGGGCACTGTCACTAACTTATCTTATATATAAATAACTTAAAATATCGTTTGGTAGATTTATTCATATTTTTCTTTTAAATCGCTTGGGAGTGGATTATGTTATATTTGTTTAAATAAATCTTTTGTCTTTACTGTTTCAGCAACTGATAGATAAAATAGAATTGAAATAAAATAAAAATTCCACATTTTTGAGTAAGCTCTTGGGAAAATGACACTTTGGAAAATTATTTAAAAAATTATTTTTCGTTTGTGTGATTGTGTTTAGGAAAATAGATAAGGAATTCTTTTTGAGGAGCTGTTCCATTTTACAGGATATAAATATTTACTAATATTAATGCATTTCATTCGATAAGTATCAAAGAAATATTTTTAATAATTTAATATCTCGAGTGAAAATATAAGAAAAATTTGTAATTTGTTAAACCAATAATTTTAAGTACATTTAAAGTAAATAATATTTGTATTTAATTACATTATTGCTAATACTTATTTCGCAATTTTTCTAAAAACTTTAACTCTTAAGTGCATATTGTTTAAATTGTCTGCATATATTTTCAAGTAATTTAATTCAATAACCTTAGTGTGTCCAGTTCCGAATACACGTTGATAACCATAGACAATAAATCACGTGTGAAAAGTAAAGGTTGGCATTACTTTTGGCGGGTAAGTCATATCATTCTTTAACATTTGAATACGGTGAGTGATGAATTTCAGTGTGTTACTTGAAGAAGTAGGTTCTACTGTCGAATGATTTTTCTAATTGTTAAATAATTACTTCTCATCTATTGTCAGGTAAGCCATAAATGTTTGATGCTGTACATGAATGTTATATTAGATACAAGCCAGATTTTCGGGAAATACTGTATGTTGCCAAATATCTACATACAAGTTTTTTCAAAATAAATATACCATAGTATTACCTGGATGATTCTATTTATTTTCTACGCAACCTATGATTATTTTCCTCTAGTAAACGATTTCATTTAATTCAAAGCAAATAATCACGCATTCAGTGGTTAATATCTTTGAATATAATATTTTCATTGAATTTCACGAGCATTTGTTTTCGCAACTGTAAGGTTTAATTATTATTTTAAAACCATTTTAACTTTAAAATACTGTATGCGTGTCCCTAGAGATTAATTTACAAGAAAATAATTTCAGAAATTAAATTTTGTTAGATATTTTAATTCAGATATTTTTAAAAATTTTAAAATTAATTTTTGGAATAAGGAATAAAATCTGCTATTAACGTTCTACATTAACATATTTAAGGGCCAATAATAAGTAAATATATGTTTGAAAATACAACAATGTGTTATTCCTTTTTATTTTTTATATTTTTCAGAATTTTATTTTTTTTTTTTAATTTGTGAAATAAGTTTCTAAAAATCGTAGTGTTTCTGCATCTCGTATGAAAAACAGGAAATTAAAATGATTTTCTTGTTGCAATGCGGAAACATGAAAAACCGGAAGTAAATTCTCGTCATAACACCTGGTTCTTTATCAGTCAACTTAAAGTTGTAACCTATTTTGTGTTTAACGCATCCTTTTTTTGTCGAGAGATTGTAATTGTATATTACTCAGATAAAACGAGACGAGAAAGATTGCGGTTATCAGAAAAAGCGATTACACTGACAATAAAATACAATCCGAAAAGAACGGAACCGCATCCTTGATGAAGGTGTGCTACATTTTACTTATAAAAGTGGCCATAATATCCAAAAAAGACCCAACATATCGAAAACAACATTTATTACCTAATTTTAATTGTATATATTTTTTTAATTTTTGAACTAATTTTCATACTCTAGCTATATTATTTTACGATTTGTTTAAATTTCCTTGAACAGTGTGTCAAGATATATTTCATTGACCTTCAAAATTTTAAACTGCTCTTTCTGAGAGCCTTTTACTATTACTATTCGTGATAGTCATGTACTTAAAATGGTAAAGTTGGCGTCGTAATCAATATAAAGTTTTGAAATGTTTTCTGGTTGTTTTGCAAAATATCTTCGTTACTCCTGTGAAGGGAATAAGAATTTAGACGTATAATTAACTTTTTTACAAAACCCATACAATTAGTTATAACTGTCTTTCGTTGTGCCTGATGGAAATAGTTTGTAAAATTATAAATAACATTAGTAAAAATTATCTTTCGAATCCTTCTCAACCTCAATCTAACCTTAGATGTGCTTTTTTCACGGAATTAAGAAAGACTTCTAAAAGACTGAGAAAAAATTGCTTAATATGTTAAAATTTGTACAAGTAGTAAGAATATTGAAACATTGAAATGTATTGAAAAGAATTAAAATTTTAAATAACATAATTGCTTATTGGAAAATGTTTTTTTTTCTGAAATGCATATTTTATGTGTATTCAATCAGTATTAGTAAAATCCTTTTCTCGTAAATACCTTATTAAAAAACGTTATTCATAAGGCATTGTGTTCATTAAAATGGATTTTTTCTATTTCTAAGAAATAAATATTTCGCTAGAGAATGATTTCATAAATATTAGAAAAAAATGTAATATAGAAAGAGATTAAAGCTTTTAATGGAGTTAAGTTTTAAGAATTATCATATTGAACAAAACGTATTATTTTCGATTTTCACCCTTAAAGAGCACTAAACAATTTATATTGCATATACTGAGAAATATCCTTTTTATTGTTAATAAATGAGAAAAATATTCTATATTTCAAAAGATATTTTTGAAAACTAAAAGCAACATATCAAAGCAGTAAAACTCTTTTTGGATAGAAAAAATATGCAGGATATACAAAACGCATAAAAAGTATCATTTACAGTAAATAAGAAAAATTAAATCAAAATATATTTAATTTTCTGGGACTTATAACAAATTTTGATGTTATGAAAAAGTGTAAAATATCTCTTCATTATAAGTAATGCTTTTCATTATGTAGAAATATTGCAATCTTATGCAAATTAAATCAAATATGTAATAAATATATCTTCAAAAAAATAAATGAACATTTTTTTATAGGTGTGAATAATGTATAATTTATAATTTATATCGGTCAGCATATATTTCTACATGATTACGAACTAATCAGTTTTCGGAATGAATTGCTCTATTCTTGACTTAAATGTACTTCACGTAAAGTGAATTATATGAGTAAATTCACTATGACAAACTATCAATTTAAAGGCAGAAACAATTTGATGAATATTTTCGAATGTCAGAGTTTTATTATCAAAAATTATTTAGATAGTCACATATTGAGTTCAGTTCAATTTTAAAACAAAATTATGTTGAGTTAAAATTCATGTTCTTCGAATTGGTAAAAGTGCTTTTTGACACTGGAATGTGCAAAATTTATTAAATTAATTTATTTCAAAATAAAATCTGAAAAAAAATTCGCCTGAAAGTATAGCAATCAATAACAATTCACAGAATACTGTCCTTAAAGGCTAAACTATACATATAAGTTCTAATTTAAAGAGCTACTTCATATATATTTCAACTTAATATATTTACAAAATTAATTGTGCAGTATTGACAAAATATAATTGACTATAATTGATTAGCATTCGTAACAGAAATATTTTTGTGACTCACATTTTTATTAATAAAACTACAAATAAGCTGAATGTTTACTTTTTAGGTGCAAAGAAGAAAGAATTTCGTCCATGTAGTTAATGTTTTTTAACATAAAATTGTTAACTGCTTATAGGTCTTCGATTCTTCAATTGATGATTGAAAAGCAATTCTAATTCAGTTAGTCATCTATAATGTTGTCCATTTGGATTACGGCGATGCCGGATTAGTGGTTTAACTGGATTATTGAGCATCGGTAGTTTTCACTGAGATAACGAAAATAAATAAATCTCATTCTAGATTTTTTTCAAAAAAATGAGAAATTAAAACATGTATTTAATACTTGTGAACCTGTGCAGAAGACTTAAATACCCGACAATACATTTCAACATTTTATTAACTAAAAACACGTTAAGTCTGTCCATAAAGTTCTCTTGTTGGCTTGAAGTGGAATTTATAATAGGGAGGTACCAGCTCAAGTGTCATCTTCGTATTTGATCGAGGTTCAAAATTAGGAGTTCCGTCCCCAATAACACTTGTGTTTCTTCCGGTATGACATTAATAAAACCAAAGCAGTCAACTAAAATATAAAATTCTAACATGTAACAATAGTTTAATTGAACGTTCTTGAATTCTTAAGAATAAGAATTTTGCAAAACAAAAGTAAAACTAATTCAGTTCACTTATATTAAAAAAATTATTGTTAGTATTATTCAAATTCATTATAACAGAGCTAAGCATTATAGCTCTGTTAGCATTGCAGAACAGATGCTGGGCTTCGAGAATATTTTACCGTATAAAACACAGTTGTAACGTAAGTTGTAATGTACAGTTGTAACGTACACAGTTTTAATATTATGCAAGCAGGACATGTAACTCTCTACATAAAACAATAAACACTTAAAAAAATTAAAACTGACAGAAACGATTAACACCAAAGACAATACGAGCAGCACCGTTTCGTGACAAGAATGTCAAGGTTCAACAAACTATCAAATATACTCGAAAATGTATTTCGTGTCTTTCCAGCATCTGCAAAATTAAATTTCAATTTAACAGGAAAGTTAATACAGCACAATGATAGTTAATACAAATGGTGACGAGCTAATCTAGTCACACATGCTTACACTTTTTAGTTTTACTATCACTTGAAGGACACTTGCAGGGTTTAGAGAACATAGTACTGAACAGAGTACTGTACTAAAACAGTTTGAATATAGTGACAATGTGATATATAACCCTTTGAAAATAAGGAACACTGTACCGAAATGAAAACTGAGAGTTACGGTAAACAATGACAAAAATGTGAGTCGCAAACGGATAATCAAGGTCAACAAAGTCCCAAATTCACTGGAAGAAATCCAAAAGCTAACGGCTCAGCTGGTACGGAATATAGAATATGGAAGAACTATCGAATGTCGTATTAAAGAGTTGTTATTATTATTAGAACACTTCCTTTTGACTAAATAAAAACAATTGTTCCCCAAGATAATACATAAAGTCGCAAGACAGTTATTGCTTAAATCTATATCTTGACTGAATAAGAGTGAAATTGAATGGGTATTATAAATGTTTTTTAGACAATTTCGATGTTACAAGACTACTAATAGAGTTATTCGTTGAATGTAATTCAAAATTCAATGTAGTAAGAGTTTTAAAGGAAACTTTATTTTTTTGATTCATTTGAAATCCCAGGAGAATAAAAACAAATAGATAAGAGAACTTTTCAATAATTTCATGGGATCCAATAATTCCATTCGAATGCTATTCCTAGCGCATTGAAAGCAGGGTTTCCTGTGACTACTTGGTAAGGCAATACAAACAAGTTGATCTCCTGATTCATAAGTAAGTTGGTTTTAGGAATGGATATTTTTTATTGAAGAACCGTATAATAGCCTCTCTCGGAAAAAAATAATTCTAAGTTTTATATTAAACTACAAGGAAACGTATTTACCATTCTTTACTTAGGAAAAAGAACATTGAAAGAAAAGAATGACCATTCTCGAAATCAAAATGGCCGGTAGAAAGATCCTTAATTATATGGAATTTCTAATTTCGTCCACAAATATAGACTATTTTGCTTATTTGAATGAAATGAAATACACACAAAAGTGCAAACAATAATGAAGGAATTTAATGGAATACATTTTTTCTCCTATTTTTTAAAATATTTTATACTTATTTTAATGATTTGTTCATGGGGTGTTTTCCGGTATTTAAACTATATTTTAAAATATTTCCAAATTCTGGGAGAAAATACAATTCCTAATAAATTTCATTACTTTTTTTCCTTGTGATGCATTTCAGTACATTCAAAGAGATATAATAGTTTATTTTTGAAGTCGAATAGTTATAGGACTAACATTAAATTCTTGAAATCAGAATGACCAATAGATGAAGGCCTTTGCGTTAAAAGGAACAGAAAATTAATGGTGTATTAATACACACTTGTGAAATGAACTGGACTTACAATGTGTTATTTCTCTATATGTTTATTTTTTAATTTAAGATTCCCTTCAGTGAAGGAATGAAAACCCTGAATAATTTCTACTTTCTTCATGAAATCTGGACTATTTTATCTATTTGAATGAGAAAAGAACGAACTCCAAAGAGCAAAAAATAATGAGGTTTTCCACAGAATTGCATTTTCTCCTCGATTATCGAAAACATATTTTTTAAATACCGAACACAGACAAACGAGTTACTGAAATAGAAGGAAGAATATTATTTTTATGGAAAATAGGTTGAAAGTTATATTTTTACAAAAACAGCTTCAATATTTTTTGTTCTTTCGGATGTATTATTTTTTGGCATTCAAATCGATACAATAGTCTAGTTTTAAGAAAGAAAATATAAATTCTAAATAATTAAAATTATGTTCATGGAATCAAAATGGCAAATATACGGGAACCTTCAGGTAGTCTTCGTGTAATGTTAAAGAATTTCTTCAACCTCTGAATTTTTTACCAAACTGAAAAATATTTTCCAACAGTATTATATATTGTCTACTATCCAATGCAGGACAAGATATTTTATATCATTACTAATTTCTACTTCATTCAAATTTCTTCTGTATAAAACACGTTTCCCTTTTCGTTTTCTCTACTACAATGTTGATGTTACAACTTTAAATTGAAAATGCATTTTTACAGAAGCACATAATTTAATTGTACAGTACCAAATATGTAGATGTATATATTTTGACCATATTATATTATAACGTGGGTTCTGTCGCATTTTTTATGTTCAACGAACACTTCAGACCCTTAAGTGATGCTGTTTGAAAGGAAGGTAGTTCACATTTATTAAAGCCTGACTTATGCAGATTAGATTAGAATTATAACAAAGTAGGGAATACGACTGAGAAATTTGCATTCATAAGAGGTGAAGGATTTAACACGAATTTAGTTGCAGAGAGAACGTGTATAGATAAATGAATGAATAGTGAATGCTGTGTGACTTTAATTTCATTAGATTATTAATTACTGACAATTTAAATAACGAAAAAATTGAAATTGGTTTTGCTAATTTCATTTTAACAAGCTCTAACACTTTCTTAAAGAATTATTCGGGTTATAAAAGGCCTTTGACTTTGGTAGGTAGCTCATTTGATGAGAAAGGTTTCGAGTCTTGATATGGAATAGAAACCATCTTCCCTATCAATATCACTGGTTCACAACAATTAATAATAATTAATGTTAAGTAAGCACACTTCTAAGATCTAAGCTCTACAGGAGTAATTACTATCAACAAAAGAAAATACAATTTAAAATTTCAAATACATTTTTTTTTTATTTTCACATGTAAAACATTTTAAAGTACAAAAACGTTACAAATGTTGGGCAACGTTTTTGTTTTCAACAAAAAAGAATCAAAACAGTCAATTCTGCCATAAATATAAATTATTAAATCAATCATTGTAATAAGATTAAACGACACATTATTAAAGTCTACAATAATATTTTGTACGGATATTAAAATAAAAGTAGAGGATAAAGTAATAAATTAAATAGATCTCATCCAAATAAATATATCTGAAACAAACTAAATATAATTATTATAATCATAATGTACTTTAATGGCCAGATATTTAATCTAACACTATGTAATATTTATTTTATGCCCCCGCATTTTTGTTGACACCATTTTTTCAAAACTATAATATTAGCGCATGATAATAATGGCTGCATAAGTAGGCAATATTAGGGCTTTACAATACGCATATTGAAGCGCCATTTTATATAAGACTGTATTCCAAATTTGCATCTAGTTTTTGGAGTTAAAGCAAATTGAGAGTCATAAATAATTCGATTTTAATGCTATAAATTTGACTTTTACAACTCATACAAAAAATAAATTGATGTTTCATCGTTGTATGCTGGAAGGAATCGAATCATACGTCATAAGAGCATTTGAGTATTTGCCGTCCATTTTGATTTCGTCAGCTTAATGTTAATCCTATGGAATTTCGACTTCTGTTCTCACATCTTTTCAATTTGATCTATTTGAATGTAACAAAGTGCATCTGAGAGAGCAAAAAATAATGAAGGCTTCTGCGGAATTACTTTTTTACTCCAATTTTTAAAAATATTTAAAAATATGTTTTAAAGACCGAAAAACTCGCAAACGAATAATCAAAATAGGAGCAAAAATATTTTTAAAAAAACGGAGGAAAATAGTAATCCCACATGAGCATTCATTATTTTTTCATTCATACAGATTCACTTTATAGCACTCGAAAATTCCATAGGATTAACATTACGCCCACGAAATCAAAATGGTGGATAGACGAGATTCTTTATGTTTCAAAGTATTTAACTACACAGTTAGATTCAATTATAATGCTCAAAACTTCAAATTATTATTAATAACTAACAATAGAGCTAACTTTGGTTTCCAAGAAACTCTTCTCCAGTCTCCATCAAAACGTAAAATGAAATGATTGAAATAAAATCTCAAATTTTCTGCGTTTGCAAGAATAAAACACAAATTCAAATCCAAGAGAATTCGCCATCTCTTTATTCTCTGAAATTGTTTTGAAACTTCTCTTTCATCTCGTTAAGTCGAGCCACATCGGGAGAGAGCAGAAAAGAATTAAGCGTGACTCTTATTTTCTGGGATTGGAATTAATGGGTGGAAAACATCCACGGAACAGATTAAAAGGACGATTTTCTTTAGAATCTCTGCTAAACCTTTTAACGAGCTCCGAAAGTACACAAATGGAAAGATAAAACAGTTCTCTTTTGTAATGAATATTACAGTTTTGATCGTGTTTGGTATTAAAGTGAATAAAACGTGAAACAGACTTTAATAGTTGCGAATGTCATTAAAATTAAGATTATGCTTCGTGTAAAAGTGTAAATTGAGATGTCGAGGGATTAAGTTGTATTTAGCGAGTGATTCACCAATACATTATTACCAAACAATATGCACTACAATTATTAATTTGCTTAGATCATTATTTCTTTGCGTTTTGTGACATTGAATATGATGCGGAAGCAATCTTTAAAATTGAAAACTGCTTCGGGGGAGGATACGATAATGACATTGCTACAACAAACATTTTTGATCGAAATCATTAACCCTTTCCCAAAACAAGACTATTTTAACACTATAGTATCTAGTTATGTAGACGTTGGAAAGCAAAAGAGAATTCCGTGTATGATAGGGAAACGAGTTATAATCTAAAACAATAATTTTCCAGATCATGGTCTCACAAACATGTTATTCCAAATATGTACCATTAATTTGAGATAAAATAAATTTTACATGAAATTGTGCTAATAACAACGAAAATATTATCTGTATCCTTGTACTAATGCAGCATATCTCAAAGCGGATCTTTTTTTAAAAATTCAACTTCGTCTTAATTTTAAACTATATCGCAATGGAATGACTTAAAATTCTTTGATTATAGTTTTTATCAAAGTTATAAAAATTATCATATATGCATTAACTTCGAAAATAATAATCTTTCCAAAGGATATTTGGAAATTCAAATAAATGAATAAGTTTTTTAAGTCCAGTCAAAATCACTAACTCTTTATCTGAGAAGTGATACCATTAAATTATAGCTAATTGTAACTCTTTCAATTACATCTTAGAGCCATAGATTACAACAATAAGCTTAAAAATAACTCAAACATACAGACAGTTCTTTTTTTTTCTTTTCTACGTCACAAATAGGTTTTCGTAAAATATTGATTATCCCTTGTAGCAAACGTTACGTCTCCTCTATGATGGAAAACATGAACAACTTCCGTGATTTAAATGTAAATTTTATTACATTGTAGTTACACAATCAGTAGGAATTCACTTTTCTATTAAAAATATGTTGATATAATAAGCAGGGAAACATATACAGGTTTTTTTATATGCTAATCACGAAAAGTAAACTATGGATATCTTTCCCGTACATATTTGCTTATTCTTTATTTTTTTCTCTCTACAAGTTCATGATCCTGGCTATACACGTGAATACCTTTCACGTGTAGTTTTGTGACATAAAGTCGGATAGAGAATCTTCCTTTACTTGGTATTTAGCTGTAATATTTTTAATAACAATTCAAAGGAAAAAAAATTTCACAAATTTTGTTGTATTTTCAGAAGATATTTTTACTGCCTTTAGTACTCTTGTACGTAATAGTTTATTTATTTTAAAATAAAATTTAAATAAAATTCTTGAGATCCGTTTGGTTTAATTAACGTACTGCTAGAAGCAACATGAGGACTATTGTTGACGGACCTCTTCATTTTGAACCTCGGTGAAGTGACGAGGATGACACTTGAAATGGCAATTTCCTCTTCTAACTTCCATAACACGCCAACGGGAGTACTTTGGACATAGCCAAATTTAACGCATGTCATGCCCGGCTACACTGTTAGCATAAAGTCTTGAACTCGCGACTCGACTTAAGCCACTAGCTGTGAGTCCGCGAACAATACAACTAGGCTACCATGGATTAAAATTCAAGAGAATCATTAGAGTTAAATTCCTTGGAAACAGATTTATGTACACTTACTTTATGCATCGGAATTTATTTTACTCCAGCATGCCTTATTTCTTAATAAATTTAAGAAAATTCAATTTTTCTCTGTTGAGGGATGAAAATTCCTTAAAGAATGTTGGTAAATAATCACAATCAAATAATACTACCATCGTATATCAAAAAATCAAACTATTAATTGATAAACAATTACAATGAATTCCTCAACGGCTATAGTTATTGTAAAAAAGCATGCATTGAATGGAGTGTATTATTAAAATTGCTAAAGTTGTCAATAAAATATATGTGATATGATTAAACTTTAATAGGAAATAATAAAAGTGTGTAATTTGATTTGCCGGTAAAGTTAGGAAAGAAATATTTATTTTCGTATGAGGTTTGAGGGACGCCGGGTTGGTTCATCTATCGTCGGTAAGTTCTGTCTTTACAACCAATAAATACATTGCTATACTATCATTCCATATTTCAAGCAACTACTTACCACTAAATAATAATATAACAAAATTTCTTTTAAAAAAATAACTTTTTAAAAACCAATACTATTAAATATACTGGAATTTTAACTAATGCTTAACATTAATTGACCATGTTTCAAATTAGATAACAAATTTTTTCTAAATCAAACTAATATTTTGATTATTTTTTTTATAAATCTACGAAAAATTCCATAAATAATTATTAATTAAAATTTAAATAAATGTTAATTATAAAACGATTGGTTGGTTTAGATTTATTTACGTCACACTATAAACAAAACGAGGGCTATTGGCAACAAATCTCGCAAATTTGAGCCTCAGTCAAATGACGAGGCTGAAACCAGAGCTGGTACCTTCCTATCTGAATTACCACACCACGCCAACGGGAGGAATTTGACCATCGACAGATTTAACGTGCATCAATCCCAGGTACATGGCCGGTCTTTAGTGACATCAAGGCTCGAGTGCACGTCTCGACTAACACCACCGCTGAATCCGCGACCATGACCACTAAGCTACTGCGGCTATAATTGCAAAAGGAAATGTTTTCTTTTTTTAAAATCTGCGCATTACAATTCTCTGATTCCATCGCAGTATTAAAAGTAACAGCTTAAACGAATCTCATACAGATATTGAAATTTTTATAACCTAAAAATGTAAATAAACGCTTCTTAATCGAATGAAAACTTTTTCGAAACTTTCATCGAAAGAAGAAAGGGAAAAAAAGAACATATAATCAATCGAAACATTGTGCAAAAAATCAAAATATTTTATCTACATTCACATCTGTATTACTTATAGCTCTTTACCTGTTTCTTTATAAATATTGGGTATTTCTTTTACTACGAGCCAACCCAATATTTGTTTGCTCAGAGTACACGATTTCCGTGATGTGCGCAACTTTCCGAAATGACGTCAAAATGTTCGCGGGGGACGAAGCAGCTTTTTACATCCAGGCATAGAAAGATACATGTAATATAGTTCGTCTACATTCTCCATTTTTATCGAGAAATTAAATGTAACTAAAGAATCTAAAAGAAATTGTAATGCGAAATAAATTATTTTTTTAGTTTTATTTCAAGACGCTTCCGCTTTTCGTATAAATATAACGAAATTGTTCAAACGATGATGTTCTTTATCCCCAAAGTTATAGATATCCTAATGATGCCCCTTGGCGCAGGGAAAATGGCACTTAAGTACATATTTATAAAGTTTTAAAATGCTACTATTTTATCAAATTTTAAAAATAAATTAATGTAACATCTTAATTTATTACACTTGTAAATTAATGTAATAAATAATGTGTAAATGAATGAAAAATTTAATAATTATGCAATTCAAATTCTTTTCATGTCGGAAATTTATAATTTCCAGCTATTAAATACGTTTGAATATTAAAAATATTATTACGACTGATTTGTATCTGGAATCAAATTCTAAGTTCATAGTCTTAATTTCTTTTAGATTTATTTACCAATTATCATACATTGAGATAAATAAGAGAAAAAAATTAGCAGCTTTTATAAAAGATGTATTTTAATGAACATGGTCAATACGCTATAGATTATATTTTTTTATTATGTTTAATTAATATGAAGTTAAATGTAAATAGAATGCATTTAAAAAGTACACTCTAAATTGAAATGATACAAATTGTTACAATAATCTTTATATATAAGCAATGTTATTTTCTTAATCAAATACAATTTATTCGAAATTAAATTTTTATTTCTCATATGAAGTAGGAAAAATTGAAGTATTTAACTGTAAGAAAATAGGAAAAAAACACATTATATTTAAGTAAAATATATTCTATGTATAAACAAATCCAGTATTAAAATTTTTAATTCCACTTAATCTTTTACTTCATTCAAGAAAAGTCACATAATTTTGTCTTATAGACATCGATGTTTTTTTTTTTTTTTTTAATTTCCTATCACTAATCAAGAATGTCTTATTTTATTTAAGAATGTCTTATTATTAGATATTTAATAAGCAATATCATATTTGGGAATTATATAATGTATAAACGAATACAAGTTCAACCAATATAAATCGGAACATATCCAGTAATGAAAACCTAAAACTCCATTTAAGACTATACACATCATTTTGTCTCTCTGCCTTTGTTGCTTTATTTTAGTTTCTTATCACTTACTAAGAATGATTCATTTATTATATTTGTAATAAGAAAGGTCATAATTAGGAATTTATTTCCTAAGAGTTTGAATTTATATAATAAATTTTTGCTTTTTTTTAGCAAATTAAACTTGCATTGAATTTTTAGACAACGTATTTGTTTCATTACTGCATTGCTAAAACATTAAACATAATTAGTAAAAATTATTTTTGCTATTTAAGATTTTATCTGGATCTATAGCAAAAAAATTCATAATAATTCCTGAAAGAATTATTCATTCTTTTATAACTAAACAGAATATTGAATTGAATATTTACTTTCCTCTTCTCAATAATAAAATACGGCACATTAGAAATTCTAAAGATCTTAGACAAATATTTGATCAGTTTATTACTAAGACAAAACTTTTAGAAATTGCAATGAAAATTAACATGTTGAATTCTGAATTTCATTTATAGAGAATTCCATCAATAAACACACTCTCTCTTTTCATTAAATTTCGTTTCACTTTTATTTCGCGTTTTTGTGTTCAAAATGTGTCCCATTATGTTCAGAATTTTATTCTTTGTTATATACTTGAAATATTCTAATATATATAATTATTCTAATATTTTAATTGTTGAGTTGTGTTTTGTACGTCCACATCTATAGCAAGAAAGACGTGTTGTATGTATATTAGATCTTGTATAATAAGAAAGAATTATTTGCTGTTAAAATATTTTGATTTAACGGAATGGAATATTTAACGGCATTAAATAATAAAATACATATAAAAGCATATAATTATGAAAATGTATAGATTATGTTAAAGTGCATGAAATTAGATGAAAAAGTTTTTCTAATGCTAATTAAAAAAAATTGTGTGCAAAAATGTATCAAAATTACAAATGAAAAAATTGCATCGGTACAAAATCTAAGATTTCTTTCGATGCTTGATTCAAACATTTCATAACATTTAAGAAAATTACTTTCGTTTCATATTTTTCAATATATTTTCTTTTATTTCAAAGCTTTTATTATGTACTCAATCTTATTTCTTATTCCAGAAATCTAAAAAAAATTATGAAATACTACGTATTAACTTAAGTACATGAAAGGATTTATATACATGGATTTTGCAATATTTTTATATATATCTTTAATGTCTTCATAGTAAGATATTTTTCATATATTTCTGATTCTAATGATGCCTTATGCGCTTATCAATTCTTAATCTCGACTGAAAGGAATTATTCTCTGGAATATTTCAAAATTCTCGTTTTATATGACGCATTTATTCCCTTCAAGTTATTAATTCCAAACGATTTTCATTTTCATATGCGCTTTATTTTCATTAACAATGTTTTATTGCGTCCTTGAGATTTGATTTCCCGCATTACTTTTTTAGCAGCTGCCAACATCATTATATACCTTGTAATGAATAAAGGTTAAAACAAATTACCCCAGATGTAAGTAAATCCCTTTCCCTTTAAATTAATAGTTTTATTTAGCTAAAATTAGAATAGTTAATATCTGGAGAGAATATGATTTATTTTCTCTTTCAGAAGGAATACCTACATCAATTACTCCGTTCTAAATCATGGGATTGAATAATCGTTATGTTTTTCCATACGTTTTTGTTTAATAAAATTCCATCTAAGAGTTTCATATGAAATAAATATTATGTTTCAATAGATTACGTAAAATTATGAATGAAAAACGCTATATTTTATTTTTTTTTTCATCTTAATTGTAATAAGTAACTGAAATTCACGTAATTCTTTGAAGAATTGAAGAGCAGGAAAAAAAGAAAATTCACTTCAAAAAAATTATTTCATTTATGTATCGCTGATGGTTGAAAGTGTATTGAAGCACGTGAGGAGGGTGATGCCGTTAGACTTATTAGTGGCTCCCCTAGTGATAATAATTGGAACTATGCTTGTTTGTCATGCAGATGTTTTCACTAGAGATTTGAGAGTAAAAGTTATATTCTCTTTCAAAAAAAATTAAATAAATCAATAAAAATAAATTACCACCTCTCTCTCTCTCTCTCTCTCTGCAATAATATCAGATACTCTACTGCGCATTACACTTAATTTAAATTTGAATTAAAAGAAAATTTAGAATTATATGTTGCCTGCAGTTTTGGATGCAGTCAAAATTTTACTATTATACCAAATATATATTCATTGTCTGAAAATAATTTTCATTAAAAGATACATCACACACATAAATATAGATATTTGAAATTCTCCTTTGTTGTTGCTAGTTAAATATACATTTGAAAGTCATTTATTTAACTTCACATTGAGAAAAAAGTGATTTATACATTTAAAATAATATGTTATGCTAATTGTTGAGCAGAATTTATTTTAATATGTATGCCTGATATTTGGACTGAAATATGCATGCTTTCAGTGAATAAGTTTTTTTACGAACAATCTTTTACTAGATTGGTTAAGCAAATTTCATTCAATTTAAAAAATAAATAAAAAAAAAAAAAAAGAAAAAGAAATAGTCTACGTTAATATATATATAATTAAGAATTTGCATTTTATAAGTTAATGAGATCAAACAATAGAAAAATCAAAACAAAATTAATAAAAAAGAAACATAAACCATCTTAATTTCTTAAGAATATTAATTTAAAACATTAAAAGTCTCATACGATATTAAGATAATATCTTACAAAAGAGGTGTAATATAATATATTTATTCATTACAATAAATAAATGTTATTTAACAAAGTGAAAAGTACTTGGAAACCAAAAAAAGTAGTTATTTTTTTAATATGAATAAGTATTTTGATTTCGCTTGGAGATATTTACTGTGTTTGTGAGTATAAGGGGGGCTTATATTCTTGGAAAAATAGAAATTTTAATTAGGTATTATTTTTACATGGTATGTATGTATTTCAAGAAAAGTACCACCAAAAACGCGTTACAAAGGAAAATTATATTTTGAATGCAAATAACAATGAACTAATAAAATATTATTGTATTTGGAGAACATAACATTTTTTTTTCAATTATGAAATGAATAAAAAAATTATTCAAAAGACAAATTCTGAGTCGCTTTGGTAAAAATTTCATGAAAGGCATTTCAGAACGATGAATTCCTTTTTATTGTAGTCAACTTTGGAATAAATATGAAGAAAAAAACCCGAACTATCTGAAGTTAATTGCTAAGCCACAATACGACATTAAACGAATTAAAAATTATAGGAGAGTTCAGTGTTGTTTAACTAACGAATATAGTGACTGTAGTTGCGATTTATAAGTCATAAGCGTTCTGAATTCTTTAATAAAATCGAGACAAACAAATTATTCCAAAAGATTTTGAGAGAAAACTACCGATATTAATTCAACAAACACTCAAAAGTTTGTTTACAAAAATGATTCTCTTTTCCGAAGTGAAACATCTCCATATATGAAAAAAAAATAAGTCAATCATCAGTCAACGGTAGCTGAATGGTAATTGTCGCGAACCAATGACCAGTGTTGCTTCTGTCGTGCCGTGGATTCGAATCCTGGTGCCACAAAAGACCCGTCGGAAAAAGATGTGCGATCCATTTACGTAGGCTTTAAGCTCTCATGCTGTCATGGCGTGGAAATTTAAATGGAGCTCCACCTCATTTGTTGTCCTTGTCACTTTACCAAGATTCAAACTTCCGGGGTCCTTGGCCAAAAGCCCTAAGTAGCTTCTAAGTGAGACGTTAATAAACAATAAATCAAAATAAGTACTAAAATCAAAATTGAATTGAATAGCGCAATTAAATACTGATGCAATTTTTGAGTTCTAAGGGATTGTTCCATGCAAAAAAATTCCATCCATAAAATTGTTCCATGCAAAGTTTTGCAAGAAACAGATATAGCACTATAGAGGTGCTAGCTGAAAAAATTGATTATTCAATTAAATATTAGAAAATTAAAGTGTTTATAAACTATAATATGACATAGAATTGGAAATTTGATTGCATTGACTACCTGACTCTTTCACGCACATTCACGTGCTCCCTCCCTCCCCCCCTCACTCACATTCATTCATTTATTCATGCATAAATCATTCATTCACTCATGTATTAAATCATTCATTCACTCATGTATTAAATTATTCATTCACTCATGTATTAAATCATTCATACATTATATCACTCACTAACTTACTCATAAATTTACGCACTCACACTCCTACTCACTAGAATAATTTGTCGATTTTGAAAAGTAATTGTTTCTTTTTTAGATAAGGGGTAAGAAGAGCAATAAATACACACACATACAGAAAGAGGGAGAGAGATTAAAGTTTTAACTCATAAGACAATTTTCTTAGATTTTCCCTGACATAGAAATCGTTTGCATAAACTTTTCAGAAAATTGTCTCTTAAGCCGAGACAGGAACCAAATCGAAACTGACACTTATAATTTTAATCTTTTCAAGACACTGGGGGGCTCTTCAGATACAAGTTCCGTTGGTGTGATTCTTCGCAGATAAAACAAAGCTGAAGATTGAAGGCGATCGTAATTGTCTTAAGCATTAGGAGAAAAGGGATATGCTTTCTAACGTTCGAAAATCCGAATAAGAAATCTTCAGTACAGTTTTATTGAAGTGAAATAGGATCGGAATAGATCTGGAGGGATAAAATGTTTCCCTCTGGGAGTTGCGGATTTAGCGGTGAGTTTTAAGATTACTCTCCATTAATCTTCATCAAAAATATTTGGATTTATGAAGCAGCTCCTTTGAAACATTGACAGTGGAAAGCATTTGTCAGTGAATACTTGTGACTACATTCAAAAATTTTGAACTCAGAATTTCTGTTTTATCTATTATTGATTGATTGTTTTAATTAAAGTCACACTAGAAGCAACAGGAGAGACATTGGCAACGGACCTCATAATTTTAAACCTCGATTGAGTGACGAAGACGATATTTGAGCTGGCACTTCCTTCTAATAAGTTCCACACCACACCTAGGGAGGCTGAGAGCCTCCACAGATTTTATGTTCAACAGATTTTATTGTATTTCAAAGAAGTCTAAAAGAACAAATCTCTAAAATAAACGGATATGTTTTTGAAAACCATTTTGGTATTTATATTGGTTACTCATAAAAACATGCCATTGAATTATTTTATTTCAAAATAACCATTATTAGAACTATACTCATATATAAAGGATTATCGTGAATTTTAAAATTAATGATGTTAGTTAATAGCGCTTAAGTACATTTACGATTTTCATAGAATTATGGCTCGTTAATGGAAAATATTGTTTCCAACGCTAAAAATGATATATATATATATATATATATATATGTGTGTGTGTGTGTGTGTAATTATTTTATTTAAATTTATTTTCCTAATTTTTCCTGTACTTAAAGTTTTCTAGTGGAAAGTTCATCTTATTCTCTGTTTCAAATCCTTTTAAGCTACTAATTATTATGATCGCGAGCTATTAATCTTCTCATATGTAGGTTTTTCCTCTATCACATCCATAAGGAGATGTCCGTACAAGTTTTTGTCTGCAGCTAAAATACCAAAAGAACTCTAATTCTAATACCTGTCTTGGATGTAAATTCTAATCAGGGAAATTTTCCTTTTCTTCTCTTTCGTTGTAGCCACGAAGGCGAAAAGATGCGTCTGGCGTCTGTAGTTTATCCCCAAGTAATTGCCACTTTCTCTTGTAATATTAATAAAAGTATGACGAATTCAAGATTGTCCCGTTTCTTCATTGCGCCACGACTGAATTACAAATCAATTAAAAAATTATAGTTTCATTTTTTCTTTATATATATATATATGTGTGTGTGTGTGTGTGAATGTTTTGAACATTTCTTTTTCATATTAATAACATTATTTTTTGTACATATGATAGTTGCAGTTTATATTTAACAATATAAATATTATAAATTCTTATAGTGAAATATAATTTTTTTCATTAAACAGGAAGCGGTTTAAAAACGACATTTTTTACTATTCCTTTAATATTACAATTACTTTTCCTGACACTAGATTTTTAAAATTATTTCCCAAGTTTAAACGCAATGATATTTATAAAGTGGAATAACAAAGGGGAATTTATGAAAGGTCATTGATATACAAAAGCGTTTCAAAATACTTCCGCTTTCAGTACGTATAACTGAGCTATTCCACGGTTCAAACACAATTACACAAAGAAAGAGAAGGAAAGAAAGCAATCCAATTAGAAATATTCATTAAAGGACTTTGATTTCGAATAAACTGCAAAATACTTCCGCTCTTATTACTGCTAACTAAACTAATTTAAAACATCCAGCTACGCGCTCACCTATTAATAAATGAAACTTCCATCAATCCAAATTAATACTAATGCATAGGAAATATAACATTAATTAATTACTAGTACAGGATATACAAACAAGAGAAATAATAAGAAAGGGTTTTTCGTGACAGTGAGTACTAAGAAAGTTAATTAAAGTTCCCACAAAACAATCCATTACAATGTAAGGAAATAGGACCACATAAAAGACACAGTTCTCGGTCATTCAACCGTCACAAATGTCAAGGGTAGTCACAATATTTTCGCGTGAAATTTCATATTAATTTCTGATCGAATACACAAAGGCAGAAAATGTAAGCGTCGTGAAAAGGATTTACTTCCTGAAGAGCTGCTTAACATTCTAAAATTGGAAGTTTCCCTTCTAAAGCCTGCTATTTTAGTCCCCTTTTAGTGAAAATTATTACCAGCAAATAAGTGAAAATTAAGAAAATTGTAGATTAAGCTGGTATTAATATAACGTCGAAAAATATCTTTTTAAATGCCTTTCTTAATTGAAGTAAGAATTATGAAAGTTTAGATGAATAGTAAGATAAATATACAGTGTCAGTTTTATTATTATTTAAGGCTAAGGCTGCGGTAGCCTAGTGGTCCTGATCACGAACTTAAGGCCCTATGTTGTTTTTGTTGAGTAGTGAGCACGAGCACTAATGCCACTAAAGACCCTCTGTATAATGGAACTGATGCACATTAATGCTTTTTATGTCAAAAATCCTCACTTCAGCGTGATATGGAAGTTTCGAGATGGAGACGTGAGCTCTTGTTTCATTCTCGTCACTTGACTATAAAATAAAGTTCCCAATTACCAGATACGTCGCCAATATAACTCATGTTGCTTCTAAGTTAAGGTGACCAGATTTTAACATTCGAAAAACGGGATTCCATTGACGGGGAGGGGGAGTTCTTGATTAAAAAGTTGGTATCTAAAAAATACTTACTTTGGGTACCTAAATAAATTACTTAACTAAATCATTTGAATAGCTGATTTGTTGACATCACTTGTTTAACTAGCACGCAGTATAATACGTATATTATGAGAGACAGTTACAAAACTCAAAATGCGAAGGCGTTACTTCGTGGACGACCAACAAACTCCATACCCACCGATCCTTCTCCTCCCTAAAATTCCTTTCCTTTTCCAATTTTTGTATAAGATGTAATTCCTTTGCAACAATGTTCCAAAGGACGCTAGATCGCTAGCGGAACATGTCGCCATAATAATAAAATCCGTGGAAGTGTACAAAGTGTTTTCTCATCATTTTACAGCTACAAAATGTTTTAGTTGCTGTCAAAAAATGCCACTGTTCATTAAGTCTAAACAATGGTGGTCGTATTCTAGCAACTGATTAAGGCAAACTTCGATGAGCAGTTACTGATAATCAATTCTCAACAATTATTTTTATTATTGGAGTTTAACATTATAAAATTTACAAAAATGATGTAAAGCTCATATCCAAGTAAAATAGTTACAGGGAAGCCAAATATTGTATATTCCCTTCCAATTCACTTGCCGTTCCATAGCTAGAAAGAAATCTTTCTAAAAATGGGAGTGTTCCACTTTTAGCGGAACATCTGATCACCTTATTCTAAGTGTGACTTAAGTAAACAATCAATCAATATTATTTGAGCTTTTAATATAATTGCAATAAAATGTTAGCTGAATCACTTAAAATACATAAAAAATATTCGAAAAGCATTTATTTTAATTGAAAAGGGCTTGTTTTCACTACCTTCTTTTTTTACTGATTATAATTCAATATTATATTTTCAAAGAACAAAACAATGATTTCTGATTTTAATATTTTCATTTTATCTCAATGATTTGAATTTTTATTATTTACTTATTATTTGTACTTAGTTTCAACGTTATTGTTAATTTCTTTAAAGGTGTGACAAAATATTTTATGACTTATAGAAGAAATACGATTGTTTTTAATAGTAATTCGCAATTACTGATTTCTATATTAATTTAACAAACTATATTTATTTCAATTACAATGTAAATACACATTCCAACTGTGAATGATTCAAGTTGAAGCTCTATATAAAAAACTTAAAAAAAATTAAAGTTGTTTTCTTATGTTGAGAATAATGAAAGTACAGTATTATTTTGTCCCGTATGAAATTTAGTTTAGGCATCATCAGAAACGAAGATATACTACTTTTCATACATCGTCTACTCCTTTTAATGAACACTTAAATAAGTTTATGAACGTGTAGAAGTATATATAAATGTCCAAACTCAAAAACGGTGTATGTCACATAGAAATTAATTAAATATTAAAATTATTCTGTGAGGGAAATACTAATAAGCCATATTGCAATTTTGATGCAGGTTTTCATTCGCAAGCGTCCTCTATTGCTATTGATATTCAGGTTGGTAGTTAATCATATAAACTGACAGAACAAACCAATGGTTCCCAACGGGGATGGTGCCACTTGCCAATGGGTGTTCACGATTTCCAACGTAATGTTGAGGAGACACTACACTCCCTCATCCCGGACATGTTTGCAAAAACGCGACGAAAAAAATTTGTTTAACATTAAACTTCACCTACATGTTTTAACAATTTTAAATGTCTATTAAACATAGTCAATCCACACAAAAAATAGGTTTTGGTACTTTATTGCTTTGTTTTTAATGATTTCTGAGTATATATATATATATGAGTAAATCTCATCATGCGCAGCAGTTATGCGCATTGTACCATACCATACTACATTACTTTGTATATTACGGCTCGATCAACGAATCTTATATTTAAAAATTTGAACTGGTCACAACATATCGCCTCGAATTTCCAAGTATGTTAAGAATTATTTTGAGTTTTTAACTTTTCTTCTCAGAACTAGCTTATTGCCTTTAATTGCATGGAATAAAAAGCATTTGAAAGAGTAAAAAAAAAAAAGGAAATGTTTCAGCTTTCTTTTTCTGATTTTTAGAAGCATATCTAAATATTTATTAATGATTCTAAAGAAAACCTCACAGCTATACAATAGTGATTTCCAGCAGATGAGTAGATGGGATTTTTTTTCCAAAAAAAAAAAAAAAAAAAAGAGGGAAATAAGTAATTTTTTTGAGACAACACATTATGTCAAAAAAGGAAAACTACGGTATCAGCCATTATCATTCTACCATCTTTTTTTATTTCATTTCTTTTTTATCCCTATTTTACAGGTATTCTTCTAATAATCAGAACGATAATAATATCAAGAAATTTATATACCTCGATTCATGTGTATAATATCTCGATTTTCTCCTAAATACAAAGTATAAATTTTATTTTGTTATATATAATAAGTTAATAATGGAACACATGCCATTTTTTCCAAAAAAAAAAAGGAAAGGAAAATCTTTTTATAATAACTTGTTGATGACTTATTTTTAATGCACAAATTTGTAATATGTATCATTGGATCATTAACAATGTAGAAAAAGCTTTAAAAAAAAGTTTTACTTCATTGTTAATGATTAACATTGTTAAAAATTTATCGATATATTATTTATCGATTATATAATTAAAAATTACATAATCGATAAATAATATATCGATAAATTTTTAAATTACTAAACGTTTTAAACATTTACCTGTACAAATCATGCTCGATGAATATAAATGTACCAAACGCATATTACCTGAAAATTTCCAGTCAATTTATTCCTTTAATTTCTTATCATCAGATTTTATTTCACTTCAATCTATTTCACCATATTCAAAAAGGATTCTAAAAAGCTGTCAAATCAGTTTGGTAAACCAGCCATTTCCATCTGTCGTTCAAATTCTTCTTTCAGTTTCCTCTCGCAACGAAGATTTTCAAAATGCCCCGCCAAACGATTTTAAGCGACAGCAGTTTTATTTTATTTTATTTATTCTTTGAAGTTTTCTTTTGGAAAAAAATGTTTACATGCAGTGATGAAAAGCAACAGAATGGTTGAAAAATGTTTTCCTACATTTTCAAAGGAATTTATAAGTATTTAAGCAACGAAAAAAATAAAAAAAAAAAAAAAACTTAGAAATCTGACAGCGATTATTTAATATTCCTTTTTATAGTCAGAAACTCATCGAAGCTTTCTTTTTAATTTTTCATTAAACTTTTTAAAATAAATATTAATATACAGTGTGAGGCAAAAATAATAAAATTTTTACAGATTTCAATGATATTATTTTAAGAGATTATCATTTTCATATCAGAAAAAAGGGCAGACAATTTCCGATTTTCTAGAAACTATTAAAATATGAACAGAAGTAGTTTTACACGTTTAATTAATAATTGTGTTCCGCTACAAAATAAAATATACTCTATTTTAAAATTTTAAATTTTTTAAAATCTTTGGAAATATTTACATATTTTAATAAAATATTTAAAAATTAAATGATACTGTATGTGTGCCTTAACAATTGAACTAAACTTAGACATCTGAAAAGAAAACTGGAATAGTACAGGATTATTCAAAATGATTCATCCGATTTCAAAATTACATAGTTTCAAAAAAAAAAAACAATTCAGAATGATAAATCATACATTACTGCAAACGAAACCTGTGGCAGTTTTATATTGTGAAAAATAGATGGCACTCGTGAGTGAAGCTAAAGTTGTTGTAGAAGTTCTCATGGAGCTACCTTGCAGTCAGATAGGTTGCAATGGATCAGGTGACATGATTTTACACAGGTGGCCACCTAAGTCACCTAATTGCCAGATATGGCCTCAAGTTTCTATATTTTCCCTTTATATTCCTATATTACTCATCATTATGTGTCATTTTTTATTTATGAAAAAATATGGTATTTTAATATCTGATGAATCATTTTGAATAAACCTGTATTTTAGCGAGTGTTTTGAAATATACTGAGTCGATAAAATGATAAGATTAAATAAATTCGAAATGCATAAAACCTAATTGGGGATTCCTGTTTTAAAAGCGGACAAAATATACGTTTTACTCGAATAGCAAATTATTTTAAATCTGTAGGAAAGGGAAATTAGCTTGCAAAATTTATTTTTCGAATTTCGAAAGCCTTTTAGCGTTTTAACTATTAAGTAATGTAAATTATTTATGAACATTTTCAAACATTAGTAACATTTTCGGAACTATATGGAATAGGTTGAAGTAATAAAATATTCAGGAACTGTTCATTTTGTCACGTTAAGTTAGTTTAGAAAAATATTAGAACATTTCACTTTGAGGAAACATTGTAACGTTAAAAACTAACCCATGTCCAAGATACAAATGTACCGACTTTTGGAGAGATAATTCGAAAGAAGTTTCAAATAGAGCTGATGTAAAGGTCTTTAAAATTAAATTTCATGTGAAATTTCACATTAATTCGTTACTCTATTGTTATATTTATCATTTTTCCGGCAAAGAAAAAAGAAATACCTCTCATTAGAACGAAGACACGGCTGTATGGATTCGCTTTCAGAAGCGAGAGGCACTGCATTCGAAAGAGAAGGCCCCACGCTAAACAGCGGTCAGTTGCTGGAGTTTGGCGCATGCGTACTTCTGTTGTAGCTCCAGTATCGATATTTAATATCCACATCTCGTATTTTATGTATTTTCTGTTTCAATTAACGGACTTGTGTTTTATTTCTCTAATGAAAATTTAAGACGATTAATGTGTTCTTATATTTCATCATGACAATGACGAAAATGGGTAAATACCTTAGGAATACCACCTCGCTCACAGTTAAAAAATTTCAAAATAATTTCATTAGTCATTTTAATTCAAAAATTAAAAATCCTGTATGCCTCATTGATTTCAGCTCTGCTGTTAAGTCATCTATTATTTTTACTTATATTTTAATACTTTAAGTAGTTTTGCACATTAATAGTCGATTCTAAAAGTTATGAATAGCTTTTCTCTTTTATTCCAACAGACCCCGACGTATATAATATTGAGAATACATGCTAACTTAACAAAATTATCAATCTTTATGTGACAGGAGTGTTGCAGTTTAGAGAGTGTAGAACAATTACTAGTATTATAGTCCTTTTGTGATCGTGTTTTACAAAGACAATATCCACTTCTATTTGTTCATCGTTTAGAATGGTGAGAATAACGAGGATCGTTCAATAAGTTCTCAGAAACCCTAAGAGATGGCGCTCTCAGCATCGAAAATGGTATTTTTTTAGTCAGTATTAATGACTCACAAGAAAGCCGTCTGAGTTATTCGTATTCGTGATCATGATGCCTTTCACATATCAAAAATTATTTGTCCTAACTTATTCGGCCGATGAGACCATCTTAGCCCTTTTAATAAAATATTCACTAGAAGCAACCCAACGTTTTGATTTTTTTTTCTTGCTTTCTGGGGCATAATGAGGAATTCAGTTCTCACCGACAGTGACAAATCGAAGCAAAATGACAATGACAACTTGACGCGGCAGCAATAACAATTTGATTTAGCTGCAAATGCACCAAAATAACTAATAAAATCAAAAATAACTTCTGAATCAGTGTCAAATATGTTTCGGTTCCGCTTAGCATACAGCATCACCCAATGGTAACAACAATTTTCCTTAATGACGCCATCCGTCTTCAAATACGAGTACTTTTTGAACCACTCTCGTAATTAGAAATGAAGTCGAATTACTACATGAAACAATAATAATTATACATAACAACAAATAAATCTGGCACAAGTATCAACGCGAAGGAATTTTGGTTAATATTTTTTATTTATTTATTTATTTTTTTGAAAATATTAATAAAAACGGAATATTTTCCTAAAATTCCGATAGATAACATAATTCAGATACTTCAAACCTTGGATCGGCTTTAAATAAAAAAAAAATCACTATCGCCTGAAATTGTAATATTTAGGCATTACAACTTACGAATCTCCTAGCCTAACCCACACATATAAACAGCAGATAACAAAATATACTTGAATAGTTAAATTAAAACAATTTACTTTTTCAAAGTTACCACATGCTATAAAAATTGAAACAATTCAAAGCGTGAAACTAAAAGGGCATTCACACCTTTCCTTCTCGAATTTTTATGTTAGATCAAGAACGAGTTAAGTTTCCAGATGCTTGTTTTTATTCCTCTCGCAACACACAAACTGCGATCGTGTTTCAATTTCCGTTGGATGTATCTTGGTCTCGTAGCAACCACCAATTCCGAGATTTTTTTTAAAGCAGGTAGAAGCGAAGTAAATACTTTCCGAGTTTTCTTTTCAGTTACGAGTACCACCCTTTTCGTGTTTACAGAATTAAATTCAATGAATATCTTCGTAATGGTATCAATTTAATCAATACTTTCCCGGTAATTTTCTAAACACCATTCCATTTTAAATCAGTCGCTGTCAGTTTAAAATTGTTATAAAATACGAAGGTTAAAATTTGTTTTTATTACGTCCATCAAAAAAAATTTCCGTTTGCGAAGCGAAACAAAATGCAATTTAATAATCTTTGTTATATAGTATGATTACCGTCGTTACTTCTGATCTCTTGACAACGTATGTATAATATAGTAACACTAATGCTCAAAAATGTCCTGTCTTTAGAAGGTAAGAACTCAAAAAGCGCCTGGTTGACATCTACTTCCGTTTTGAATTTTTTTTTCATAAAAAAAAGTACTGTATGGGTAGAAATAAGGGATAATATGAAGGTACTAAGTCTGGAAAGTATGGTGGATGTGATAGAATATCATAAACTATCTCAACGAATTTCTGATGAGTCATCAAATAGCATGTAGTCCTGGGGTGCACAAACTCGAGAAGATAAAGAAATCTCATTCGAAGTGAAAGAAATAAAACAGAGAAACGAGACATCATCTCGTGGTATTTGAGTCCTGTTTATCTCTGAAATGACAGAAGGAGAAACCAAATAACGCCACAGAACGATTCTAATTTTTCCGCCTATCGTTCATAACATAGAAGCGGATAAATCGTGTTTAGGACGCAGAAGAAGGCACAGACAAAGCATACTTTGAACGCATAACAATGCAATAAAGAAGAAAAAAATATTTCCAGTAATAACTCTCGAAGAGTTGGACGATGGGTAACATTTCATGGGAAAATAATAACACCCAGAGTGATTATTAAAAAAAAGCATTTCCAAATAATGAATTCGAATCTAAAGATGCTGTTTTCAGATAACAAATCTTTATCTTGGTATAGTAATAAATCAGAGGTAATATAATTTTATGCAATATATGTTTGTAATCTTGTTAATATTCCTAATATGTATATATTACATATATACAAGTAAAATTATTTAATTTTTATGTTAAATAGAAATAATTATTAATATGTTTATAAATTCATAATAAATTACATGTTATAGCTAAAAGACCGCAATTAAAATTAAATAATACTAGTAAAGGAGAAACATTACAAAATTAAAATAACCATATAGTGAAAAAACGTAAAAACAAAACATCACATTTAAAAGTTAGGTACCTAAATTTCAAAGCAACCGAACTATAATTATATTAAAAAGTCAATATGAATCGCTGAAAATATAATATAAATGAAATTCAAGAATATAAATAAAGCATGTAAATGATTTTAAATTTAAAAAGAAAACGACTAATTTAAAAAATTTCTTAAAAAAGTTGGTAATACTAAACTCATTCAAAAACATACACAACAAAACAGAATTACACTCGTAAATTCAAAAAAGAGAGAAAAAGTCATTTTAATATTGCCTCCAACTCCTGACTGACAAAGCGTGTTTATACAAGTATTACGGATCCAGTGTTATATATATAACTATATATATATATATATATTTATATATATAACTATATATATATATATATATATATATATAACTATATATATATATAT
>BMAW01073786.1:109283-150463 GCA_019974015.1 Nephila pilipes
TTGTGGCACTCGGTACGCCAGTCGTATTTTTCTTAAAACCTAATGCTTAAATTTGATCATTTTTAACATAAATGATATAGATTGTGGTTGATTTATTAACATATCTGCAACAATAAGCAATGGATTTTATAACTTCTGATCAGGTGCGTCAACATTTTATCAATTCTCTCTTAGCGTCACACAGTTAGATAATATGTGATATTTATTATACTGAGTCATTGAGGGATGTATTGGGCCGAGGTCAAGGTGAAGGTATTTTTATCTTATAGAATGAGATAATTTAAATATGTTGGTCGGGAAGAATATAAAATAGAAAGTTGCTTGTGATAGAATTAAAACCAACGTCATGAGAAACCACGTAAAATTTAAGCTAATGTCAATGAGTATACCCAATATTATATAAAAACTGGAAAATATTTGGTTGAGAGTTTTCAATCAACAAGTCGATTAAAGCTAAAGTGTAAGATTTAAAATAATTAAAATAAACAGCGTTAAATGCAGAACATTTAGTTAAAAAGTATCTTACAGTCAGAGGACAAACTCAGTGATTACACATAGAAGTTTTTTCTCCCAGGATAAGTTATTTTTGTGTCATTCTCGTGCCCCGATACGCAGACGTGCTAAGAATGTCCAGTCTTCAACATAAAAATCAATTACAATAAGAATTGATTCATTCGACATGAATCAGTTTAATTCCTATATCCATATTCCATTGATCTTGTCAGTGATTGTGAACAGAGGATTTCATACATTCTAATGTATTGCAATATGGAATGGTGAAAGAGATTCCACGAGATGCAGACTTGTCTGCCCTGTTGTCCGTCTTATTGACCCGGAAACCCACGTATGTGGGGGAGGGGTATAACAAAATATCAATTGGATGTTCTTACAGCTTAGGTTGAGAATTTTTTTTAATGTTCTAGAATCAATGGACCCATTAAGGCCTTTCTGGGAAACACTCTTTCTGTTCAAGGTCCCCTGTATGGAAGATTGGAGATGAGACGCATTAAATGGAATCACATATCAAAGACCTCATCACGTGTTGCATGATTCTAGATGATTTTATTGAAATTACATAGGTGTGAAGTTATATAATGGGTTATTTGATGGATGTCGTAACTTCTTAATATGTTGTTGTCTTTTTAATTCCATGGTGCCGCATTATATCTTGACGGAAATCATGATTGAATTTATTTTAACCAATTATTCAGGGATTCATTATTTTCCACGTCCATCTTTAGAGAATTCGAGACTCGAAATCGAAAACTGTATATTTTTTTCCACAATATTTGATCATTAACAACATGCGAGAATTTCCAAAATAATTTTAGGTGTATTTTTGATCACCTGACTGTAGTTACAATCGGCTTGGTTCCAAACTAATTGAGCAACTCAAGTATGATTTAAGTTTAAAAATATAAACTGACTTCGGTATTCACTCACCACATTAATGAGTCACACTCTATTGTGGTCGTTATCGTGTCTTACACTTCAAATAAATTTTTTAGAATGTTGCTTGAATTTAAAATGTATGTCAATAGATGGAACGTGATTTATAATAGATTAAATTAGAATTGCTGAAGTGTTGGTAAGAGATTAGAAATTTCTGAAGTGTTGTTAAGAGATTAGAAATTGCTGAAGTGTTGTTAAGAATGAAATGTCAGAGAATTGCTGAAGTATTGTTAAGAAAGAAATGTCAGAGAATTGCTGAAGTGTTGTTAAGAATGAAATGTCAGAGAATTGCTGAAGTGTTGTTAAGATATAAATTGCATTTCTAAGTAGCGAGGAATTTAATACGAATTTACTTAATCGTAGAGAGAGAGTGAGAGGAAGCTATAGTTGAAAAAATTGCGGCTGCATTAACAAATATAAGAAGTTACCTTGGGACGTTGGGCTATTCGTAGTTTTCTCTCCATCGTCCTTGGGGACTACTGTAACAATCCTATCACAACCAAGAACGATCTACATAGGAGTTGCAAATCAAACCCTCACCTCTAAATCTAATAAGGACTCGAATTCAATTCATTCGGTTACATAAGTACTTAAATATAGTATTAAATGAAATATTCTGAAGGGTATAGGCTATATCCATGGGTGAAAAAGTGACCTTTGATTGTTGTTAGATTTGAATAATATAACTTGGTTATCATCCCTGTATGAATTTCTGTTCATTTGACTATTGATTCAAGACTATTATTAATAAGATTTATAATGACATCAGAAGGAGAAGTAATGAAAGACATCACAACTTCTCCCACAGGGAATTTGGAGGGAATACCATACATCTGAAAGCAATTAATAAAAGGTCAACGGAATAGAAATTTGATCAATCGCGAATGAATCATTTCTTCATTCATTCACTCACACATAATTCGTTCTCTCATTCAATCAATCACTCATTTATTCACGTAGTCACTCAATCAATCACTCATTTACTCACACATTCACTCACTCGCTCCCTCAACCAGTCATTCATTTATTCACACATTCACTCACTCACTCCCTCAACCAGTCACTCATTTATTCATACATTCACTCACTCACTCAATCAATCAATCAATCAATCATTCATTTATTAATTAAGGCATGTACTCACATACACATTCATTCACTCACATACTCATTCGTTCTCTCATTCAATCAATCACTCATTAACTCACACATTCACTCAATCACTCATTCATTCCCACATTCACTCACTCAGTCAATCAAATAATCATTCATTTATCTACTCATTTATTTATTTAGATTGATTAGAGAAAAATAATTTAGAAAATACTTTTTTCAAAAATACTCAGGTATAAATAAAAATACTATATTGTCGTTGACTAAAACAATAGTTCCCTGAATGGCTAATACCCTCTGTACTGTTTATCACTTTAAAAATGAAGCATGTGACTTTAGATTGAGATTTCATCTTATGCCTCTCTTCATTTCGCGAGGCACTATTGTCAAAAATTCAACTAAAAGCAAAATAAAACCATTGGATATTAATATTCAAGAGCTATGATTACCACGATTCCTCAAACAGGAAAATATAACAGTAGTCTAACAAGATGTCAACAGGCTAGGTTCTTCTTTATTTATAGCAATATTATTCAACAATTAATAAAACGGACAGTATTAAATGGAATGGTGTATAGAACTTGAGAAAAATTCTGCTTCACACGATCATGTAAGTTTCAACATCATGACAAATTTCGAAAAAGTTTTTTTTTAGTAATTAAAAAATCATTTTAATTTCGCTTGATCTCTTATTATTCCTGAATATAACTATAATATATATATATATATATATATATATATATATATATTAGAGACACTGGTAGAATGGAAACATAATTTCATAAGATAATTCTAATATTTATTGTTTAACAAACATTTGATCATAGTTATTTACAATTCTGAGCATACTCAGTCAAAAATCAGTAACGGTATGCACCAAAACAAAGATAGTATTCAATATTAATTCGAAAATACCTTCAAATATTCAACTACAAAAATTCGATATTATCTTATATGTCTATTTTATTTGAAAAAATAATATTTCGAATTAATTTTACAATTGTATTGTTTTTCCTTATTTTAAGAAGGGTTTGATTTTTGTTGTTTTATAAAATAAACTCTCAGAATTATAAAACAAAAATTTTCTCGTTATATTCTATAGTTTCTTCTGTTGTTTTGTATTATTTCAGAGCGGTTATTTTATTTCTTTGTTTCATTCCATATTGTTAACAGGAATAAACAATGTATTATACAAAATATGTTACTGTTTTTTTTTCCTTTGCGAAAGAGTAATTTATTTCAAGAAAAACCTTAAATTGAAATTTTGAAAAATTACGGCCCCGTAATATGCGAAAATATATCCGAATATAATTTACATTAAGAATTACGTTCTATTAATATTTAGATCGAATAAATTTACTATACAGAATATTCCACATGGAATGTTAAAATAATAATAATAACTACTTAAAAGAATAATAATGATCTTAAATAGTTGTTCTTCTTTATTTATAGGAAATTCTCGAGATAAAAATTTTGAATATGAATGCTACAATAACAGAGACACCTTATAAATTCGCATAATAAAATATACAAAGATACTTTTATATGTGTATATTATTCTTATTGTTATTTATTATACATTCACACACTCTTCTCTCTATAAAATTATTATTATAGAGAATAGAAAAATATTTTATTATTTATTCTTCACTATATTACTTCGAGACGAAATTCAACTTTTAAAACTAACCCTAGATTTAATATAATGAAAATAAAAATGCACACGTTTTATTGTTGAATTAACTTGTTTTTTGCTTAAGAGAAAAAACATCGAATATATATTATTATTACATTTAAACACTATACAAAGTGTCTAATGGCAAAATAATAATTATTTCTAAAATTATTTTTAATTAAAAAGCTAGAAAATATTTTACTGAAAATAATACTGAAGTCAATATTGTTCATATAGTAACTTGCTAGATACCCTATTGAAACGTAACTAATACGTACAGAATATTGCGTATGCGAATGCATTATTTTCTACTATTTCGATTGTGAAAGTAAATTTTTTTACTTGAAGTATTAGTTCAGAAATGCTACTAAAATTAGATTATTCTTTAAGAATTCTGGTTTTATTGTTATAAAAGCATCATAAATAGCAGAAAAGAAATCTTTAAGAAAACTGTCCTACTTTTTACTTAAATAATGAAATAAGACTCAATCGATTTTGTGAAAATGTAAGAGAAGAATGCTTAATTTAGTCATAAATTACGCGACAGTTGAATTATTCATGCTTTTTGACAAGGATAATAAACATATATTCCGTACATTGCATGTATTTAAAATCGATCAATGTATATTCAATCAATCAATCGATCAATTGCTTTAAATGTATCATAAAATCAGAAAAGATCAGCTTTTGAGTTCATTTTAAAATTTTGTTCAAACATTCAATTCAAAATGTAACTTTTGTTTTATATTTTATTCCTTAATATGCTAGGAAATGTATTACCAATTTATCTAAGAATTAGTTATAAGAATAAATTAAATGGAGTCTTAAATTTTTAAATGTTCCTGAATAAATATTTGTTTATAATAAATTAAGCTCATGACATAAATTTTGGATTGAAAATTTAATTTTAAAAAATTCTTTTATATTGGAAATGAATTTGTAAGGCTTATAGATGCAATTAATTATTTCATTTCATTTCATTACAAACTAATCATATTTAGGCTTTATTTATAGTCTAAGGGCTATATGTAGAAAATATTTTCTTTCATTACTACCAATTTAACTACTTTATTTTATATTTATAAGCATAATAACATTAGATTAAGTACATTTCCTAATAATTCACTACATTCCAGATAAAAAATTTTTATTCCTATGATTCCCCCTTATTTTGTTACAAATGAGAGAAATATATAGTATAAACTATTATAAAAATACGTTTGTACGACAGAAATAAATTTTTAAAATTCATTTCAGTTTTCATTTCAAATGATTATTCCAAAGTGAATATTTTTTCTAATTCAATATATTATTTGAAACTGGAATTTATTCTCCCTGGGAGTATCATTCATTCTCAAATATTAATCCATTAGAACTTAATATATTTTATTCAACCAAGGTGAGAAAGTAGGGGAAATAATACTGTCCCTGCTTTCTTACAGAATGCAGATTTCATTTGCAAATTTTCCCAGATATTTCTAAGAGCGAAAAAGTTACATATTTCATAATTTCAAAAATATTTGAGTGTGTGTAAGTAGCTAAGGTTTCTATAAATATATAATGATTTAGAAGTTTCTTTCAAATCTGTAACTACTACAAAATACCAAAAAGTGATCACAAATCTACCTATTTTCTATTACCATAAAAGAAAATTCCATTTGATGTATCAAAATACATTATAAGAAAGGTGTTTTTAAAGTATTTTAGACAATTACTATCTTTATTTTAAAAAAATGCATATAATAGCTCATTCGCAAAAATTTAACTGAAACATTCACAACATTTTTTCAGTAAGAGTACTTTAGTCTTTATTTTAAATTTACACAGTTCAGGCACACAGCAGATCACCGGTCATCCAACATAAGAAATCCAAAGGAGCGTCTTATGAATGAAAATGTAGCAAAATGGGGAAGTGTTAAGAAAACAAACCTAATTGGTGTCTAACTGTGTTATAATTTTCTACATTATGAGCCAACTAAGTATATTTTATATTAAAAAAACAGCAAAAACCTGAAATTTCAACTTACAGTTACAGAATTGTCTTAAATTAAATAAGCTTACAGTATATTTCCATCTATAACCAGAGAAGATAAGCAGCAGTTTCTAAGATATTAGGGGGTCAGTTTTTATACGGATGTGTTAATCCACAAAAAACGTAGGTACTTTTCCTTCAGCTGTGAACATGCGGTAAATCGCCAAATATAGTAATACACACACACACACACACACACACATATATATATATATGTGTGTGTGTATGTGTGTGTGTGTGAGTGTGTGTGTGACGCTAGTGAATTTACACCCTACCAATGGAAAAAGTACCAAAATGACACACACAAAAAACAATAGAGTACCGCAGATAATGGTCACATAATTATAAAATGAAAGAATAATCTTCTAACTAACATTTTGGTTGTTTTGAATGCAACTCTTTCCTAAAAAAGAAAAAGGTTAAAGGGATATATTAAAGTTCTTAAACGGATTTGTTTTCATGCGAGACCACTTTAGCCGAGTGGTCAGGGCCGCAAGTCCATGGCCAGCGTAGTTTCTATCAGGCCATGAGTTATCGAAGTCCTTAATACGTGCTGAGTAATAGGACAATGATTGTGATTGCTTATTAGCATCGCATTTAGAAGAAACGAGGGCTATTGGCGATCGAACACTTAATTTTGAGTCTTGAACAACTGGCGAGAACGACACCTGAGTCTGGCACCTCCCTCTCCAAATCTTTAGGCCACGCGAACGGGAGAGCTTGATTTAACGTGCATCCGTCCCGCTTCATAGTGCCATCAGGGTTCAAACCAGCGACTCAAAGAATATAACACCGTCTGAGAGTTCGAAGCGGATGCGCACAAATCTTTCGAGACTCAATATCCTCTCATTGGCGTAGAGCGGACACTAGATGTGAGGGGGCCACTGAAGTATTGTCCTCCTTAGTCGGTCGAGAAAATTAGGAAGTCCGTCATCAATATTCCTCGTGTCGTTTCTATGTGCGACGTTTATAAGCAATCAAGATGCCGCTGTTTTATTTCAGTTTATACAAGAGTTGTCTTGTATTGGGAAATCTAACGTTTAAGGTTCTAGTGCTGTGATGATTTTTGTAGATGGTTGATACTTCATTTGAGGGGGGACGTCGGTTAACACGGAGGGTCAAATAAACGAGACTGTACTCTATATTAAGAATACATGGCTACTTAAATTCACCTCCTTTGCCAACTGGTGCAATAAAAGCACTTGAGAACTAATGGATTCCCTCGAGAGTTCTAATGTGCTCAGACAGGAAACGGATCAATAGAGTAAATAAAGTAATGAAGATTGGCATCATCGAAGGACACAAACTTGAAACTACACTTTATCTCGTTTAATGCACTGGCTGATTAGAAGGTATTTAGGAGGTTAATTTTTTTTGTAGGAAATGAATATAGTTTGCGTAACACAGAAAATTTGAAATTTGAATATTTACTAGAGTTTTCAGTATGTAAAAATCAATAAAAATATTTTCAAGATATTTGTTAACGATTCCTTGTTTTCTACTTTCTTACAATGTTTTTATGCATTCCATTTGGTGTGTGTCTATCAGTGTGTCATCAAATTTTCAATCGTTAATTTAACCAACTTCCCATCAAGCTAGAACTCTGAAAGGTTTTTAATCGTTTCTTACTCGCCTAACAATGCAATATTTAGACATTTGCGACCAGTTTTAACTAATATTTCAATAATTTGTTTTAATAAACTTTGGCACCATATAAAAACGTTGTTTTTAAAAACGTTGATTTTTATCTCGAATTATTTGCAAACGTATTAAAATCCATCCCGTTATCGAGTTAGATTGGTATTATCTTTCAATTATAAATACATTATTCGAAATTCTTACGTCTTTAATATAATTATATTTACTGCAATTACATTTTTATATGTTGTATAAATGCACAAATATAAAAAGTTTCACTCAAGTTCCATTTTCATTTTTTTTTTTAAATTAGCATTGTTTTTGTAGTAAAAATGCATGATATAAAATAAGCTAGTTGAGTACGGTAAATCTGCAGAATATTATAAGTTAATTTTTTTTTAAAAAAAATGCGTGAGTATTACTTTATTAATTAGAAGTGAATTTTGAAATCACAATAAACGCATCAGAAAATAATTAAAAGTAGTAAATTTTTAATATATCGTGTTTCTTTTCAATTGCTTTATTGCGTATTTCAAAGCTTACAATAATAACACAATGCATAGCAATCAAGAGGGATAATCAAACATAAAATCAAATCACGACAAAAATAATTTCACTATTAATTAATTGTTTAACAACGTCATACTAATTAAAAGCAACTCGAGGGCTTTTGGAAATGGACCTCGTATTACTGAACCTCGGTCGAGTGACGCGGAAAGCACCTGAGCTTGCACCTCCCTTTCCAAACTTCCAAAACACACCAATGGGGAAGGATTTGAAATCTAGACGAGATCAACCCGCTACACGGAAGGTCACTAGTAGCATCGGGACTAGAACTCACGAATTGGCGAGAACAATGACAGCCGCGAGTTCGCGACTATGACTACTAGGTTATCACGACCCCAGAAATATTTTTATTGCTAATATTAACATTTATAAAAAGTAGCATAAATATACATGTTTTGAAGAAAAAGGCAAAAACTTTCGGAATAAAAATACTAGTAATACAGTAACTTTAACGGATTGGCTATTTTTCAGAATTATCGAGCGTCGATATAGTTTTAAAGAAGATACTACAGATGAATTACACTAAATTAAGTTTTAAGTGATTAAAACAAACATTGAATATGTTAAGTGATTCTGAACCTGTCATCATAATATAAATATCCGACGAAACCTTTCTTCTCATGCTAGCAACAAGAAAATTAAATTCAAATACTGAATATTAATTTAAATGATTATTCTCTTATTGATGCACACACAGTGCAAACGAGAAAATTATAACATTACAATGATAGTTAAAACAAAATGTACGGAGCTACTCTAATAATTACCTGCCTAAGCCTGTTTGCTTCACTAACACTTGAAGAACATTTGCTGGAATTCGATAACGTTTTATTGTACGAAACAATGTGCCCACACAAATGTAATATTGTGGAAAAAGTTATACGTAATTCACTAAAAAACAAGAAATACTGCGCTCAAAGGAAAATTAAAAATTACGTTAAGCATTGAGCGAAAATGCGAGCAGTGGTGTGTCATGAACTGGCGATTTATGTTAACAAACGCCCAAGAATCCACACGAAAACAAATCAGAATGCGAATGGCTTGATCGGTGCTGGATTGTAGAATGTGCTGAGCGGAATGAACCTCGAATTAAAGACCGCTTATTGCATTACATTTCAAAAACTGCTCATAATTTAAACCTATTTTAGAATTTACAGCTCCTTTAATATTATTATAATAATGATATAAATATCCCATAATAATTACTGTAGCTTTAAGTTTCAAAGCCTCAATTAATGAATGTTTATGAATTATCTGATTAAACACATTTAATTTTCAATAATAAACCATGTATGCATAGACATTTATAAGTGCATAACTATTCATGAGAATATTTGTGTTTTAAAAAAAAACGATTAATTTTTGAAATTTGTGACAAGAAAATTGAACAAACAAAAATCAAACCATATCTTAATTGAAATATTTAAAATATCAAGAAAATATCGTTGTTCAGCAAATGGTTACTTCTATCTTGCGTTTATCCAATGCCATTTACTCATTTTCTCCACAATTTTGCATAGGAAATGTCATTTCTCATAAAAACAAAAGGTGTGAAGATAACCACAGTTATTACTTCATTTTGACACAAATTAAAGAATAAATTCTTATTTATATACAATAAACGGAATTTTATTCAAATAAATTGACTGACAAAAAACACCTCATAGCCATAAATTGAAGATTTTCATTGTAATTAAGTTACCTAAATGCTCGACTTTAAATCGATACATTTTAAAATGGATTTTTAATCAAACTTCTGACTAACGTATGCATAAACTATCCTCTTCCATTTTACAATTTCATGTTAATGGTTGCCATGGAAACTTATCTTCTTAATATGATTTCATAATTTCATTGACAAGAAAGAACGGTCGGTTAGTTCCAATTTCACACTTCACACTATCCTTCGTTGTCTTTTAATGTTCTAGAAGTTCTTGAGAAATATTCCAAGCAGACATTTAGTTTTGAGCTTAACTTTTGGTAAAATCTAAGCAAAAGTCTTAGTATATGCTGGGATTATATTTAACTGAATGATTTCCTATATGAAGATTAAAAGATTTTTATTCATAAAGAAACTTAATATTTTTACTATTTACTATTACTATTACTATTTACCAAGATGAAGATTATTTCGTCCAGTTCTTAATCTACTAAATAAATTGTTCTTTTCAGAAGGGATATGTGTTTTATGAATTACATAAATATTACATTTCTGATGTCGAACAGTTTTTAAATTTCTGTTAAGGAATTTTTGAAATTTTGTTTCAATATCAAATGACATCGTGATAATACTTATTATATTTACTTTTTAGTGTGATTAATTAGATAGAGATTGATTTTGTTTTAATTATTAGCCTCCCAAGGGGCTATTGTTTTAGTTAGATTACTTTTGGTGTACCAGATCACTTTTCAATTTTGTATCGTTTGCTTCAATTTTAATTTCATTTAGCTCAAATATATTAAATTTAATAATTTACTGCTTGCTTTTATTTTAATTATATTTATCTTAAACACATTCAATTTAATAATTTATCATTTGCTTTAATTTTATTTACATGTAGTTGATGTAACATTCAATTTAATAATTTTTAGTTTGCTTTAATTTTAATTACATTTAGCTTAAATATATTCAATTTAATAATTTACCATTTGCTTTAATTTCAATAACATTTAGCTTAAATACATTCAACTTAATGATTTATCGTTTGGTTTAATTTTATTTACATATAACTGATATAACATTCAAATTAAGAATGTATCATTTGCTTTAATTTTAATATCAGAAAAGTTTACTATTGTCTATTCCTCGATATTTCATTGTTTACTTTAATTCTCATATTTAATTGAGTAATTTAATATTAATTATATTTTAAAAAAGGAACCTTGGGTGGCTTAATCTGTTCTTCGAAAAACTGCATAAAACATTATTAATTTTATTTTAATTAGTTTCATTTCAAGATGCTTTTCTTAACAATATTAATTAAACTCTATTCGTTAAAATCAACTTCGATCAATTTATTGTCGTAATCATTGCAACCACATATACTTAACAATAAAAAAAATTCTTCAATTTTATGTATATACATGATAAATTTATAGAAATTTCGTTATGCCTTATACAATAAACAATTTTTAAAGCAGTATATTTAAGCGATTAAAATATGTTTATTCTCATTCCAAACCTTTATAGACAATATAAATATCGCCCGAAGCATTAAGAGAGCGAGGTGCCAGCTCAAGTGTCATCTTAGTCACTTGAGATTCAAAATTACGAGATCATTAGCAATAGCCCTCGCGTTGCTTCTCAGTGTAATGTTAATAAAGCCATTAAATCAATCAAAACAAAGTACATATTTTACAAAAAAAAATATTTTTAATGTCATGAATTGTTGCTGAACCAATACTGAATCATGAAGTTTCAATATTTGCCTTTTTCAAGACTGTTGACTGATTTATTGTTTTTTTTTAACGTCACACTCAGAAGCAGCACAAGAGATATTTGTGACGGACCTTAAAATTCTGAGCCATTGTCAAGTGACGAGTATGATGCCCGAGTTGGCACATCTTTCTATAAACTTACACGCCACATCACTGGGAGGACTTAGGACGTCTACCGGATTCAACGTATTACATCATCGGCGGCTACACAGCAGATCTTTAGTGGCAACATGATTCGAAAACAACAACGGCCCTGGTTCCGCGATTTTCATGACTAAAACTACAAGAAAATATGAACTATTCTGCCATGATAGCATATATTATTTCATTTAAATATATAGAAAATGACATTTGTAAGGGTTAATTGTCACTGTTAAAAATGCCGGATTTCTGACACCGCCGGAAAGTGGAAGTGACGGATTATAGAGGGAATACTGTATGAAAAATTTGGAATATTTATTCATGAAACAAATATAACTGTTGAAAAGTGCACGTATTTCAAGAAACTATGAGACATTATATAAAGTGTTTTTCTCCGTTTTCTATTATTACTCCCTTTTAAATATAAGTACAAGCAAATCGATTAAAGATGGAGAACTGCACCAAGAAAACGGGTATATTTATGATGCAAACAGAACTGTAGTAATGTGCGCATATTCCAAGAATTCGTGACGCACTTATAAATACTGAAATTATAAATTCTTTTAAAGGTTTATTTTTCGTTTTCCATTTTTACTACTTTGTAAACAAAATTACACGCATAATCAAAAAACGGGAACTGTACCACACCATGTTTCTTGTACATAATATTTATTTTTGTCTCTTATAAATACCTAAAATTGAAAAATTTAAGTCAGTTTTGTATCGTTAATCAAAACTAGCTTTATAGTGACGTCGTAAGCAAATTACCTATAAAAACTCGTCGATTCTTCGATTTCTTATTCCTCAAATACTGAGCCCCTGATTTTCTGCCATTCGATATTTTGAACTGCAACCATTGGATGATACTATTTGAAGTCCCGGACAAGCAGATAGGGCCCAAATGTGCCCGGGCCATGTTGGCCCTAATTGCAGGGAGCAAATCCGTAGAGGACCGGGAGAGTTCCCAAAATACCCTCTTATTGAGCGACGTCTCATAGTTAAGGGAAGTTAGCGAATCGATAGAAAGTTCTGGGGACAAACTATCAGAGGTGACGGAGCTGCGACTTTTCCACTGCAAAGAGGAGCTAATATTGTTCCCGAAAAGATGCTTTGTATTAGTTATAGTAACATAGAGCCATATTTCCAAGGAGAAAAATTAGAGGCGTAATAAACTTTCATGCTCCCCCAAATAAAAAATTTACTAATTATACCAATTCGTCTACCTAAAAATGTATTTAGTTAACAAAATAATAATTTAATAACTTGTTTGAGATGCATTAAGCTTGTTAAAATTCAATAACAATTAGAACATGCTTGCCTAAAGTGCGGTTCAAAAGTCTTTTAAATGCGGTCCAAACGCAAATTATGAAAATGCTTATATTTGTACATTTTTATTAAAAAAATAAATGTTTGCAATATTTTTTATATATGATCGATTCATTGATATTTATTTTGAAATAAAAATTTAAACAAAAACATCTTAGTATGCCATGAGAATTTACGTTTCGAATTATGTGCGTATCCACTCGACGGCGAATTTTTTTAAGAATTACAATATTTGTATTTCGTTTTCCTAAATCTTTTGTCGTCTTAAAATCAATTTATTAATAATATGTTCCAAACAATAAGAAAGAAAGAAAAAAAAGTGGAAATTTTGAAGTTGAAGTTTTTTCAAAGTTGAAGTTTGAAAGAAAGTTGAAATTTTGGCCCAATGAAATAAAAGTAAAAGATTTAACACATTTCAGTACTTTGGCTGCACAGATACTTGTGAGTTGAACAAAATATGCAAAATATGCTGCATTAGTTTTTGATTTAATTCAAGAGTTTGAAAGTAGATTTCAAGATTTTCGAAAACACGAAGAGTATTGCAACATATTTTCTACCCCATTTTCTTTAGAAATAAATGAATTACCTTCAAATCTTCAAATAGAATGCATTGAACCGCAAAGTGGCATTCAAATGAAAGAAAAATTTGGGAATGTTTCTTTACAGGAGTTTTAAAAATATTACCAACCCCGCGATAAATATCCTAATTTTCACAATAATGCTTTATTAATGTCTTCAGCATTTGGCAGTACCTATATTTGTGAACAATTATTTTCAAGAATGAAGCATACAAAAAACAAAAATAGGACAAAGATAACAGACAAACGTCTTGAAAATGCCTTAAGTATTGCAACCTCGTCTATTGTTCCCGATATCCATTTGCTTCTTCAACAAAAGCAAATTCATGCATCTCATTAATTTGAATTTTTTCCATCTTTATGAAATCCAAACTAAATGAAACGAAACTTTTGCAAATTTAAAATAAATTTGTGCCTATACATATCTAATTCAAATTTTAAAATATCATAATAAAAAAAAGTTGGTTTATTTTAATAAAACTACATAGAGTTAATTTTTATTTCAATTTGTTGAAAATATATTGTAGGAAGTGAATATTGTATAGTGTATCCCAGCAAATTTTTTCTTGCCATGTGGCTCTCAAATGGTCATAGTTTAGACACCCATGGATTAGAAGTTGCAATGGAAAAAAATGCAATATTTAATAAAAAAAAAACAGATTTAGGTATTACGAAATATATATTTCAAATGAATAGTGTTTGATCACAGACATTTTTTTTGTTGAAAAGTTTACTTACTCTTATTTATATTTTCTTAAAGATTTACACATTAATGAAAAATAGTCTTAAAATGAGCAACTCCTTAGAAAAAGAAAGAAATTTGTCTAAGCATTATCCTGTAACTTTCATACGTAAATACTAAAATTCTTATCACGAAATAAATTTATTATCTTAGAAATATACTCGTATTTTAGAAACATACTCGTACTTTATGTATAAATATTTATTTAAATGTATTTTACTCTATTTATTTTCTGGCATTTGGCGATACTTTTAACTTAATTATCACTAGTTTATTATTTTCTTTTTGCATTTTCTCAATTAAAGAGGCATATTTTACAAAATTGAAATATGCATTCAAGGGAATGAATAATTAAAATATACATAAAGGCTGGATTGATACAAATGAAATACAAAAAGTAAAGAATACTATTAATACCTCATATGAATATATAAACTCAAAGTTAAAATTTATAGTTTTATAAACAAAAAAAAAATGTCTTACGCTTTGATATTTGAACAGCTACAAATTGAACAGTTAATGCTGGAAAGTGCAAACATCGTAATATGATTAGAAGTGTGCATTAGGAAAAAAATAAGATTGAAAAAAATAACTTTAGCAGAGGTACCGAATCTTTGAATCTTGCGTACATTTCACATCTTGTAAAGATAATTAAAGTGTAAGAAACCAAAGTACTTAATATATTTTTTACATTGAATACATAAGGGGTTCTCTCTTCTCTTCTCAACCAACCCTTCAGGACTTCAAAAATAAATGAAAAATCTAGAATACTTTGAATTAGAATTGTTTTTATTTTGATGTGAGATATTAGAAGGTACATCAATGTTTTCGGTGTTGTATTATTTCTGAGTAGTTGAAAAATGGAACGCTGTAGAATTAAGTTATTAAATTGCGAGCAAACGTGCCATACCATAGACAAAAAAATTATGTATTTGCATATTTCACAAAAAAATGCATTTTCTAGAATTCAGGTTCATTTTCCTCTTCATCTACATTACATATGGTGAAAAGTTTTCACACAATACGAAAATTGAAGCCCTTTACTTTACATCAAACATAACTTTTTTCTAATGCATTCTTGCAAAAATTTGATACAGCACAGTATAGCAACCGATTTGGAAACTTTCAATAGCCGATGAAGCTATTTTTTAAAGAATTTACATCCATTTTTATTGGTATAAACACTATATGAAATTTGAAACATTTAATTCACATTTTGTAATTATAATTTTTGTTCTAAACATAAACTGATGTGCTTGCAAGTACTCTGCAAATTTTCACAAATTATAAATTCAGTTCATTTCAGGCAAGATGTATTTAAAAGTAAGTATTCAACTAATGATTTGAATTCGACAATTGATTATTAATAGCGTATGTATAATAATTCATCTATAATAATGTGTTATTCTATGCATAAACAGATTGGAAAGTTAACTTCAAATTAAAGTATGACATCTATTGCTTTTAATTTTAAAAAGTCAGAAATATTTAACACTGGTATTAAATGAACTCATTTTTCCTTGTCGAATACGTCTCATTTAACTTAAAATATTAGTTGATTTGGGTATCACTTCTAATAATGTGTATGTTAGTTTAGAATTTATAACAGTTAATGGATGCATGAGTGAAAAGAAGATTATTATGAAGAACTGTTCTAATACTGATAAGAATAAAGGTACATAGGAGACGAAATTTGTGAGAAGTGAGCATCCTTATACGTACAGGGAGCCATATCCACATTAATAGTGTTACTACTGACTCGGATCCAATTATTCAGTTACAGTTTAGTAGCTTTTCTAAATATTAATTTTTTTTTTTTAAATTCGAAATCGTATATAAACTAATTCACTGTCGTGATATTAAGCATTTTGGAAGGTGATCATTCTAAGATTCGAATAAACCGTGTTTGAGTTAAAGATTTATATACCTGATTACTAAGAATAGCTTGTTTTATATCTGCAATTATCTGTGCCTGTTTTAAATATAAATTAAAAATGGGACGTATAAATGAAAAAAGTGCTGCAGCGAGTAACGAATATGATGCCACAGAGATGTTGTTCTATCAAGAATTCTAATACAACAATTAGGTGGCAAAAATACCTGCATCACAATTATTGTTAAAGCTCTCTAATTCCACCCTATCTTTCGAGTTTCTGCAATAATATACAAAGTTTAAGATAATGGATTGATTAATTGATTGGTTGTATTAATGGCGCACTAGAAGCAACAAGAGGCTATTGGTGACGGATTGCGCAATTTGAAACTCGGTCAAATGACGAGGACAATGCCTGAGCTGGCACCTCCCTCTTCTAGCGTCCACACCACGTCCTCGGGAGGACTTTGAGCTCTCACAGATTTAACGTGCAACAGCCCCAGCTACACTGCGGGTCTTCAGTGATGTCAAAGCTCGAATCCACGACTCGACGAAAACCACCACCCACGAGTTCGCGACCATACCCACCAGCTACTGTGGCCACCCCAGTTTAAAATAATGATTAAAACAACAAATAAGGCAAGTAATTAAAAATAATATTTTTTTAATGATTTCATTTCAATTTTTTTATATATCAGATGGATGAAATATTTTAATTGATAAAATTTGAAAAGAAAATTATCCAAGCGTTATACATCGTACCCAATTGGCCTTTACATTAGTATATTCCATAATGAAACTAATTAATGCCTTGAAAATTAATTAATATATGAGAACATTCCATTAATTTTGTTAATATATCTGTAGATTTTAAGGATGGTCGTAATAAAAATTGTATATATAAGTATATAAATGTATACTGTGTAATCAAAATCAAACAGAGTTATACATAATAATGAAATAAGCATTATTCCTGAATTTCCCATGGTAAATTGCATAAAAGATATTCAGTTATTTAACATTACTTTTATAAAAGCATATTCCATGGGGGAAAAAAGAATCATGACGAAATAATATAGGAGAAAAACATTCAGACTAAGTAACAATGTAGATTTTCCCATGCATTCATATATTTTTTAAGCATAGAAAATATTTACGCCATGAAGAGAAAAGTGCAAAGACTTTAAGAAGTGAAATACTTGTAGCACTTAAGTTACTATTTTTCCTTTCGAAACTTTTCTTCCCCTTCTTCTCAAAATAGATCGAAAAACACTCTTAGAAAAATAGATTTAAAATTTAGGCAAAAGAATGGGGTTTTTTTTTGTTCTTTATTTTCAGAGTGCATGTAAATGTTTCCAGAAAATGATAAAAAAAAAAAGTGGGGAAAAAAATGTTTGTTTACAACGCTTTTTTGAAAATACAATTTAGTGCAGGACTTTACAGTGAAAAATGTATTAAATATCTAAAACTTTTCTTTTTGTTTATCCTTAGATATTTTTCTGATTATTTTATTTCTTTTTGAAAATGTTTCTAAAAACAAGTTTTCAAATAATTTTTTGTTGATGGTAGTTTATCATTCTTAAGGAAAATTTGTTAACGGTCTAAATATATGCATTAGCTAATTTGAAAATTCATGAATCAATATTAATTAAGATTACATTAAGAACTGCTGACACAGTTAAGATAATTGAGGCACAAAAATGCTTAAAGTTTTATCAATTTTCATTCTGCTATTAAAATGTAGAGGATATAGAAAGAATGATTATAAGAATTGTTTTAACAGAATGGTCAAAAATTGTATTTTAAATTTATAAACAAACTTTCCAATTCATAAAGAAAAATATCTCTGATTTCTAAAAATATGGTTTTCTTAGAATTTTTGTACACTTTCTTACAAATCTGCTTCATTCTTTGTGCTGATATCTTGCATATTTATGAAATAAGATTATTTCTTGTACACTGAGTATAGAGAGGTACACCTTTATCTAATAAAAACTCACATATATATAACAATTAAACAATATTTATATACAAATTAAGGGGGAAGTTCGTATTATTATACTCTTTTCTCGGTACTAATTTATAGTTCATTGAGGTTCGGAGAGCTAATATTTCAAAATATACAAATGCGCAATATATATATATATATATATATATATATATATGTGTGTGTGTGTGTGTGTGTGTGTCTTTAATAATTTCACACAAACCTCATTTTGTTTTCTAAGTTTTCCTATTTTTCTAATACAAAAGCAAAGATTTTATTCTCATTTTCTTACCTAATTCCAAATGCCCTTTTATTTAAGCCATCGCTCGGTCATAAATTTGTTGAATCAACTTTCCCGTAGTCATAAACCTGTCAGAAACAATCCCTACTAGACTGATAGACGTCATAGAAATCCTTCATCTTCCTTTCATCATATACCACATAATCCTAAAATATCCCTAGAAATCCCTATTATAAATTAACATTCACGATAAAAATTCAGCTGCGCTCTTCAGAGCTGCTTCTCTTGCCTTACATGTTTCAATTACGTACACTTATTGCCCCTCTCTTTCATATAAATGAATAAACTATATTATTTCGATAAAGAGTGCACTCATTCCAACCATGAATTTGAAAGTTGCAGTTTCACATATTAGTCTTTAATCTAAAGTCATTTTAATTTTTAAATTCTTAACGATTAGTCGACAGGATCAAAAGGAATAATATGAAGTTCTTTTACATGGCCTTGAACTTTTATCATTCTGTCAATCAATAGTATCATATCCTATTTCGAGACTTTTGTGCTTATTTTACCTTCCATACTTGCGTTAAAATTGTTGATCATCCTTTTTGGTCTTAATATCCTTTATTAATATTTAAGTATGACACACAAATAGTAAATATCTCAAATTTGGAATTATACACAACACGTGAAGTAATACTTTTCAAGAATTCTTATTGTCATTCAATTAAATTCTAAAATACAAATAAGTTAACTTTTTCATTTTAATAAAAAAGGAATATCAAAATTAATCCGAAAACAATTTTAATCAAACAAATTATCAGGCAATTCTCCATTATCCTAATTATTATTTAAATAAATGTTTCAACTTTCAAAACGGAAATCAAAATTCTAAATAAATTTCTTAATAGATTTTAGTGGTTATAGTTTGTATTTGAAATGATTTTATTTACATATAACTATATCATATTACACACACACACACAAACATATATATATATATATATATGTGTGTGTGTGTGTGTGTGTGTGTGTAATTCTAATTGAAATTACCTAGAGTATCAAAAATTATTCTTAGGTATATAACACGTGATCGAACTCGAAATACGTGAACATGTTAACTGTAATCAACAGATGAATTATTTAAATAATTATGAATAGAGGGAATATTTCAACTTTAAAAAAGTAAGAAAAAGCCAATCGAAAGTTCTATGCGAAGCTTTGCAAATAGCCTGTTTAGCCACCGAGGTGCACTTTTTTTTATTAATTATTATGAAATTACTCAATTAAATGTAAAAATTAAAATAAACGGCGAAATATCGAGAAATTGATCATAATAAACTTTTCCGATATTAAAACTAAAGTATACGATATATTATCAAATTGAATATATTAGAGCTAAATGTAATTAAAAATAAATCAAATGACAAATTATTAATTTGAATATTATATTAGCTAAATGTATTTAAAATTGAAGCAAATGATAAAAAATTGAATAGTGATCTGGTGCACCAAAAGTGAACTACCTAAAACAATAGCTCCTTGGGCGGCTAAAAAAATACGTTCTAATCAGCAGGCATCTAATCCATGTATTACCTGCAATCTTGCCCTACTGCAGTCTCGTTTCAACTTGCGTTGGTTTAAATTAAAAGAAATCATGTATCCAATTATCAGAGCAATAAGGAATGCTGTAGCCTAAGAAATGAAAATTTATTTATTGAAACCTATATATATTCTTATTATAAACTATTTGAAATGAAATTAATTTGGATAAGTTAATAAAGACAAAGTAAAATTTAAAACTGTGTCAAAAGATTAAAAGTAGGCATTCGTCCTGCCGTACATGAAACCCAGATTTCAATTAATTTTAAATCGGACATTGTTCCTAATTTACTAGAAAAATAACGCACTCAGAGAAATGTTAGCTGTCAAAATGAAATAACTGTTTCATATTTAAACAACATTATTGAACATCAATTTTCCTGTACGTCTTTAATAACTTATGTCTTTAATTCTCGCATTTTGAGCTAAACAGATCAATTTTAACAATGACAACTTTTGAATCTCATTATTTATAATGAATTCGGAAATAACCGTAAGTTAAGATTCCTGTATCATTATGCTAACAGCTGTATTTTAATGAAGCAAGTTTATGGATTTAACACTGACTGAAAGGAAATTGTCACATTGAATTAAAATGTAATTTATAGTATATTAAATCCAACGCCTAGTTATTATCGATGTATCTTTATGTATCTTATTATATTAATCTCAAACTTCCCAGAAAGATGAAGAAATTATTGTTTGGCATTTCGGTCACACATCAGGAATCTTAAAGTTCTTAACTAAAAATACTGTGAGTGGACAGTATTTTTATTCATCTACTGAATGTTAAGAGAATAAGATATATGATATGCAATAATTAACATAATAATTTGGATTTTAATTAAAATTTAATTAAGGGGAACAAGTAACCTAAAATGAAACAATATCGATTGACCGAAACAATATCGATTGAACATCGCATTCAGAATCAACACGAGGGCTATTTGTGACGGATATCGTAATTTTGTAGTAGTAATTTGTAGTATTATTGTCAAGTAGAAAGGGTGACATCTTAGCTGACAACTTGTGAAGACCGTCCTTCATTATTTAATACTACTGCCGTCTTTATTTCTAATTGCACAGTAATTAATTATCAGATTCCATGGAAAATACGAAGAGGAAGACAAAATACTTTATTAATCACTAAGAATAAATAAGATCGCTCTCACTTGAATCCCCCTTAACTCGACAATCTTAGATGATTATTAACAATTAAAGTTTTTCCTTACCAATGCACTCGTTCTAATTCAAACACTTCACACAAACAGTCGATTTTTATTTTAGAATTAAGAATTAGACGCTTTTGAATCCCAAAAATTAACTATGATGCTTTTATCCAATTTACTAATAAATATCAGACTGTTATTATCCTCTATCTATCTTCATTATTTTTTCAATTATGTTTCATTTATATATCAAAATATCTAATTCAATTCATTGCAATTTTTATCTTCATCTCATTTACTTAATCATGTTTCACTTTGGATGGCAAGATGTTGTAATTTTATGCAATTCAAATTCCTTCAAAATTCCCGATGATAATGGAAAAAAAACACTTATAACCCAACATCACAAACTTGCTCTGCAAAACTCCACATCATGCCAATGATAAAATTTACAGCCGCGATAGGTTTATTAACGACTACGTGGCGGGTCTTTAGAAGCGTCAGGACACGAACCCATGACTCGAAGGAAACAACGCAGTCGCGAGTTCACGACAGAACTATAGAATTGACGATGCGATGAGTATAACTTTGTGAAAAAGTAATACTTTATTTATTATACCGTAGCTCTTCGACATTTAAGGATTTACTTAATTTTTTTTTTAAGTTTGTGCCAAATCATTTTATTAATCTTTAGAACTTTAAAACTGCTTTTTTTAGACTTTATTTTTTATAACAGTCATGTACTAAAAGCTCTTATCTGAGTCCAATCATAACTAACGCTTTTCCCAACAAGAGACAGGCAGTTCAAATCCATTATAATTAGCTTGAAATCTTGCAAAACAACATAATGAGAATGATTTGTAATGCAAGATGGTTCATGAGAAATGAAGATCTTCGAAATTGAATTGACCTTCCAACAATTAAAAATTTCATCAATAACATCAACGAAACCTTTAAAGAAAAAAATTAACATAAGTACAAATCCCTCAATTTTAGAAATCCCAAGCTATAATGACATTAAATACAGATACAGTAAACCACGTGGAAGAATTCCCGTACCAGTACCACCGTACCACCTCCATAACCAAATACTTTTTACAAAATTACCCTCTTAAACTTTCAGCCAATCACAATACAGACACTGGATCCCTCGTTGCAACCCAAATACTGACACACCCACCTCACCCCATCCAGAACAAAACTATAGCTGCTGTCACCTGATTGGACGAACGCACTTCACTCTATACTCCCCAACCCCTATCATGTAACTTCTAAATTTCTCTGCTCTTAAAGTATTAATCTCTTGTAAATTTTAATTTCAGTTACTAATTTATTTCTGCTTAACTTATCATTTAAAGTCATTAATTTTAAAAGTAATTTCAATAAATCTTAATTGCACAGGGCGCTTGAAGTAATCATGCTATAATATATCAAACCAGAGATTAAAGCCCAACAGGGCTAGGCACTCCAATACGTGCTAGAAACTCTAATTTTTTTAGAACCATTATAAAATTTCAAACATTTCCTGTCTCTAAAATTTTCTTGTTAAATTAGTTGTTTCTTCACTGCTTTTTGCTTTTTTTTGAAGCTCCATACCCTATTGATGACATGGTGTGGACATTTGAATTTCGAGATTTCATCTCAGATATCGTCCTCGTTCCTTGACAAATGTTCAGTATTAAGATGTCCATCACCAATAAGCCTTGTGTTGCTTACATGGGAGACGTTAATAAAAATCAATCAATACGTTTTTCTTGTAGCATCTGAATGAAAAAATTTATGAAATTCTAAAAAACTCTATAACAACCAAGCCTATGTACAGAATCACAAGATAGATTTCTAAGAGACTTATAAAAAGGCTATTTAAAATATTAAAATTTATATAAGAAGTAGAATTTTTATGTATTAAAATATTTAGAAGAAATAATTAAAATTTAAATAATTTATTATTTGTAAATTATGATTTGTCAGAAATGCATATTTAAAGGATGTTCAGATAAGTTGAATATGTAAATAAACGTTTCCTTAAGAATATCTACTAAAACCATTGTTCATAATATACTTTGTTCTCATCAGTAGCAATGTAGGTCAACAAACTTAATCATTAATCGAGCTAAGCCTCATATTACCATATACCATGTCCATTTACCTGGGTCTCCAATTTTAGAAATATCTCCAAGTTTCTCGTTTAAAGATATTTAGAACTTTCAACAAGCCAATCAAAGTGCTCTTTCCTATGTAAAGCCTGCGTCATTCGAGATCTTAATGGGGGAATAGAGCCCAATTATTGCTGATTGAGAGCTCATTTCGAGAATTCACGTCATCAGCCACTTGATGCGTTTGACGTCATCGTGTTGCCAACGGAAGTAAGGAATTAATCCGCTTCAGAGAAAACTCATTTCTAATTTTAAAAATATATACATAACTCGTGTGTTTATGATGGGGATTTTATCTGGTGGATTAATTTAGAGGTAATGGGAATAAATTAGAGTTTATTTATCAGCTGCCAAAAAGGGATTATTGTTTTAATCAACAACAAATTGGTCACCCTATAAATTTCAAAATTTTGTATAAGTTTTTGAGAATATGTTATGCTTGCTTTCACCAGTAATGAGTTCAGTTTTTAGAAAAATTTCATAATAATTTTTTCTACATTTTTTTTTATTCAACTGAAATAAAACATTTAAAAAAATGAATTCATTTTACTATATATTTTACACTAAATGTATGATTACATTTAGTGTAAAATATATTCAATTTAATAATTTTTCATTTGCCTTATTTTTAGTATATAAAAATATTATCACCGAATTCCATATTTTATCATTTGCTTTCATTTTTATTGGTAGGGAGGAGAGGTATGCTATAATTTTATTTTTATTGCAAAACCCACCCTCCATTCCTTTTATTCTGTTTGACGTCCGAAGTAGGCATTTTTTTTCTTTGATAAAAATTTGTTACGTTTTGAATGTAACGAAAACATAGCATGGAATATAGAATGCGGTAATGTGCGTGCAAAAAAATTTTATTTTAGAAATTTTAAATAACTATCCAAGATAGATTTATTTCATGGGTAATGGATTTGCCGATTATATAAGATTTCATAGAATATATCTCTAGAAAACCTATGTATGGAAGATTTGAATAACATTTACTATTTAAAAAAATTAGCTTCCTTGGTTGCTAAATCAGTTCAATGCATATAATTATTTTTTTTTTAATTAAGAATGTATATCTGAAATTTTTTAAAAAAATGTAGCTTCTTTTACTATTTTGTGTGAAAATAATGTTCAACATGAAAAGCACAATACTTATTTCATGTATTGCAACTCTTTAGATATCGAATCCAAGACTCATACAGATTGCGATATAATAAGATGAATTATTAGTAAAAGAATTAAAATATTAGAATTTCTTACAGGATAATTCGTTAAATTTCGAACAAAAAAACCTTTGAAATTAAATTTGTTTGAATATGTATGCATATATGCAGTTTAAATGTTATTTTATGAATATAGTAATTGAGGTGTCAAATTTAAACATTATTTTAAATTGTTACTAGTTTTAAATCCCACTTCCGTTTAATTTATTGAAATATGCTAAATTAAAGTTTTCGCATTAAATTTTAAATACCATGCTCATTTAGAGTATCTGAGAATTATATATAATTTGCATGTGAAATCCTTATTCTTTTCTCAAAAAAATATTTATATAAATTTTAATCGCAGTTCATAAGTCAAAGAATTTTACTCATCTATAAACGGAAGCGAATATCTTATAAATATCGATAAATTTAACTATAATAATTATGCCAAATACTTTATTCTTTAAGTAATTTTTTTTTCAATTTTTTATATATCATCTCAATTATATTTATAAAATTGTGCTTTTTTAAGCCTTATTCACGGATTTTATTGCAATTAAGCAAAAACTTGATAAAAAAGGAATAAATAAATGAATAAAGCGTTTTAAAAATTCTTACTTGAAAATCCTGTCTTTTCAACTCTTTTAGTCAATTAACATTTACATAGTTTGAAAAGTAGAAAAAATTCATGTAATGTTTTAAAAACGGACAAAAGCAGTTTTTGATTATTTCTTAGAAAAATATGGAAACCCTTACTTATTTTTAAGACATTATCAATTAAGTCCTTTTTTTCAAAAAGATGTTACAATAGCAAAATATACATACTTATCTTATGTGGGCATAGTATTAACCAAAAATACATATTTCTATCTATTTAAAGTTACGTTACAAGAATATTTTAGATAAAAATATTAATTATTAAATAATAATACATTAGAAGCTAGAATGTTCCAGTAATTAGTTCGAATAGAAATTTCTAAGTACGTATGTGATATGTAATTATATACATGTCATTAGGTAGCACAAAAAATTATCATCAATTTTTTTAAAAAAAAAAAGAAACGGAATTTAAAAGATATAAGAATCAAATGAATTCTAGAAATCTCAAGAGCTAATGTTAATATACGTGATAATTCTATGAAGAAATGTCATAAAAACCAATAGGTTGATAAAAGTCTTTCTTTTGGTTTTCTTTAATATCTACTCTTTTTTTTATATCCGATAACGGTTTGATTGCTGATAAACAGCTGAGACTTTAACCAGCTGCTAAAGGGATCTAATAAATTGTTAACAGAAGATTTAAAATTCCATGTCCTTTGCTTGCAAAAACAATTATGGTGTAGCACGTAAAAAAACTGAATTCGTGTGTCATTTTTTTCCGATTATCTCTAGAAGAATTATTAGATAAGATAATCTTATCTGTCTGTATTTAAATAAAACACTGGTATAAAAAAGAATTACTGATCTACTTTATTATATAGGTACATTTAAAACTGTAATAATTTGTGTTGTTTGTGTTATAACGAATATAGATCACTAAGTGTTGGTTATTATTATTAATTCTTAATAATGTCAATTGTACATAGACTTCAAAATACTTCATGTTGAAATATAGGATGATAAAAATAAAACTTGAATTCCATTCCTACGAAAAGGATCTAATATTTTCCTTTTAAAAAAAGAATGACATTTTTAAAAAAAAATATTTTAAAAGTAACATATGTATAAACATATCCACCAAAACACTTCGAAATTTCATAGTATTTAATTCTAATGATAATATTATTAAACAAAGCTACCTTATAGCTGTTTCATTTATTGAAAAAGCGATATCCGTACAAAACTGTACACCAATATCAATAAAATTGGTATTTGACATATATGTATAACGCACATTGTTATGAGACATACTGTTATTTTTTATTACTTTATTCTGTAATTTTAATTTTACTATATTCCATGTCATATATCGAGTCCACTTTCATTACCAAAGATGTTTACATTTATTTTAGGAAGTTACGCAAATTTAACTTCGAATAAGACGATTTTGCTTGTGAGATAATTTTTACTTTGTGAATTATTGTTTTTTTTTTTATTTGTTCAATAATTTTACGTACCCCAAGTTTTACTTACTGTCACCAGCTAGTAATTTTGTGAATTTATTGAGTAGGAAAAAAAAATCACTATTTAACTTCTAGCATGTCCTGTGTGATCTTGACTATTGAGAATAGGCCAATATATAAAGATTTAATTTTATACTTTGCTTTTACTGCAACAACACGAACAGTTGCAAATATCTTAAAATATATTTAATTTAATAAATTATTGTTTATTTAAATATTATTATCAGAACAGAATTAATAGTTTATTTTAATATTATGATATTTTACCATTTGCTTTAATTTTGCTTATTTAAGCAAAACAGTGTTATCTTCTTTAAAATTTTATCTCTTGCTTTAATAATAATATTTTATTTAATAACTTGATTTCAGTTAAATTGTCATTTAAATTCATTATTTTTGTTGTCAGACTTTGACAACAGGTTTATGCGTAGAGATTCGGGTAAATATTCTATTTGTTTTAAAGATTTTAAGATGATTATTCAACTCAAAGTTGTTTTTCCTGATAATGATATAATCAGATTTGTAAAGCTAACAGAACACCATTCAACTGTTGTTATGGAATACAAATTCTACAGATACATAAGTGGAATTTGTATTCAATAAATGTTTATGGCGAAACTATTTATAACAATAAGAAATAACATTCTTTTTTCAGAAAAAAATCTCTCAATAGACTTCATTTCTTTCAGACTATGGCACATAATTTAATGATGTAATATTTATCATTGAAAGATTTATTTGGAATTAATATTTATATTAAACTTTTTTTTTAAAAAAAATTAAATAACTTTTTTTAAAATTTTGCACGTCAAGATTTAATTAGTATGGCTTAATATTATAAAATGTTAATTATCATGACTGATTTTGTTTAATTTTTCAGTATTATTTAATTAGTTGCATTATAAAACGATTTGAAAATTTCCAAATTTGTTCTTTGAAAATTCTTACAAATATTTACTGACTTTACAATATTAGCTTCGGTAACAAGAAATCTAGGGGGAAAAGCAGACTATATGGAGTATAGTTATGTGTGAAATACATTCAGTGAAACGTTACATTGTTGAAACGAACAAGTCAATAAGAAACTAAATAAGAATATGATCCAATCTCCTTTATTCCTTTGTTGGATTTACTAAAATTTGAGCAGCTGTAAAAACCGAATCCCATTCTATATAGAGATTGCTCAATCGAAGGAAAAAAAGCGAATGACTGGACAAACTAAATTCGCTGAACTTTCATTTTGTCATGACATTTCCTGGAGTGTCTACTGACTATAAGGATAACGTTCGATTTGAACATTTTATTGGATTGGATGTTCGAAAAAGCATTTTTTCCATCTGTGTACTTTGGGACTGAGTGTCTAGTACAGTGTCATTGAGAAAAATGTGTTTCGTTTTCTCTTTCGTAGCGAAATCGTGTATCGAATTTTGATAAGCTTTTGCTTTAAATTTTAAATGTCCGTTTTTATTTGATCTTAGCAAATCTTCTCTGAGTTTATGAACTTTGGTGGATTTGGAAAAGAAAGGATGTATGATCTTCCAAACTGAAAATTGCTTTTTGAATTGCATAAAATACATAATGGTAGTGCAGTATTATATATCTGTTTCAGGTCATATTTAAATTAAATATTTTAGAATTTATTACTTTCGTTTGATGTGACATAAAAATTTAAAACGCTATTAAATGCTAAATATTTTTTTTTTAAAAAAATACTTTTGATTTAAAATGCTAAATAGTTAGGGAAATAAATGAAAATATTTATTAGTTACATGTAAGATTTTCAAGTTTCAAAATGATTGATAATAGTGTATTGAATTATTCTATAGCATTTTAAATCAAGTGTGATGGTTTCCAAAACATATAAATATTTGTTTTGCTTACGCTTTCTAGGAAAAATAGTATGTGTTACAGATAATAATGGCTTTCCTTATTTCAGCTATATGACGAAAATTCAAATTTAAGGGAAAATCAATTTCTAAATGAAACTAAAATGCATTCAAAAATAAAAAAAAGTATTGAAATAAAATTACCATTTGAGTAACTAATATATATATATATGTGTGTGTGTGTGTGTGTGTGATTACACTTAAAAATAATTTAATTTTCCAATTTTTTTCCATTCTTTAACTTACAGTACAAATTTCAATCTTATTTTTTGATACCATTTCAATTTTTCCTTTAAATTATGCAACCACGTCTTCGTAAAAACTGCCAAATCAACTTTACTGAAGGTCGCAAACCTGTAAAGATAATCCCGACTGGACTATTCATCATCAGCAAAAGTCCCTCAATATCCCTTCACCCAATACCACATGATCTAAAGACATCCCTTCATATAAATTTGAAACAAGGTAAAATTCGCGCCCTTTTGCTCTTTCGCCGTGGTCATGAAGGCCTATACCGTTCTGCTGATCTGCTAAAAATGTATGTAAAATGGCTTCTTCCATCAAAAGGAATGAAGATACTTGGTGCGTAAACTTCGTCGTATTATTCTTGCCACGACAGCTTATGCCCTGTTTACTCTCATATTATATTTACGTATAAGTCAAGTTACTGTAGTGTTGAACGCAGTTTTTTAAGTCTATGCGTCAAGACATTTTACATGCAGTCATTCAAATAAAAGATTAATATACCCTTTTTGAGAAAAGGTTTTTTTTTCCACATTTATAGCCATATAATTCATTAATCAAGTATAGTTAGTATCTTCTTCATAAAAAATTTAAAAAATTAACATTTGTTTAACGAAATGAAAGTAAAGTTTTAGAAAAACAATTATCTCCAAAAGTTCTCAAGGTTATTTAAGATAAATGATCTCATAAGTGAAAAATACTTCTATTTTCAGAGTATTTCCTTAACAGCCTAAGTAATTCACCCCTTTCTCGGCTGTAATATATCATAATAAAGATAAACAAACCTCACTTGATTAAAAGAACCAAAATTTACGTCAAAAAAGATATATATGTTTCATTAGTATGCAAGAAAACTTTTCAAACACTTCAGCTCGTTTTAAGAAAATATTGCTTTTCTTCAAAAAGTAAAGCACGTGGTTTAATCTACTACATATTTACATTTATTTTTGGGGCATTGACAAATTTAACGTGCTTCAGCCCCGCTACGCTTTAGGTCTTTAGTGGCACTCGAACTCGAATCCACGAATTGATGGAAACAATACCGGTTGCGTGCTCACGATCAGTACTATCGGGTTACCGTGGCCATTCTTATTGATAAGTAATATAAGATAAGCAATTCAATATTTTTGACATAAATATTGGTATTCTAAGACATAAATTCTCCCATTTACGCCTGAATTTTCTTTACTATTTAGCTGAGAGTATATATTTTAATAGCTTTTTTTTTATTTGCAGATTCACGCATTACGTCATGTTAGTATCCTGTCAGATTTGTTTATGCAATTATTCAGGGAGTATTTACTAAATTCACAGCCTAAACCGAACTGGGAAAACATTTTCAGGCAGAAAAATATTCCAATTTTTATATGTATTCGTGATAATGTAATACGTACGTAAACTTATAATACTGCGTCTTTAAAATTTCAAATATTCGATAAACATGCAGTTTTTCTCCTTAGCATGTAAATCTAAGCCTACTTGTAACTAATTAAGTAACTTGATTCCACATAGAGCGATTCAAATCTCTACTGACGGCAGGACAGATGAACTTAATGCCTGCCTTCTTGGTGTTTCCAACGTCGCCCGTACTTTTACTTAAAACTGGGAATTGAGATGCTTCTCAATCTTCAAAATTTCCGTTAAATCTGAATGGGCAATTAATTAAATTTAATAAACTAACAGTATCACCAAATGTTGGTCTTGTATAATTGAAACAAATATTGTCTTATACTTTAGTCAATCCATTTTTTTATCGGACTCTCTCCCACTATATGGTATTTTGGGATTGTTATAATTTCGAAATGCAGTTAAGTCATAATTTAAAGATAATTAATCATAGAGACAGAGTCTATCAATATGTTGCATATGCTGTAATGCATTGAGAATGATTCTCATTTTTTAAATCACATTTCATTCTCCGATGAAGCTGGATTCCATTTTTGAATTAGCAGAATGCACGAATTGAGGTATCAGGAAATCCCCATCATGTGATGGAATTTGTTCGTGCCATCTCAAAAGAGAATGTTGCGTGGGTAATGTTACAAGGCCAAGTGATCAAAAACATTTTTTTTTGTTGAAACAACAGTAATAGGAATAGTATATCTCTATATTTTGGAACATATTTCCTTTCTACAGAGAGTTTGGTTTGAAATTGTCTATCGTCTGGTTATTCTCCAAAGTATCACATGTAGAAATATATCGATTTTTTTATTAAATTATGAGAGTTACTCTTCCACATTGTGTTATTATTTCATTACATGCTTATAATTTCGTTCTCTTGTGCATTCAAATAAGTTACTTTTCTATTGGACACTTTGTATATCAGATAGAGATACCAAATTGTATCAAAATACTAGATTAGTTCAATTAGAAAACACTAATAATAATAAATTTATTTATCCATAGGATATCAAACCCAGAATGTTCCAGAAGTTTTTAATCTCAATATATGTTCCTAATTTGGGCCCTATTCCTCAATATTATAAGAAGACACCATTAAATGCATTTGTGATGATTCCAACTTCACCACTGAAGATATCAGTTATCACAACTCAGTTCATTTTCAGACAATTAAGGTACTCAAACAAGTTTTATTCTGTTCTATAGAACGATAACTAAGCCACTATTATTATTAATATGGATCAGTTACTAACTCGCGTCTTCAATGAAAGATAATATTTCAATTTTCTATTTTTATCTTACAAAAAGAAAAATTGAATCTTAGTCAGAAATATACACTTGAAAACTGAGGCAGCTCTTCTGGGTTAAATATCAGTTGCCCGATAATCACTTAACTTTCTTACACCAATACCATGTGCACGACAATATCGCTAACCTGTAACATATTTCAGTTGGTGATAACATTCCTATCTTCAGTCACTCTAGCTGATTCCCCCAATTCCTCTATCGCATTAATTTATATTTAAGATACAACTTTTACATCTCAATGCAATTGATCACGGTTTATTCATAAGGTCAGGTTCTCAAATCATATAACGTTAAAAAGAGCACAAAAAGTTTGTTGAATATAAAAACTTGGGGAAACGACTTGCACATTTAAAGTCAGAAAAAAATTACAAAAATTTGGAATTTAACAGAGATTTATGAGCTTTTTTGTCGTAACGTATTAAAATTTAAAAAAAAATACTTGTTGTCACTACTATTTAAATTTTATATTTTTAATTCATGGTAATTAGTATATAAAAATTTAAACAATTTTTTCCCACAGCATAATGATTCTTGATATGGGTATTCCGAAGTATGGTTCTTCACTTATATTTTAATAAGTACAAAAATTGATAAATTAATCCTATTAGTATTACTAGTAAATAATTTTATGTATTAAAAGTGTAACAAAAATTAATTTATTTTTCTGTATTTTCAGTTTTTTTTTTCATTTTAGCAACCATTATATTGATGAAATATTAACAATCACGTAAAATGAAAACATATCATTTTAGGCGAATTTTAATTATCACATGACTAGAAGATAAGAGTATTATAAAAAAAAATAAAAAAGTAATCTTCTATTTAGATTTTCTATATGATAAAATAAATCCAAAACGGCTTAAAGTGCAGAAAATAAATAAAAATATATAATAAACATACTTTCTTCTTGATGAAATGAAAAACCAAATTACAAATTTCATTAATTAAAGAGATACTTCTGCATTAAAATGCTAATCATTACGTAAAACATGGAAAATTTCCAAATTGTAATTAGCAAACGGCCAAATTAAAAATTCAAAAAAGTCATAAGCAACATGCTTAAAAATAATTCGATATTTAGGGGATAAGGGAAAGCAAACTAAAATTATATCAAATTTAAATGACCCCTACTTTTCAAATTAAAAGAGATAAAAAGTGATAATCTTAGAATAGAAATATCTGTATGATTGTGCATCTGTAATAAAAAGAATTATACTTAAAGCATAAAATTTATGAAATAGATGTTCATATTAAGATACACCTTGCATATATAACTTTGAAAACTAGGAAAGTGCAAAAAATATTTACATCCTGTACACAGAATATAATTATAATTTCAAAATATTAATTAAATATATAATTTTTGAAAAATTAATTGTATGATTCAAATTCCACACAATTTGTAAACAAATATATATCGCACTACTTCCAATTCGTAAGCATGTATTATAAAAAAAATGGTTTTCACTGTGTAGGAAGTAATCTCCGTTTTATAATGTACAAGATATAAGCACTATGAATAAAGTATAATTTGAGGAAAGTGCAGCAAAATCCCAAAAGAATGGGAAAAACGCAATTAAAAATATTTTTTGATTAATTGATAATCTTATGATTAAAATTTCACATAATTCTTTTACAAATATCGGGCATTAATTCAAATTTGTTTGTGTGTCTTATAAAAAAAATTATGTTCACTACATAGGAAGCAATCTCATTTTATAATGTACAAAATATCAGCGTTGTGAATAAAGTAGATTTTGAAGAAAGTGCAACAAGATCCGAAAAAAAAAACACAATATATTTTCATTGTGTGGCACTTTTGTCTATAATATTATTGTTCAATTTCCCAGCAATCTATTTATAAAACTCTCGTGAACAGTGCAGCTGCGGAATCAGCGAAGCATTCTGTAGTTACTAAGAGCAAAATAAAAAAAAAGTGCAAAAAAATTGTCTCATTTTAATTTCTCAGTTATCTTAAAACATTTAAGTATTTGACAGAGAAATCTCATTCTACTTCATTTTCTCAAGAACAAATATTTCTCACAATCTTATCCCACGGCTGCTTTCTCAAAAAAGATTAATAAATACTGATATTATACGTTTTCCAAAATGTCATTCCGAATCTATTGTCACAAGTTCAAATTGCAACCCAAGTCATACTGTTTCAATTCTAAAACTTTCGCGAGGAAGCAATTTTCTCGTCCAAAGCCCAAACCACTTAACATTTCTCACGAGTGAAGTCTAGAAGACAGAGAGAAAGTTCTTTCGAAAAAAACTTTTTTTTTCTTACCAAGGAAATTGAAGTTCCGTCGCGGAAGATGCGCTCTTTGATAAGAAACTAACTCGAAAAAGCTGCCTCATTCGACATCCGTTATATCCGACATCAAACAAGAATACTAATCGATGCTCTCAAACAGGATATCGATATCGATTTGCCACCAAACACACCTGAATCAAGTAAAAGAAGTATCTGCTTTGATGTTTCTGTCTTTTGAAAAGTGATTCATCGATACAAAATTTCAAGGAATCACTTATGATAAATGCGACGTTCTATTAAAGAAGTAAAATACCTGTTATTCTGAAAATTATTATAAAGTGTGCAAACTAATATTATTCTGATAAATCAATATATATGCATGTAGTGGGTGTGTAGCAAAGTTCTGTCAGTTTGCAAAGCGGTAGAAAATAATATATTTGGCATACATTTAATAATAATTACTGTACAATACAATTTACATAGTTTCTAAATTGGTCTATAAATAATCTAGAAGGGGGCCACGTGAGTAAGTGAGAAAAATTTGCTTCATAAAATCGTCACATGCTCATTTATGCTTACTCGGAACTATTCCGAACTCTTATTGGACCGTATGGTGACTGGTGATGAAAAGTGGTTTACCTACGAGAACATTGTGAGGAAACAAGCATACTGTGAGTCAGGACAACTTACCTCCCCCACCTATAAGCCTGAATATCCATCGCCTTTGAGCATGAATAAGAGAACGTTGTGCATGGAATGGAACGTCCAAGGTCCAATCATTATGACCTTTTTAAACCTGAGCATAAGTTTAATTTGGAGAGATACTTTTAGCAAATAAACGATTTAAACAAAAGCTTTCAAATAAAACAATCCGGTGATGTTGAGTATGAAGCACATCATACTACATCATGATAATGCTTTAACACGTTGTTTTGGTGACTTGTCAGAAAATCGCAAGGTTAGAGTGGAAAGTTCTATCGCAAGATACTAAGATCTAGCACCTTCCAATTATCACCTGTTTCTCTTATTCTAAACTTTTTGAAGGAAAAGAATTCTCTGAAACAAATGGCAACCAAGTTCTACTTGAGTTCTTCGTCTTTAAAGGCAAATATTTTTTCAAAAATGGTATTTACAAATTACTATCACGTTGACTAGAGATCAATTGGAATTATATGGTAACATAAATATTAGTAACTGTGTGAAAAATTTATTATTTTCTTTCCTCTTTTCACAAATGGACAGAACTTTCCGATGGACCTAATATTTCCTATTCTGAGAGGAATAACAAAAGTAAACTTCAACTTGAAGTGAATAGATTATATTAATTATTATACGGAACGGAAGAGGTGCAAATTCCAACCACGCAATACATGTGTATAGACTCAATATAAATTGCAACATCTTATAAACAGAGTAGTAACATCTTTTTCATGGGTCCCCGGTTTAATAAATCTATCCTTTGTTTTGTCTTTTGCTCTTCCTCTCGATTGCTTAGTGAACATGCTAGCTAGAAACTAGAAGATGCAGCTCATTTCAATTGTTATCCAGTTGTATATGTTTTGTCTTTTGCTCTTCCTCTCGATTGCTTAGTGAACATGCTAGCTAGAAACTAGAAGATGCAGCTCATTTCAATTGTTATCCAGTTGCATAAACCTCGATTATAAGAGTAAACTCTCTGAAAGAAGAACCGGTTGAACATTTCGTTACAAAACCCAACCTATCAGTGTACATAGATAACTGCCCTATAAGGATGATAATGAAGAATGATAATTTATTCATAAATATTAGGAAAAGACGAGGCATAGGTAGAACTTGTACAGATTAGCCGACACAACAGTAACAAAAACCGCACTTGTACAGGTTAGCAACCCGAACAAATAGTAGATCACTAGAAATAACAGCAATAGCACTTTCAATAACGTTTAGCTCTCCAGATTAATAGATCGCATTGCGGAGAAATCTTTGCTGTTCGAAAGCATACCCATAATTCAACGCTACCACATATTTATAACTGTTCCGGTCAGGCATGATGCCACATAAAAAAATTCAAAAAAAAAAATCCATAATATCTCTCCTAATAGAGATATCCGGGAAGTTCAAACGTTTTCGAAAACTTGTATTCAAAGTCGGGGATCATGGCTTACCCCTCTCTCAGTATCCAAAATTATTGTTCTGTAAATGTCATTTTCCATCTATAAAAGTAATATTATTTGGAAGCCTCATTGCATTGCGTAATAATAATAAGACTGGGATTCTCAGTGAAAATAGAAACATTGGCAGAATGGATTTTGGCTGGTTTAATCTGAACAGTAGAGCAAAATTAAGATTCTGCAGTCTACGTATTTTATTTCAAGCTGTTATGAGGTAAAAGCGTAAGAGGTTTTAGAAAATGAACCATTTTAATATTTTAGCATTGATACAGCATTAAGTAATTTTTATAACTTAATAAAATTAAGCCCCTTCTATGTTAAATAAAATAATTAATAGAACTAACATATAAAACTTTATGAATAATTGATTAAACATTCTTGTAAAAGTCAATTTCCACAAAGTAATTAGTGACTCTCGCTATAAACTATTACTGAAAAACAAGCAAGTTAGAAAACGATATGTATATTTCAATATAAATGGAATAAATCACGTCATTTCTTTAATTTTTTAAAAAAATGAAGAGCTGAAAGTTGAATTGTCACTTTGATTCCTGGTACAAGGTATAAAAGGTTGTAAGATAAAGTTAAAACAAATATTTAAGTACATTATAAGAAATAATTTATACCCTTACACATATACGAATAAACAGAACTGCTTTAGGAGAATAGTTTCATACCGCATACAAATGTAAAGTAAAGTTTTGAAGTTGAAAATTAACATAAGTAATTCAGTACACATGTTAATTATGTATGCTTGTATATGTCTTTGTAATTAAAACGATTGTTCTAAGAGTAACTATAAATTCCGCTAATGAGTTCATTTGACATTTATTTCGAAAAACTACAAATAAGGTTAGTTAGTAATTATTATTTGTTGAGAATAATTATTATAGAAACATTTATACATCAGAAAGGTAAAAATATTAATACAGACATGACAGTACTTTGAAAGTTATTCAATATACATATATACATATTAAAGTTTTGCGTAAAAAACAAAAATTTGTAACTGCCATTTTTAAAAAAAAGGGCAGGATTTTTTTTTTCTTTATTGCAACTCATCTACATTATAACTAGCTGTTATAGCTCATATAAAAGTTTCAAAATATATTCTTTTTGCATGTGTGTACGAGTAAAATAATTTAAAACATATCTATATGAATATAATCATGTATGGAGTTCCTTCTTTCATAAATTGAAGTTAGTATTTATTTTATTTTTAAAGTAATTTACGAGACGTTGATCTCTAACAAAAAGTTTACAAGAAGTTGTAAACATAAGCCCATATTTATTCAACCAAAAGCCACAAATTTTGCATTACATTACACTCATATAAGCGTCAATGTATGATAAATATCTTTCGAATTAGTAAAAACGAGGTTTTATAACTCAAATGTAATCGTTTATTTATTGCGGCTAGACTTCGAATTTCCATTAAATATGAAAACGTGGTTTTATAATAATAATGAAGAGTAAATGTACAAGCTAACTTTTTTATGGTTGTTGCGTATGAAAAGATACCAGTGACGGATCAAAGTATTTACCGATAAAACATTTTACGACCGTGAAGGAAGCTAACAGATGTGTAAACGTTATTTTCTCTTACACGAGCTTATATCAACCTCATTATTAATAAAAAATCGTCTGTAAATTTATAATCTTATTTCCAAGGGTAAATCGTTAAGTATTTCTTACATGTTTAATATTCAGCGTGTACTTCCGTCTTAATTTATAACTCTCCAAGAAAAAACGTGCATTAAGCTTCCTGTTACTGAAATAGAAAATATTATAAAATCTATGTTTTGATTATTTTATTAAGGGACTAAGTATCTTAAAATGTACAAAATAATGAAAAAAATGTTTTATTACCTTATTGTAATTGTGTGAATTCTCGAAATATGTGTATACAAAATTTCATACTTCTAGTAAAATTATTCAGCGAGTTATTTAAATTTTTATTAACAGTTTACCAAAACATATTTAATTAATCTTCGAAATTTTAAACTGCTGTTTCAAAGACTTTTCTTTTTCATGAGGATGACTTATTTCAAATGTTGTGGCTTATATTTTTGCAATCAGTGTAAAGTTTTGACATTTCTTCCCTGGTTGTTTTGCATAACAAATTTTATAAATCATTTCATAGAGTAAGGATACATAAATGCTATAATATATATATATATATAAACCAATCTATAAAATTAGTAGAAATACTTTTGAGGGATTGAGAAAATACTGGTTAAAAATATTAAAATTCATAGAAATATTAAAATATCAAGCTATTATTTTTTTACAAAAATAAGACTTTTAAATAATTGATTGTTTGAAATCAAGCTTTTTTTCCTCTTCCGAAAAACATATTTTATATATGTTCTTATTTGATATATCCAGACTCTTTTCTCTTATAAATAGTTTAATTTCAACAACTGCTGGCTGAGTACCATGTCCCTTAAGGAATGTCTGACTGAGAGAAATAAATTTATTTTCTACTTTTCAGTATTATACGAAAAAAAAATAATTAATATTTTTTAAAACTGTCATATAATAATTTTACCACCATTATATTTTATTTAATTACCATTTCTTAGCTAATTGACCAAAAAGAATAATTTCCTCTGAATAGAAATTAAGAAATTGAAGTTTACTTTAACTCATTTATCCCTTTAAAAAAAATGAAATGAAGCACTAATTAGAAAATGTGTCAAGCTAAAAGGTCATAATTGTTCAGTACAATTTACTTAACTCGTATGATATTAACTTATTTTCCCATTTATATATCGAAATTTTTTATACTTGAAAATACAGGTTAATTGTCTATCACTTAAATTGTCTTTGCATTATGTTTCCGAAATGTGTAATGAGTCCAATAAAATCACGTTTTATAAGAATTAATAAATAATTACGCCTTTCTTTTTATAATCTAATCAAGTTGACTTTTCAGAATTCATATGTTCTTACTATCAATTATACAAGTCATTGAATATTTTTATAATATAAATGATTTATGCAGAATTTTACATGAATCAGAAGTAAAAAATTAATGAATAAAAAGAAGTTTTAAGCTTACAAAATTATATCGAATGCACAAATATAAGAATTGTACAACTCACTTTAACTCATTTATAAACTTATTTTGTAAAAAATTTTAATGAATAAGAAATAATATGTTGAACGATCTTAATATATTTTCTACTTGTTCTATTATTTTTATTTTGAATTATGTTATTGCAACATATATAGAGATTTAGTCGAATAATTAAAAGAACTCAGATTTTTTTGAAACATAAATTTAGTCCCTATTTAAAACGGAAAATTTTTCATTGCATTCTTAATGAATTTTTAAATATATTTTAACTAAAAAGGATTGTAGACAAGAATTAACCAACAATTTTACAAAAATATTTTAAAATCTCTTTCTTTTATTTGCAAATAAATAAAATGAAATTTTTTTTATAAAATCTTAAACTAATTTTTGTTAAAAAATTTATTTTTCTGTAACAGTAAGCGCTTACGAATTTGTGCTAATGATTATTAAAATAAAAATATTTTGTTAAGACACTGACCACAAATGAAGTATTTGCCAGTACAAATGAAACGTATACCTATACAAGAAAATGCAATTAACTGATTTTTCTGCACAATTAGAAACGAAAATAATATATAAGAAAATTTGCAAAATATCTTGTTGATAGTTTTTGCCTCCATACGGATGTGTTTATTCATATGATGCAGATGGAGGAAAGCTGAAAAAATATAAAATAATGTCGTTACTATACCCAAAGACAGCAAAATCAAGATGATTAATCCTCTAACAAATAGGTGTACAACTTCAGCTTGTCGTATACAAACATCTTTGAACAACAAAATTTATTCTAGGAACTGATTGACGTATTTTAATACGTTTCTGTTCGGAAATTTGCTCCTAATATACAAGGAAAAGGTAAATACAGCGAATAATCGACTTTTTAATCTGCAGTGTGGCCATTTTGTTTTTTGAAAAAAAATTCACATGTTTGCTAATAATAGAGTGAAATAGAAAGCTTCGAGATTTTTAATTTTAGAAAATTGCATTTCATAATAATGTTTATGTTATAGTTTGGATTAGCGGCTCTGAAATCTATCCACTTTCTAAAAAATATTGAAAAATAATGATAAATATTAGATCGTATTTATCAAAACATGTGATATTCCAAGTGTTTTTGTTACCATACCTCTTTTCCCTATAGTACGATGTGAAGTTATATTCTAATTTAATTCAATTCAAATGCATTTATTTTTAGTTACATACTTGTATATGCTGCTAAATTATAAACACTAATCCAAACATAATAACTTTAAATTTAAACATTACATCGTTTATAAAATATAACAATTATTTGCACTAAAATTTTATTTTTATTAAGGAATATTTATATTTTTCGTATCTAACAAGCTCGTGATATTGTTTTATTCATTATTTCGAAGCAAACGTCAACGATAAAAATGAAACAAAATTAGATAACACCAATGTTATCCAATTCCGTACCTCTCCACTGGATTTTGAAAATACCTCTGTTTAAAGTGGAAAAAACTTTTTATTTAATCCTATATGGATCCCACACAATTACAATACCTTTATTGTATTAAAGCTTACGACTGTATTCAAATAAATTCATCCGAAAGTGAATTAAACGCAAGTTATTTTCTTCATTCGTTAAAAGCTTTACTTTCATCCCACTCTCTCCAACTGCCAGATACAGCAGACAACTAAACTTCTTTTCTCCCGTCATTTCGACGAGAACACCTGTTTATCTACTGGTACGCAGGTGCTTGTTCCTAAACAAAGAAACATTGGAACAACTCTTCTGCACAGAAGCTAACAGCATAAAAATACA
>BMAW01073786.1:156780-239375 GCA_019974015.1 Nephila pilipes
TGAAGAAATACTATTGTATACAATAACTCCTACATGAGTTAAATCTGCTTCAGTTATGTCATGAAGAAATACTGTTGTACACCCCGCTCACGTGATAAAAGTTTACTAAAAACTCTCCTATTGTCCATTGTCTCTCCATCCATTCTATTAAAGAATAACGTTATACTGGAAAAATATTTAATTCAATTTTGAACAAAACATATTTTCCTAAAATTATACTGAATGTAATAACAAAAATAAGAGATCGAATCTCACTAAACATTTCGAAACCACATTATCAGCAGTTCTGAATATAAATCTGACGTTTAGCAAAAGAGATAGCTTGCTCAACCGTTTAAACATTAAATATATCGGTGACATTTTATTTGTTCGATTTGTAACAACAATTGTATTTTCAACGTATATAAATACCCACTTAGATTTGAAGAGAATAGTGACGTTATGACTAAAAATACTTATAAATTGTCATTTTATGAGTCGCATCAACTTCATATGAGACGTAACGGTCACACATTCTTTTTTTTAGAGTACTTACACTTCAAAACAGTACCCAGCAGAGTATCGTAAAATTTTGAATGACAGTAATGGTATGATCACATGGAATAACGTGTGACCATCAAAAGGGTATTATATCAAAAGGGTATTATACTTTCAATACCCGTGAAGAAAATACGACGCCGGACATTTTTACAATACATCAAAACAACTCATTGAAGTTTAAAACAAAATCACATCAAATACAAATTACATATATATGTATGTATGTATGTATAACATGTTTTTCGATTTAATGTAAAATAGTTATAGGATCAATATTTGTGTAAACTGTCCACAGGATTCTATACGCATTGTTCTTCTTATTAATATATAATCCAGTTATATTCGGTTGTCTAAGACCCACGCCTAACAAATGAGGTTATACCAACTTTCAAAAACTGGTGACCACAATATTTCAATAAGAATGCCAGGAAAGATGAGAAAAAACAATCATTTAGCATAAACAGGATACTTATATACAATGAAGGTTGTAAGTTTGTGTATTGAAACTTAATTCATTGATGGTTTGTCCCATGGACTTCTTAATATGAAGAAAATAGATAATGTGAATCTTCTGAACTCAAAAGGAGACATTGGCAAAATCCCTATCAATTCCCAGATATTAAAAGATATTTCCGGATTAGCATATAAAGTATCTGAAAACTGCCTGACTTCTTCTGATAAGATCCGCAGTAATATAAATATAGATAAGGAAGGCTATGTTCCAAAAGACGAAGAATTAGGTGAATGTTATTTTCTAAAAATTGTTTGTTCATTACGTAAAAAAACGAGATCAGCAATACATTATTTCGTTGCGTTTTACTCACGTTATCCATTCTGTGTAAAAATTGACATCATTCATAAAATTTTAAATTCTAATGTTTAAGAAAACCATAATGCAAAAGAACAAGGACTATCTATCAAATGTAGAATACTACAATCCAAAATAACATACGGAAGGAATATTATTTAAATAAAATCATAATTTTGATACAATTTATTTAAAATAACCTATTACACAGTAAATGTTTACAATTTCAATTACCAATAGACATGAATTATTAATACAGTTCGTCAAAATCTACCAATTCTGCATGACCTCGTCTCATAATAGATATTAATAAAAATTGTTTTATTTTTATTTTTGCTATTTATATATAATTCATTATTAGCTTATATACATAGCTCCTATAGTACGTTATATATATATATATGAAGTGGATAACACGTCACTAGTGTGGACTTCAGCTTTTTCTAGTGTACATCTCCATGAATGTGTGTGTGTGTGTGTGTGTGTGTGTGTGTGTGTAAACATGGAGGTGAACACAAGCAAAAGCTGAAGTGGATAACACATTGGTGGCGTGAAGAAAAACGAATGAAATTAATATCTCTCCTAATCCCTGAAACCGCGCCTTGTTTTGCATAATCTTAATGATCAAGAAACTTCCAAGAGCTTACTCGACTGGAAGCATAATCCGATGGCTTCACGCGAACATTACGTCATATGGCTTGATATTACGCTATCAAACTCTTACCTCGTTACAACTGGTTCTTCCTCTACACAGATATTTAATAATAAAAAGCCGTCGTGAAATACCCGAGACCGCTTTAGACCAATATGAATTAAAGATTATTCCTCAGTAGAAAATTGTTGCACACACAAACTAAGATATATATATATATATCTTTGTAAATCATACGATCATAAAATTACTTGTAATTTTTTCTTTTCCCATTTCAGAAATTTTCTTGTGAAAAATAAATTAAAAAACGAACAATTCTCTAATGCGTACCAAAAAATTAGCCGTTTTGAGATTTATACAAACTAGCCTCGCAAAGATACACCCAAAAGCTCATTTCCATAATTTTACAAGCTTTGTACACTCTTGTTTACAACTTTTGCATTTTAAAGATCAAAAAGTGAAGAAAAACACAAGAGCAACGATAAAAATGGCTAGTCCAGGATATGAAATCCAAAAGAACTGTTGTCATGCAAGAATACATTTTTACGAGTCCATAAAACCGAAAGGAAAGTTCTTTCGGGAAAGATAAGAGGAAACAAATGTATCAGAAAAAAATATTCCGTGGGATAACTTTTTTTTTCTCATTCCTACAAGGTTTACTTATTTATAGCTCAATAAATGACGCCAGGGTTTCGTGAAAATGTTAGAGGGAAGCGTTCACCTAACAGTAATCGGGGCCCCATTGTCTGTGCTCATAAAAGTTTAAACACGCTTATCTTTATCGAAAATAAATGCAGTGACTGGCTTTTTTTGTTTTCCACTAGTATGCGAAATGCTCATTTAGCTTGCAAAGCCTGAAGTTGTGAGGTACATCGGTTATATTTGCGAAAAAAAATCAGTCCAAGAATATTTATTTTATTTCTTTCGAAAGAACTTTTAGAAAAGGAATAAGAAAGCTTTCCAATGGTACATCATAAATATTAATTTAGAATAAAAGTTATGGTTGAGTTAGATGCATTGGAATTGCAATTTGGAAATGCATTTTTTGATTCATATTCATAAGTTATACCAAGTCTGTATCTCGCGTTTCGTTTTCTGTGAAATATACATTCTAAAAATCCATCAAATTGGTGAATGATGGTGCTGTTTTATGGCGCAAGAGCCAGATATGGCTGTGCGGTAAAAATACAAGGTGTAACTGAGATCTAAATGTCGGAAAAAAGAGGAAAAAAGTCATAAAAGAAGGTCGAAAATATAAGGATTGACAGGGTATCCCTTGGGTGTGTCATCCCTGTATATTAAAGACTGTAAACTCTATGAGAAAAAAAAATATCACTGGAGTGCATCAGCTTCATAATTACGATACCTCTCTAAATACGGCAAGTCAATAAAGGCCAATTAAATTAGTAAGAATTTGAAAGAAATACCGTAAATGGCTTAGATTACTTTTGGGCGCTATTATAATCGCGACATCTGAATTTGTGAGTTGTTTGTTTTTATGTTTGGTTAATAATGTTTCATAGTTCTATAAGCTTATGGTCTACCCTGGAAAGCGAGTTTTGCCACATTGAAAAGTGAAGGAAAGTTAAATTTTTCAAACATTTAATAATGCTTATTTTACAATATATATTTTTGTCATTGGTCCATAAATATTCCATACGGGTGTCTCATGAGTTAAATGAGAAACATTTCTTTAATCGAGTCGTCATATTCACATCTCTCCTCGCTTCGGAACAAAATTGAATTCAGCAAAAACAGGAAGAATAATGGTGATGGAAAATGGAATACCAATGAAAACATTATACAAGAAAGATCTAAGATTAAGGCTGAATGAGAGAATGTTGTATATAGAATGGAACGTCCAAGGACAAATATATTACGAGTATTTGAAACCTAACGAAAAGCTCTATTCGAAGAGATAGTGTCAACAAGTGGATAATTTAAGCAAAACACTCAATGAAAAGAAGCCGGCTGTGTTCAAAAGCATGCACCAGATACTGCATCAAGATAATGCAAAACCACATGTTGCGTTGGCGACTCGTTAGAACTATATAGTCTAGGAAATACTATCACTTTGCCTGCGCTCCTCCAATCTAGCACCATCCGAGTCTCATCTATTTTTCTCTTTGCAAAACATGGAAGGAAAAAAATTCTAAGCTGAAGCAGATTTCAATCAAGAATTATTTAAGTATTTTAAAGACAAAGCATTTATCTAAATGTTGTTAAAAAATCATCATCACGCTGACAAGAGGTCGTAATTAACCACGAAATTTATACTGTTTAGTAAACATTATTAAATGTATGAAAAATGTTTTTATGGTCAGAACCTTATGGTTGACCTAATATAAAAAACAAATAAAATAATTATGATACATTATCCGTTCATGTAGTATATATGTTACTATTTCTTTTTCTTCTTCACACACACACACAACAGTTCGTTTATTCTAACTTTTTTTGTTAACTTAGTTAATAATCACTAAATTATTGTTTACAGTTGCCATCAGACAAAAGAGAGCAGGTTGTATAACAACAACAATTTATTTACACGAGTGAGTGTCATCTCGCTCGCTTACAACAGCTCCGCTCGGAGATTCGGTCGGGTCTCTTCCGAGGAGATCGTGTGGCATCAAACACTCACCCCTTTACAAGAAGAACGAACTCTAGGGACGGGTTTTAAGCATGGAGATAACATATATAATATTTTAATGTTTTTGTTTTCAGTAGAAAAGCTCCACTTCGAGAAGAGGATGATCTTATTCCAAAAATATAAGAACACGGATTATTTTCTACCTTTACTGTTCACATATAAATCCATTCAATTAATTTAATTTAATTTTTTCGCAAAATAAATATTTTTTCACATCTACGTATCAGAAGATACACAAAAATGAAGAGATAAATTATGGTTTTAAGTAGTATTATTATTGAAAGTATTGCAGGTCTAGTCCATAGGGTCTCAATCATCTTTTTAAATTCTTCTTTTGTGTGTATACTGCCCCTTTCTGGAAAAAAAAATTAATCACCACCTCTTTTGTATATTAAAAAAGCGCAACTCTCATTTTTAAAATGGATAAAGTTGTTACACGGTTTCAGATATTTAAATAAATGTTTAGAAATGCTTCCGAAAGTCAAAAACAGGAAGTAGTCACATAGAATAAATCCCTTTTTCCTTTATTCGAATTATTTTATACGATACAATTAAAAGCAATATTCCGGCTTTGAGAAGAAAAGTAGGAAACTCAATAAGAGATTAACTGCACAAAAGAAAATTCGGAATGGCAGGATGGCGAGAGCTTGAATCTTGGTGTAATATGTTCAAGCATTCAAGTTTTTTGCTTCGTTGATAGATCCGAATCATTCAAACAATGTATCTCTCTATAGAAATGCACCGCGTTTACACTGATCCTTTCCTGTGCTAGTCAAAAGAGTATCGTGAAAAAATTTGCCATATGTACCAATACCTACTCTTACTACAGATTGACCATGCTTAAAAGACGTTTAGAACTATTGATTGCGCATAAATTCCATGTTTTACAGTATTAAGCCAGCCTTTCAAAGCGCTCTTGAGAGTATAATCAGTTTTGGGGGGGAGCGAATAGATCATCCACACCCCAGATCACTGGTAGTCAATACTAATTCCCTCCCCCACAGATAATACTCGCTCCACTGATCTCGTCAAAAGTTAGACCAAGTCCACGAGACCTCAAATCGTCAAGAAATCACAAGTAAATGAGATCAAATAAGTACTCTCTAACAAAACCCATAAAATTTAAGAGGTGCTTTAGGAGAGGTCACAGCAGAATTAATAGTGGCGCAGGTTGGAAAGCTGTTCTGCCTCATGTCAAAAATAATTCCCGTTATGTGTCCACATGCAAGTCTACAAATGGTGGATTGAATGCCTCTATTGGAAAGTGTCCAGAAATAGGTCTGTTATACTTCAGTGAAAGATATATGCTACCACGTAGCGGATGAAAACAGTTGATCTTGTGTGCAGCGGAGTTTCGAGCCCTCAGCCATTGAGTCCAAAAACATTCCCTAATGGCGGAGCGGACGTCCAGGTCACCACATTCACTGGTGATGCATTCTCAATCAGGTTAATTATTGAGGCATTTTAACTTCTGTTATCGTTGTTGAGATTAAAAATACCTTAAGAGAATAGGAAGGTCTTCCTTAATTTCTGGTTCGAAATTTTTTCTTTTGAATAGGATTCAAGGAAATTTAGAGAAGTATTTTAACCTAATTCTTCTTATTTAATATTTGATTAACAATAATATTTATAATAATATATTAGTAATAATTACGTGTATAACATGTGTATAATAACATAACAAAATATGCGTGTATACAAGAAAGTTAAAACTTCATCGTTGTGTTAAAGTTGTGAAAAAACATATACTGATGTATCTCTGCCTTTACGAAATATCTCATTCGTAGAATACGAAAAGAATTACTTAAGCAAATATAATATGTTTTATATAAGTCTGCTGCTTTGTGATTTTTCAAAAAAAAAAAAAAGAAACTGTAGAGAATCTGAAAAATATATGAAATATATATAAATTTTTTTCTATTCAAACGTAAATGTATAATATTTCATAACTAGTAAATATATGAAATATATTTTTCCATATACACATGTAAGTGTATAATATTTCATCTCTGATAAATATATAGAATACATTTTTATATATATGTAAATACATAATATTCCATACCTGCTATGTTTATGAAATATCAGACATATATGAAATATATATTTACGAGATCTGCTGGGCAAATATATTTCACTTAAAACATTTTGAGAAGTTTGGATTATTTTCTGTAGAATATGACAGGGTATTATGAATAACTGTTTCTTATTTAAATTTCTATTTTAACATCTATGAATATAATAATATAATTAGAGGATATTGAAATAAAAATATGTATAAAGATGAATAATTATTGCCAAATTATTTGCTACGCATTATTAAAAATAATTAAAATTTCTAAGAAATTGTTGAAAAATACAGTGTTTCATGTAAATTGAATAGTTATGTTTATATTTTCATGCAATTATGTTTGTCATGTTTCCAAATCCAAATTTTGAGAACTTCGTAAACATTGCTCATTATTTTCTATTTTAGTAGCCTTGATTAAGATTTTTAACTACCTAATTAAAACAAATTTCTGACATTTCATAGGCGTAAAGTAATTTCATATTTAAAAATTAATTTCACAGTTTTAGACAAAACAACGACACACTTCCTCAACAACCAAACAATTAATAAATCGCGTGATATCAAATTAAAACAATAAACTTTTTTAAAATAAATATAAGTCATTAAATTATGTTAATAACTTAAAGACCTTTAAGGAAATTAAAGTCATTTAAAGGAAATTCAAAACCTGTTTTTGAAAAATTGCTTAACGCTTGGAAAATATTCTAAAAATACATTTTTAAGATTTACCGAAGAAACAAATCCTCTTACAGAATAAAGCAAATAAACGCTTCTCTGCAAGGCATATTAATCATATTACAGGAATGATCTTTAAAATTTAAACGAATTCTCCCCATTATAAATGCGCATAATTATAGTTATTTTAAAGAAGGTTTGAAATGATTTCGTAAATGTAAACGGATGTACAATGGAGCGATTTAGAAATATGCATACATTTAATGCAGTCATTTTTATTCATTAGGGCTGTTATGTGAATATAAATATGAGGAAAGCTCTTTCGAGATTTTATTCAGCACTTGCAATTTGAATAAAGAATCCAAACTTTCTTGAAAGCATTTTATTCTTAAGTAGGCGGAGAAACAAGCATGAGTATATCGAGTAACCAAATAAATAAATAGATCTAATTTCTAAGCTCAAAACCCTTATTTTGACAAGAATTCCACTACGTTTAAAAATGACAAATAATTTAAGAACACGATATCTTAAAAATGAACAAAGTATTAAAAAAAATTTTAATAACTTATTTTAATTGTATTTCTTTCCTTTAAATATTTAATCTAATGGCTGCGATAGAATAGTGGTTAAGGAGTCGCGACTCGCGGCCGGCGGTTTTTGCTGAATCGAGGGTTCGAACCAAGATGCCACTATAGATCCACCTTGTAGCCGTGGTTGATGCACGTTAAATCTGTCGGGGCCTTAAGCCCATCCGCTGGCATGGTGTGGAAGTTAGGAGAGAGGAGTGCCAGCTCTGGTGTCGTCCTTGTAGATTCTATGAGGTTCAAAATGCGAGGTCCGTCGCCAGTAGCCTTGGAGTTACTTCTAGTACGATGTTAATAAAACCATATCTTATATTGCTTTTTAAATGTACTGCTTTTTTCAGGTTGATATTTCTTATGACAGTGATGTGTTTAAACTGCTAAAACATTTTTTTTTTTTTTTTTTTTGGAATCAATATAGATTTTCAAACTTCACTTTGATATTATATATTTGATAACTCTGTGTACGAATAACAAAAGCTAGGATTAATACTTTTTTTTTAAAATTCACAAACATAGATATGTCTTTTTATTGTTTTTGTAGTGTCTGATAGAAAGAAACTGTAACAGTATAAATAGTACTTGAACAACCAAATTCACGCACAAAATTGTGAGAAGTGATTGTTCATTAACGTGGCATTGAGAAGCAACGCGACAGCCATTTGCGACGGACTCGTAATTTTGACACTCGGTCAAGTGACGAGGACGACACAAGAGTTGGCACCTTATTTTCTGAACATTCATAATACACCAACAGGAGCACTTAGGACTGTGACCAGATTTAAAATGCATCAGCACCGCTACCTAAGGAATTCAGTGGCAGCAGAGCTAGAACCCAAAACTCGACGAAAACAGCCTCAAACCTACGTCCGAACCCATGTCCACTAGCCTACAGTAGCCAACAAAATTCTAAAAAAATAATTCTTATAAAGTGAGAAACAAATATGCTTATAAATAAAAAATAGTAGTAGGAATTTATTAAGAGATTTTATAATATTCTGAAAAAAAAATTCAGAATTTAAATAATTGCTTGCTTGAAAATGAAGTTTTTCTTTCCCGAAAGATATTTATATTTTACATAAGTTCAAATATGGCGATTATAAACTTTTTCTCACTAATATCTAAAAAAAAGATGGCTGCGTGATGTATCCTATTAAAGAATAAAGAAAATTAATCCTAAGTAATTTAAAACAAAGAAATAAGACAAGTATTCTACATAATGAAAATTTTGGTAAAAATATAATATAATTATAAATACCAAGAAACATAATTATGAAACAATATTAAGACCTTGTTGCTTATTTACCTGAAAGCGAAGACCAGACAAGATTATTTTGTTCATTCATACATATAAAATAACGCACAAATCCAATTTAAATTTTACCGTCAATTCTGAATCTTAACTTCAATGCAAAAAGAATTACACTATATGAATGCGAAATTATTTGTCAGACATAATGTAGTAAAATAAAACAGACTATTATCTACACACTATTAATTTTAAGTGGAAATACATTCTAAATTGTATATCGCAATTTCTAACTTACTATAGGTTATAATGAAATTCATGATATAGAATTTTCATCTCAAGGTCTCAATTATAGTTTTCCTCTATCATATATCTTCTGCGAAAAGTTTTCGAAAGTTTGAAAACTAATTACAAATAACCAGAACTCGCATTTGTTGACTGATGTTAAACATCAGTTCGGTAAATTTGCAGCTTGCGAAGCTTGATAGAGAATTAATCGAAATATTTTTTTTTTTTTTTTTTTTTTTTTTTTGATTTTAAATTAAAAATACCTAATATTTTTTTTTTTTTTTTTTTTTTTTTGGAATTTAAATTCAAATCGGCAAAGGATGATATTTGTGCTGTTTTGAGAAATACTGTATATTATATAAATATATTAATATATAAATTAATATTTCGATAGTTTTGAATAGATAAAAAAATTCAGCTTCAGAAAATGATTTCGGTTTTACATTCTATTTCTGCTTTTAATCTCGAAATAAATGAGACGTTTTTGACATGGAAAAATGAACTTATTTTATGGAAAGTTTATGAAATCCTCGTACCTAATAATTAAAGGCAATTAATGGAGAGATTGATAGTTTTACTAATGCAGTTCTGAAAGGCTATTGGCAATGGACCTCAGAATTTTAAGCCTTCAATCAAGATACGAGACCGATCCCTGAGCTGCTACTTCTCTCACCAAATTTCTACATCACGCCAATGGGAAGAATTTTGATCTCACTCAGATTTAAAGAGCATTAGTTCTGTTACGCGGCAGATCGTTGGAGGCGTCAGGGCTTGAACCCACGAGCGAGTGAGTGACAGTGGAGTTTGATGGCGCAAGAGCCAAAGCAGGCTATGCTGCGCCAAACTTTTGTTAAAATCAATCAGAAATAAGTTATTTTAAAAACACGGAACACGCATAAGGTAATAATATAGGTTAAAAGTTAAGAATTCAAATGTGGTGTAAAAGGCCAATGTGTTTTAAAAAAGCAAATAAGTTATGGTGCTTGAACTCACGATTCGACGAAAATAATTTCAACTGCGATTTCTCGACCATGACCACTATTCTACCGCGGCTTAAAGGCAATGGAAGCCATGTTTTAATATTGAGATATCTGGATGTTTTTGTACTTTTTATTCAAAGAAAATTACATTTATAAGCATATATAATTATGTATGCGTGTTAATAACAATTAACTGCATTTACAATTGCACGTCGTGTACTTAATTTTTAGTTACATATTTCACAAATTCCACTATAGTTAAAACTTTAAGAATTAGTAGAATACTTATAAAAATACCATTATACTTCCGGAACATAATTATAATTTGAATAATTAAATTAAATTAGTTTTTTAAAAAAAATAAATGTTATGCAAATGTTGTGCAATAATTTAAATATGTGAATATTTTTATGAAAAAATTATATTCAATCCAAACGAAATAAACTCGTTTTATTATGTGCAAAATATCAGCATTACATATATAAAAAAGTAGATTTGGTGAAAAATATACCAGAATCCTAAACAAAGACGTTGGTACATGTATTTTACTTTATTATATATAGGCATCCGTGTTTAAAATTTTAAAATTCAAATTTTCTATTTTTCTAATAGTCTTGTAAATAATATGTCTTTGGAATCAGCGAGGAGACTTCTAACTTCTAACATCAAAATCAAAAAATACCAAATATTATGTATTTTAACTTGTCAGAATTTTTATATCGTAAAACTTTCATCAATCTGCTTCCGGGAATAACTAAAAAATTAACAAACAGGATGAAAATGTTCATAAGTTAAGTTCGAAAAACCAATTAAGGTATACGTATTCACGCTGTTAAGCCAACTGACTGCAAAATGAGTTTTTTCCCTTTGAAGAAAAGAACAAAAACAATTTATCAATAGTTACATTCCAAAAAGACTTGTTTCTTTAGAACAAAATTACGAACTCATCAAATTAATTCATACTTCCCCGTAAGTACCTTTAATTTATAGTGACAAGCCAGACGGCGACTGAAAGAGAAAAAAAAAATCTAGCCATGGAATATGATTTATAAAAAAAATACAAAAAAGTAATATTTTTTATTAACAAACTATAGTTTCTCTTTTAGCTGCGTTTTGTATGAAATAGTTTATTTTCTTTATGGAATGTCAAAGAATAGTTTATTTCCTCTTAGACTATTCAACTTTCTTGAAAAAGCCTTCTTTTTGGAGATATCTGTAAGATAATGCAGAGTTTCTTCTTATTCTTAAAATGTCTTATGAGTTCTTTGGGTTGAAAATAAAATTTCAAAACTGTATCTAGAACCAAATTTAAAAATAAAAATCCGTTGTTGTTATTGACGTCCTTGTTAAACTATTGTTATCATTGATTATCGATATTATATCATTCAATTCCAATTTCTTTCCTGTGTCGTTTTAGTGCATCCATCCACGAATAAAGGCGGTAAAATTCCTTTCTTCCATTTATTGAAAAATAAAATTGGCTTTTGTCGACATACAAACAATAACAATATCGGTTAATGTGTCATAATTTTATTTTTCAGCATTTGCCAGTTTTCAGTTTATTTTTGGCAAGAATTTAAGAATCCCACTCTCAAACCGTGGCCGCGGTAGCCTAGTGGTCATGGTTTCGGATTCGTGGCCGGCGATTTTCGTTCAGTTGCGAGTAAAAGCCTTGACCTCTTAAGACCCGCCGTGTAGCCGGGGCTGATGCATGTTAAATCTGTCCAAAAGTCCTCCAAGGGCCCAAAGTCCACCCATCGAAGTGGTGTGAAAGTCAGGAGAGGGAGTTGCCAGCTCATGTGTCGTCCTCGTTACTAGAACGCTGATCAAAATTACGAGATCCGTCACCAATAGCATTCATGTTGCTTGTGAGACCCTAATAAAACCAATCAATCAATCAATCAACCAGCAGTTGATTGATTCGTTCGTAATGTCACATTTCGGAGTATCACGAGGCTACTGGCGATGGGCCCCGTAATTTTGAACGGTGTTCAAGTAATTAGGATAACCCTAGAGCTGCCATTCCACACTCTCCGAATTTCTGTACCTATCATCTCAAGGAGAGGATTTTGAATCCCGACAGACGAAGCCTTCATTATCTCCAACACACTTCGGCTCTTTGGTGGCAGGAGTAGTTGAACACCACTGAAAGTGTCAACTGAAAAAAAAAGACGGATTTGAGCTTGTGAACATGAGCACTTCACCCTAAGCGAACGAGGGTTACGCGGGCGAAATCCTTTTTATATAATAAAAAATAAAGTAAAGATACCATCTGTTCTCGAAATGTTAAAATATTATGTTTTAAATTTAATGTACATTGTTCATTTATTTTAGAATTTACAAAAAAAATTAGATTTAATAAATGTATAATTTTTTTTAAAATAAATCATTATATATATATATATATATATATAATTAAATCACAGTCTATTTGGGATATTAAAAATAATTAGAAAAAATTCTAAATTTTTGTTTTTTAAAATTATTTTATCATCCTGCAAAAGTACAGGATTTTTCAAAATGATTCATCCTATTTCAAAAATAAACGACACGCATTGATGTGTAATACATGAATACAAAGGAAAAACGTGGAAGTTTTATATTGGAACAAATAGGTGGCCCTCGTCAGGTTTTCGTGAAGCTATTGCACGAAAGCTGTTTTAGAAAATTTCCCCAAGTTCTCACAAACTTGGATTGGTCGCTGGGGACCAAATTATTCGCTGTTACACAGCTGGACATCAAAGTCACCTGATATGACTTCACGTGATTTCTTCATCTTGGGGGTTTCAAAAGATAAAGCGTCTTCGCCACTATTATCCACAAATTTATGTAATGGACAATGAACTTCTGCTGTTGTACAGTCCATTATCACTGACACTTGTGACGTGTCTTACAGGAATTTACTTATCAAATTTGCATAATGCATGTAACAAAATGAAGTAATATCGAATACTCGTAAACCTTTTTCAGTGTTTTCCCTTTGCAATTATGTGTAACTTATCATTCCAAGTCGTTTATTCACGAAAATGAAGTATTTTGTAATTGGATGATACATTTTGAATGATCCTGTACTCTTCGATGATTTTAAAGTACATCTTGCTAACAAGACAACCAATATTTTCAAAAAAGGTTTGCAGGCATTACTTATTATTTCTTTCTTTCAATGTAATGCTTAATATATTTAAAAACAAGTTAAATTTCGCCCTCTGTAAAGAAATAAATTGTCAGAAGAAAAATTAACTATTACTATAGCTTAATAAATAATGAAGATAAAATTAAATTCATTAGCTTCGGTTGTCAGCTCTAACTTTTACCTTAATCCAAAGTAAACAATTACATATTTTGCAGTCGTAACTTTCTACCTACAAATAATCTAATAAGCAAAATTATATTAACCGCAATAACCTTCATTTTAGTAGTTAATTGAATTTGCCAAGCGAACATAGTAATGCTGCAACTTTTCTCAATCATAGCAGCCTTAATCCAAATTAAATATCTAGTATTGTGGTAGACCTCGGGTACAATTTCATTATCTCACATTTATTAACTTAACTATTCACAGAAATAATAACTGTACAATGCCTACATACTGCATGAAAACTGAATGCGGCTCTTCTAGTAGTTTTTTATCTGACGTTAAATAATACAGGACATGAAACTGAAAAGTTTTCGATTAAAAAAAATGTAGTACAATCGAAGAGATCCCGGACTGTTTACCTGGTGTCAAACAAATAGTTGGAAAAGAAATATCTCTTTCTCAGGATAAAATGCATTACTAAGGGTGGCAGTGAGCTACTTATTATTCATATCTGTTATTGTCGGGCAAAAGCCACAGCTTGTTTCTGACAGGTTGTGACATTGGTCTATTCGCGGTTTCTCTTCACTAACCTTGGGGACTTTCAATTGAGATTGATTGCTTTAGCTAAACAACCTTTGCCCAACCAAAAATGAAACGTGATGAAGAATGTAATATGCAAAGCAGTTAGGAATGAAGTGAAGCGGTTAAATTAAGAAGTATATAAACTCCATCTGAAGGAGTAGAGTATCCGAAGGAGGATCAGAGAGGCGTTGTAGTGAGAGGAGGTGGAATCTAAATGCTATAGTATTGAAAGGCAGATTTATAGATTAGTGTTGAGGTCCGAGTGTAAATCGCTCGGATTGAGAATTGTTCTAGTGTTTTCAGCAGTTGTTCCAGATTCAGACTTGCAGTTGGTAAGAAGCTGTTAGATTATTATTGGTAGGTTGAATTAAAGTGTTAATGAACTTAACCTGGAGAGCACTATTATTAATGTCATAGCAGATATATATTAATAAATGTTGAAAGCTGTTTTGGTGGTTCTGTAATTATTGGTGTCGTATTGTTTAATATTAGATATTAGTGATGGCACAAGATAACACCCGGGTTGACCGGATGTTACAAGGTGACGGACTCGAGGTCGGCTATGTTTCGTCGAGTCGTGCGTTCGAGTTCTTGTGCCACTAAAGACCTACCGTGTATCAGGGTCTGTTGCACTTTTCAGGTTGAGATTCCAAATCCTCCCATTGGCGTGGTATGGAAGTTTGGAGAAGGAGGTGCAAGTCTAGGTGTCGTCCTCGTCACTTGATTGAGATTCAAAATTACGAGATCCATCCCTAACAACGCTTCTGGGATTTCTGGTGGTAAACTAGCAATACCAAAATTCGAGTTCAGTACTATATTCCAAGAACAAATTTGAGTTTTTTGTTCCTATTCAGGTCTTTTTACTCATTTCTCAACTGCTTCTTTCGCTTGCTATTTAAATCTTTTTAATTCGTAAAATATAAATTTATGTTCTTGCGTCTCAGTTGGAGATGTTATTATTATTTTTTTTACATTTTCTCAAAAAGTTTCATTTAAATTGAACTGTAGTTGAAGCAAAACCTATTTGGTTGATGTACGTGTGTGAAAACTCAATATTGTTTGTATTTCGAACTTAAATCCTGTATTATTACGGATCGTAAAATTGCTCAGCAAATTTCATGATTGTTTCAATTTTTGATTTCATTCCTGAATATTTCATTTCCCCCCCTTTGTGTACATTTCTTGTGCCAACACTGTGGCTAGCCGTCACCGGACATACTGATTGTGGGTGTGAGTCATATTTTCAACATCCGCGGTTAACATGAAGTCGTGACGTCAATTGAATACAGATTGATATGCATTCCAAAAAAAGAGAAATAATGAAGAATGGGAAGTATAAGAACTAAGACGTCCCATTCTGTAAAAACATTGTAAGCTTTTATTTACTTTTAAATTTTGAAAATTTGCAATGCTTATGTTCATTGTTCCAACATGTATTATTATATCTTACCTTTTAATTTTGAAAAATTGTTTCTTTTTGTCTATAAATTCTGCGTGTGGTGGTGTTAGCTTCCCAGGGGCGGGTTTAGGTCTAAGTCCTTTGGGTGAGCTCGGTTCTCTTGTAAATTCTGCAAAAGCCCTCGTTTTGCTTCTATGTGCAATGTAAATAATCAACCAATCAATCAATTGTTACTTTTCAAAAGCTGTTTTACTGCCCCTAATTTTCAAATGTCGTCTTCAGAACAGGTGTTAACATCAAAGTCTGTATTTTCCTGGTTAGGTCACCATCTGATACTCTTAGGATGCTGAAAGAAGCTTGTCGATGCATCTGTTGTAGCACCTTTAACTACTGAGTCAATTTCCTGCTGGATCAGTTATTAGGCGCTTTTAGCTCCTGCCTAAAACGTACTATAATCTCTATCTGTGATATATTCTCAACAAACATTCTTTGAGTAACTGTCTATTCTTAATAACGAATTTTTATGTTTTCTTGTTGCTTAGATTTGAAAAATTTCTCAGTTGTTCGAAAGGTGGACAAAACTAGGGGGAATGTTTAATACACGCTGCACTTGGAACAGTTTGAAAGGGATATATTACTCCATTGTATATTTCCTGATTACAGTATTTGTTTTTCAACGGGTAGAAAAACATGGTTTATTATATGATGTTGATAAATTTAATCACTTTAATGATGTACTTATTTTTAAATTTCTAGAATAGTGAGAAGAGTAATTATGAAATTTGTCTTTATTATTTTTATAGCAGATTCAAATACACTAAGTTAAAAGTATATTCTATAAATTATCTTCGAGCCAACAATAATCAGCAATTACAATATAAAAGATAGTTCATAAAAAACCAAATACTAATAACTAACGAGAAGAAAATCGAATCCATTGATTGCACCTCAACAACACTTACCTAGAACCATATATTAGAAAACATAAGTTATTTTTCAAAACCTTTAAAAGAGTTATAAATACCCAGTTTCAAATAAAAATTATCCCGCATCGATCAGTCTAAGTTCTTACAAAAGTCTGTCAACTATCTTTCAATTACTCTTAACAAACAGCAATTCAGTAGCAACCGGTCACGCGATATGCACATTTGTTCTCAATTTAAAATATAATGTCTCACTAAACCTACTGGTAAAGGATGTAATGGGAAATCAAAGGGGCATACAGCATGGATTACTTATTTATTGCAATTTTATGATTTCTTTTGTTGAATTCTTAGTAATTCGACTGAGTTAGATGATCCTATTTGCTCATTTCTTAATAAGTTATCTAATTCTATCGTGATGCCTTTTATGTGATATTTTTTATATTTTTCGTAGTTTCATTTATATTAAAAAAAATTATTCGTAAGATACAAAAACAACCTCATTTTTATAGTTGTCTAAGGTGCATAGAAAAATTATAATCAATAATTTTATCTGATATTCACTGTTTTGTTACATCATTTAGCATATTTTTTCCCTCTTCTGTTATTTTCCTTATTTCTAATTTTTTTTTTCGGAAAACACACTCTCAAATCCCATAAACACAAATTATTAACACATTTCATTTCCCAAAATTATTCATCCCCAATATATATATAATGATTTAACTTTAATTAAATAACTTCTCTTAATAATAACTTAATTTTCCATTCTATCTCATTCCCTAAATCAAAAGTAAAGGCTTCATTCTTATTTCCTGATCCCCTTCCAAATTATCTTTATTTATTAGATCGCGTGCCCATAAAACTTGTTAAATTCGGATTTCCACGATTATAAATCTGTCAAAACAATCCCTTTAGACACCCTGTCTGTTACGATATTTCCCCAGAATCCCTAATCCTGTATTACTTGTTTCCATGACATTTTTTTTTATAATTTTCCCCATTATATAATGGGATAGAAAATTAGAGTACTTCTTATCATCTCACCATGTAACAAGTACTGCGGCTAAACAGCTCAAAAATTTTCTTTTTTTCTTCAACCAGGCCGGCTGACTTTGAGCAGTGTCTTCGTAATGAATATCAAATCATGAATATCATATCAAATATATCACCTCCATGAACATGAATATCAGTCTCATTTGTCAGTGAGTAAAAATTGTTTACAACTACAGTATGATTTAATGTCCGCAAATAAATTCATTATATATATATATATATATAAACGTAGGCTATTTTTTCAAGGTCCGATTGGTCGTGAAATGAATACTCTCGTGAAAATCCGATGACGTTGAGGGCAAATGTGTTACGTAGTGTCTCTAGTGTGATGATCATCGATCGCGTGTCAGGTCATTAAGCCCGTAAACATGTCTCGAACAACATAATCTCTCACCAAATGAGAAGTGCGGGCTGTCATTCGATTTCTGTAACCTTAGAGGTGCAATTCATCCGAAATTCATCAATGAATGAGTCATGTATATGGAATCATTTTCATGAGTGGCAACGCGTGCCACAGACTACAACTCCAACAAAGACAACCCGAGAGAATTTTCAATGGGCCGTGTTCGATCATCCAGTATATGTTACAGTCTGGGATTAGCTTCCTCCAATTTCCATTCCTTTACTCTCATAAAATGCTGCTTAGGATGGCAAAATTTTGGCTCATGAGAAAGAGCTGCATGCCAGTGACCAGAATTGGCTGAAAGCACAGGCGGCTGCCTTCTATGACGAGGTTACAGGAAAGTTGACACCACGGTACAGCCAATGTCTCAGTCGGAGCGACATCTGTGTACATAAGTAGCTTGAAGGTGTGTCTATATGTTCCAGATAAAACAGTTTTGATTTTCACTGTGGTTTTATTTCGATATCTATCAAGCATTGAGCAAATTATCCCTCATATATAACGAGTATATTTTAGAGAACAGTTTAATGGTATAGAATGTAAGATTTATAATTCATGCTTCTTGATCTTAGCACGTACATATTTGAATTTTAAAGATATATTTTAAGTTAAGAAAATATATTTGTGATTTCTTCGGTTTATGTTCTTCCCATTTAGGTTTGGGTGTTATATTCTATTTTTGAATTCTAAGGTTTTATATCATTTCTTCATTGAGGAATTTCTTGGGTGGGGAGGTTTGAATACTTTTAAACGGGTTTAACCACGTATTTCTGTATTAATCCAGAAAGCAGTATTTTAAAATAAATTATTTTAATTTCCTTTTTTTTAAATGTTTATCTTTCTATATTATATATACAGGATGTATTAGAATTAATCATCAAATTTGATGGAGAGGTAAAGAGAAGCAAAGAAAGACTATTTTGCACAAGAAAGTACGGGTGCAAACGTACGCAAGGCGACATACTGTCTGACAAGAGTGCGATAAGTTATCTGACAAGTAGAGGCAATCGAATTAATGTGGAATATCTCAAATGATGACTTAAGAATTAAATAACTTGATAAGCTTTGAATTAATTTGCTCACAGCTCGTATTTAGTGCCGACTACCGTCAAATTTCTCTAGATTTTTATCTCAATTTGCGCACGAGTTTTACTTTTATCATACATTCTATGCTGAGAGTTTCATAAATTAAATATTTTAACTACATATAAGTATTATTTTTCTCTCGTGAGTGTGTGGAGAGAGTGTTACGTATTAGATTCAATAATTATCAAGGATAATCTTTATAATCTGATTAAAAAACTGAAATGAAATGAGTTACCTCATATGATGTAGCAAATGATTTGATGAGCAAAATGAAATACACATAAAAAGTTCTAAATAGTTCAAAACGAAAGTACTATAAAAAATGTACTTTATCATATTTATTTTTCAGTATTTAACGTTCTATTTTGTCACTCAATATTTGAATATTTCATGTTCTTTTCTGAAGATAAGTAATGCTACATTGAAGAGGAATGCATTTAATAAGCAATAAATTGGATTTTATTTTCGAATTTTAATGTTAAATTATACATTTGTTATATATGTTATTAAAATGAAGTATTTTTCAGTACATTAGAACCTGAATTGGTAACCTATTCCCAACGTCTGTTTTAAAATCAGTCCACTGGTTAATATTAATTTTACGCTTAAAAATTAAAATAAATCAAATTGAGAGTCTTAACTGCTGACGTATAGCTAAGCAAATTGTATCACATTTTTTCTGATCTGTATTCAAGCACTAAAGATATTTTTGAATTTCAAAATCCCTTTGGTTATATAATTGTGGAGCTTCCGTCAGATATTTAATTAGAATAGACTTATCTTTAAAATTATAATATGATAAAAATAGTGTTTATAGAATTAGATCGAACACAATTCAATTAACAGTATCTTTCGGAAAATAAATGTGGTCAATTAGCTGGAGAACTTATATCTGTATTTTTGATTGATCTCCAGTGAGAAAAGATATTTTTAAGTACGAAGTGCGGTAACATCGGGGTTGTTCACAATTTTCTCTTCACTTACCTCGGGGACTTGTTGTAACTTGAATTGCATAAAATTACGATTTCTTCGTATCCAAAAGGAAGCGCGATTAGGTGAATTAGGTGCAGATATAAAAAGAGTAGTGAACAAAATTGTAGGTAGTGATATATAGGAAATAGAATATCAGTATATAGAACTGAAAGAAAAGAGAAGGGTGGTTGAGGATAACAATAAGTTGATAGGTGTGTAGATTGAAGTGAATCATCGTAATTAATCATTTATTTCAGAAGTGATTGATTCTCAGAATAATAGGAGTCGAGCCTGTTATAATCGAGAATTACTTCAATAGGAAGGTGTGATTTCGTAAGACGAGACTTTGTTGATAGAGTGTAAACTAGGATTAATTGAGTTAAGAGAAATTCTATATTAAGAGCTAATAAACTGTGTTGTCTTTCTCTCACATTTCTTCAATTGGAATCTTGAAAATAATAACTTTTTAATTAGATTTTAAGATGACTGTAGAATTACATTTCAAGAAAATACGTCACAGTATGTAAAATAGTACAGATAATTATTGGTGACGGACCTCATAATTTTGAACCTCGGTCAAGTGACATGAACAACACCTAAGCTAGCATTCCCTTTCCTCCACAACAGGGGGATTATGAGCCTCGGCAGATTAAACGTGCATCAACCCCGGCTACACGACGGCTCTTTAGAGGTATCAGGGCTCGAACCCACGACTCGACGAAAAACGTCAGGCCGCGACCATTATTACTAGGATACCACAGCCTCAATAATTTTGAACTCCAACAGGATGAAATGTTTTTTCGGAAAAAGATTACAATCGTTGTATTGGCACATAATTTAATCAACTTTGTTTTTCCTTTATTAATAAATTTAAATATAATATTCTTTTTTTGTAATAAGAAGCATGTTTTAGTATTAGCATGTATTAAGCAAAAATATCACTTCTTAATCAAAGAAAAACTGAATCTGGTTTATTCTTTTGTTCTTTGAGTAGCCTACGCAAATATCTTTTATTTTTCTATCAGTCTCTACAAGCATAAATTTTTTATGAGCTGATCTTTTCCATAAAAAAAAGTTTGTGGAATACTGAATTAGAGAAAAATAAATAAATCCAATCAACGATAATAATTATGGATGTGCAAATCGCAAACGGATATTGAATGTGTTTTAGAAAATAACATTGAGTACTTTTTTTAGCGAATTGCGGATAATTCGATTTATTATAAGTTAATTCATTCATGTCTTAATTAATAGCAAATTTTCTTGTCTTGACATTTTTACATGAACAAATTCTGAATGACCATGAGTTTCAGAGTAATAAAGTTTTAATGCTAATTACGAAATTTATGGTAATAGTTAATAGGAAGAAAAATAAATGGAAATTAATACTGATCGTAATGAAGTATTAGATTTGGATTGCAAATCATCGAAAGTTAATTAAGTTCATAAAATAGTATAATGAAGATTATATATTTTATTTAATCAATAGGGTAATCATAAAAATTAGATAATGACATTTAGTTCCGAAAATTAAGCACACCTTAAGTTTTTTTAAGTCATTCTAGCGAAGGTTAACATCTCTAAGTGAAATAGAAAATACAGTTATCGTGAATAACAGTTTTATTAAATTTAAGCAATCAAAGACGTATATGTGTCTTTAATTGCGCATACATGTCTTTGATTGCATAATTTTTTATAAAATCATTACATTAAAGTACATAGAAAATATGTGAATTTATTTCTGTGTTATTCTATCACTCTTAATATGCAAGAAAAAGTTAATTTTGTTTCGCATCGGAGAATAATAGCAATCTAACATTATTAAACCAAAGGAGAAAAATAATTTGGCTTCTATTGATTTTTATACTACCGTAATTGCGTAGAAGATTATAAATATCGCCAAATTATAGGTGTAACGTATATATGTGATGTGGCAAAATTCCCCCCCACAGTAATGCCATCTATACATCAATCTAATTCGACACTGCATAAATTTACCTATATGTCAGTGTAATCCATTACTGCACAAATTCATCTACGTATGAATCTAATTCAAACTAAACAAACTCATCTATATATGAAGATAATAAAACACTGGAGAAATTCATTTAATATGAATTTAATCCGGCAATGCATAATTTATCTATATTTAAATCTAATCCGGCAATGCATATTCTATCTACATTTAAATCTAATCCGGCACTGGATGAATTCATCTACATATAAATCTAATCCAAGCTGCACGAATTCGTTTACATGCCATTCTAATCCAACAGTGCACAAATTCATTTACGTATGAATCTAATTCAAACTATACAAACTCATCTATATATGAAGGCAATAAAACACTGCATAAATTCATTTATATATGAAAATAATAAAACACTGGAGAAATTCATTTAATATGAATTTAATCCGGCAATGCATAATTTATTCACATTTAAATCTAATCCGGCACCGCACGAATTCATCTACATGTCAGTCTATTCTAACACTGCACGAATTCATCTACATGTCAGTCTATTCCAACACTGCACGAATTCATCTACATGTCAGTCTATTCTAACACTGCACGAATTCATCTACATGTCGGTAATTCATTTACATTCATCTACGTATGAGTTTAAGTGGTGGTCAGCAATGTACTTTGCACCATTTGGCCGAATCACACTTCTTTCAACTTAATATTCTGTACGTACTACATCTCTTCGGTTCCACAAATTTATAATGGTGATTAACTGTAAAATATTTCAAATTTTTAGTTCTTAATTCAGTTTTTATAAGGTATTCATGAGTCCATATGGCGTATACTTATTCAATATTATCTTGGAAAAAAGATAGTCGTCATTCTCCCAGAAACTCCAACAATGTATACTTTCTTGTCGCATTTTTTAACGTAACAAAGTCGCCATTTGTCTGTTTTGAATTGTAAAGGCATAACGTACACGCCCTTTACGTCAAGACTTCATTCCATTGAAAATACACTACTGCATTCTGTTCTATAGCATACTTGTTCTAAGCATTTTTTCCTAAACGTAAGATAAAAAACCATTTCCATTATTGGCAGATTACCGCATTGTTTGGCGACATTTTCTGGCTTGGAGAACATGATCGACGAGATTTTACAAAAGAACGTTAATTCCTCAACACCTCATTTTTCTCACCAGAATCAGGAAATTCACAAGAAGCGAAACCGAAAAGGTGAGGAAAACTCATTAACCATTAGTTGGAGGTAATTCTAATCGGTGCGTAAATTTTTACCGAATAAGTTAATGCACCGAGAGGCACGAAAACAATATGAAAAATTCTCGTTTCTAAAAACGAGACTGACATTTCTCATAAACTAACCGCGCATTATCGTCTCCGATACATCCAAAGGAAAAATGACACAACAAGCAAAGTAAACCTTTTTTTCCCCCTCCAGTTTCTCCCTCTACGGTTCCCATCTTACGGTGGGGTGTACTCGACTTAACAAATTACCCAGACAATGCATAATTTATCTTTTGCTTTGATGATGCAAGCATCATTTTTCATACCGAATAATCCAACACTTTGTTCGACATGATGGTCATAATCATTTTTAATGTGAACTACGGACGGCACTCAAAATATTTTTACAGGGAATTTTCGTCTAATGCGACACTCGATGATGAAAAGGGAAATGATGGGGGGTCGTATATGTATATTTTTTCTTTATAAAGATAGGTCAGACATCTGCATAAAAAATAATCAGTTTAGTCCAGGTTGATTACTAACGGTGGATTTTATTCTTTTAAGCCAGCAATTCATCATATTGGAAAAACACTGTACTCTCTCCGTAATTCTGTACTTCTCTTTTGCGGCTCAGCCAGTAACCCGGCATTTTCAGACTGGCTTTGAAACCATAAGAAATTAGTTTCTACTTTCCCTTGAATGGAATAATATATGTTTGTAACCGCCCTACGTTCAAGCGCACCACCTAGCAGTCGCCGGATGAGTGATGACAATTAGAGCGCTAATGACCAGCAATCCAAGTGGAGGAGCTAGCAAGTAAACATGGTTTTCCACCCCGAAAATAAAGTAAATCTGTAGTATTAACTGACCCTCAAATGTTTGTCTTTAAATTGTTGTGTTCTTGAGTGTAATGTCTAAATAAACTGTAATTAAATCTAGTAAATTATTAGTAAAGACAGTTTCCCCTTATTGAATCACTAATAACCTTTCAGAATTCACAACATGCCGCCCATGATTATAGGTTATCGATACAAAAAACAGCCCATTTTTAGTATGAGTTATTTCGTTTGATTTTCCAATAATCAGGTATTTTCGGAAATCCGGCAATTTTCACGTGTGATATCTGCCGGATTACCGATACAGTACAGTATTTGATCTGCGACCCAGTACTCGGCTGCTTCGTGTAGAGACGCTTTAATTACGTGCAACAAATGCATTAAACAGAACACAGATTAAAAGGTATATTCTGACTCTTTTGGTCCGCAGTAGATTGTTTTACATAAAATAAAATAGTATGATGGGTACCAATTAACGTGATTTGTATACGTCTGTCAACCATTTATTATAATCCAACAGTGCGTTTCATACTTTTGTTTGTGGGTTTTCCAATCTTTACAGACACTTTTAAATATCTTTATAAATCGGGGACAAAATGTAATTTGGCTGAAACCTTCATTATTTTCTGTTCTCTTAGACGTTCTTTATTGTATTCATACTGACTAAATTTGAGAAGAGAAGTAAAAAGTGTAAGAAACCCACCAACAAAAACTTTAAAGTAGGAGCAAAAATGTATTTAAAAATAATATTTGGTCAATTTAATTTTGAGTAATTGTCAGCTGATGTACCGACACCTGTGTAGGTAGTTAAAGCTCCCGTCTATCGTCCATTTTAATTTCGTGGACGTAATGTTACTTCTATGGAATTTCTACTGCCATCCTTAAATCTATACTATTTCATTTATTTGAATGCAAAAAATATGCATTCAAAAGAACAAAAGAATCTGGATGAAAAAAAATGTAATTCAGCAGAAACCTTTACCATTTTTATATTCATTGAGAGGCACCTTTTTTGCTTTCAGTGATTAAATAGTATAGATTAGAGAAATTCTATAGGATTAACATTACGTTCAGGAAATCAAAATGGCCATTAGACTGGAGTCATGAGGCTCCCGTCTACCCGCCATTTTGATCTCGTGGACGTAATGTTAATCCTATGGAATTACGACTTTAATTCTCACATCCTTACTATTTCATCTATTTGAATAAAATAAAGTGCATCTGAAAGAGCAAAAAATAATGAATGCTTCTAAAGAATTACTTTTTTTCTCCGATTTTTAAAAATATTTGTATTCTCATTTTAATGATTCGTTTGAGAGTTTCTCGGTCCTTAAATTTTTTTTAAAAAAAAATCGGATGAAAAAAGTAATTTCGTAGAATATTCATTGTTTTTCGCTCTTTCAGACACTTGATTGCAATCAAATAGATGAAATAATAAAAATGTGGAAATTAAAGTAGAAATTCCATAGGATTAACATTACGTCCCCGAAATCAAAATGGCGGGTAGAACGGGATCTTTAAGTACCTGCACAGGTATCGTTGGCATCTTCTGACTATAACTCAAAATTAAATGGTCTAATTCAGTAGTTCTTCGTGAAAATGTAATGAGACATTAACTCGAATAACATAAATACGCACTAATCAAATAACTGCAATTTTAGCGGACACGTGTCCTAGTATTTCTCATTTAACCCACCTTTGGTATTAATAATAACGACTCCTTATGTAGACAAAAATAGAACTCCAGATTAATTCCTTGCCATTTCTAAAAATACCCACGCGTATGGAAAGGAATTAGAAATAAATTATGGAAATATTTCCGTCCTAATTAGCGAGAGCTTAATTTTAGTATCTCGGGTTGTTGCGAAAAGGGAATTGATTGTGTGCGAGTGGGAAAAGAGGCCAAAGACTTAACGCTTGCGGCAGAAGGTGATCTTTAGAGCTTCGGGAGATAAGATAAAAAGATGCGATAGGTGATATATTTTAGGGAAAGAAACACATGACGCGGTGGATTTGAGAGATGCGTAACACTTAGTTCGATTAAAAGGCCATATATAGTTATTTATAGAGGAGTATGAAATTATATTCAGATATGTTAAAAAAAGATGTTTGGAACAGAAACAATTAATCGTGCTTCCTACGACTGACTAATTTATGCAAATATTTTCCCTACCGTGCATATGCCTTTGCTGAAAATGAGTTCACTTATTCGGAATTCAAATTATTATAGTACAAACTATTATATAACTATATTTAACAAATACTAGGCTGTGGAATATGTAAACGAACTCAAAAAATATGCGTACAGGAAATAATCATTATATAAATCTACTGATAAACCATTTTTTTTCCAAGAAAGTATGGTATTTAAATATATTATCTGGGATTGTTTATTAAGGTCGCACTGAGAAGCAACACGAGAGGTATTGGTGATGCGCTTCGTAATTATGATTCTCCGTCAAGTAACAAGGACGACATCTGAGCTCCTTCTCTAAACTTCCACACCACGCCAAAGGGATTATTTGGGACCAAGACCGGTTTTAGCGTACATAGACCCCCCTACACGATGAATCACAAAGGGCAATTGATTCTCGGCCGGCGATTTTTGTCTAGTTGTGGATTCCAGCCTTGAAAAACTACAGATCAACCGTGTAACTGGAACTGATACACGTTAAATTTGTAGATGCTGAAATTCTTCCCATGAGAGTAAAGCTTGGAGAGGGAGATGACAGCTCAGGTTTCGTCCTCGTGACTTGGCCGAATTTCAAAACTATGAAGTCCGTCACCAATAACTCTCATGTTGCTTTTATTGCAACGTTAATAAAAGCAATTGCATCATTTTTTTCCGGCATCAGATCTTGAACCCACGACTCGACGAAAACAACTTCGGGCACGAGTCCGCGTCCATTACCACTAGGTTACTACGGCAGCATTAACACAGTTTCATCAATAATAAACTATGCTTTGCTTCCAAATCGTTGAATACATCATTCCTTATATTAATAGATATTTTGAGACTAACAATGCAATAAACAAGCGCTTAATTTGTTCCTTCCTTCCAACTTAGAATGATACATTTGTACAAAGCTATTCGAGGAGAGCACACGTTTTACATCTTCCCTGACTAAAATTACAACTAACTTAAAACCAAATTTCCAATTTTTTAATTCAAAGACTTCTCTTAAGTTACATTAATTTGTTTGAAATGTATATAGAAAAATTAAAAACGCGCTTGTTTTTAATTCGTTGTCTATGAATCGAATGATAGTTAAAGAGTAACACTGAATTTTGTTTATTTATCTAAGGTTGCTTGCTTGGAGAACAATTTCTTTAACTTTATATGAAAACATGAGTTTCTTAGTTTTTTTCGGTAAAATGTTTCATGATATTTAAACTTATGATTATTTACGCATATAAGAAAAAGCATGTAATACAACACTCGAGTATAGTTTCATTGAGCTGTATATTTTTCAGAAGTTGAAAAATCAATTTATTTATTTATAAATCATTTTTAAACTTTTTTATTTATATGTTAGAAAAACAAGAACAAAACAGTTTGAAGGAAAACTATCTAGAACTTGTGAAATAACCCCCTATAATGGTTTCTTATTAAGTACTTTCTATAGTAATTGTATATTAATGAAAAAAGTCATGTTCATTCCATGTGTCCCTGAAGACGTCTGAAGGCAACCGCGGAGTGAAGCGGCCTGTAACAGTAACATCAGCTCTGTGAATATAAATTAAAAGCAACGGGTCTAATAATACATCATAATTTTACATTAACTTTATTAAAAAATTTATTTTTAATAAGTAGAAATGAAATTTATATTTATACTTATATCACATTTTTAAATCTGATATCTATCAATTAACTTGACAAACTGAAAGATTTATGAAATTTTGAAAACTTCCGTCTCATTCAGGCAGGAAAGCCTATGCATATTTATGTCGAAAAACATTATCCGATTCATCAAAAAATTAATTTTTTACATTATTTAATCTTTATATTATGCTAATGTGTGAAGTATTTCCTTCATTATTTAACTATATAATCATCTTAAAGTTTAAATTAAATAGTAAGTTCAAAACTCTTGTTGAGGAAACGTAAAAATAGGACAACACACTTCAGCTTTCAAAGAATAAGCTAGGTCGTTCTCTCTCGAAACTTAGACAGTTTATATTCCAATAATTAAGTCTTAGCTTGCTAAATCACTCGTTCCATTTAAGCACTTTTCGAATATAACAGATTCGAGTCTTATTACCTTAACTAGGAGTCGCTTCAATCCAAATCATTAGTTAAGATATTTTAATCCAATTTATAAATATCTATCAGTCTGCCGTAGTAAACTATATTCGTTCTCTTTCTTTTCAATTATAATTCCCGTATATATTATTATCTCTAATCCAACTCCCCTTACTTCTTATCTTCATCTAATTTACCTAATCACATTTCTTCTCGGTTGGAAAGAAATTGTAATTGTATGCTCTTTACATTACTATATTGTCTAAGAGATTTTTGAAGAGAAATTTGCGAATAGCCCAATATCACAACTTCACATGTATGGAATTACTAATTTATGAAAAAAAAGTAAAAGAAAAATTTTATATAATTTTATAGATCGTGGAACACGGATTCGTGATAACAAATGACTGGCGTACTAATAGTTGAACTGGATGTTGGAGCAGCTATTTTTTCAAAAATCATTGGAAACAGTAATCGATACACTTTAATTTTCAATGTGCTCCATTAAACTCCCAATTTCGTGATATTTTGCAGAAAAAAAAATATATACTATTCTTCTTAATAAACAGTGATTTAAAATTATAAAATTTATCACAAATAACTCATAGTATTTTCAACGAGAAAATCAAAAATTGCCGGGAGATTCACGGAAAGGTCTAAATGGGGATTGAATTTTGAGAAAAATAACCACAAAAGTTCAGTGTTAATTATTTCCCAGTTACGTTTCCACTTCGAACACCTATTCTTCTAAAATACACACAAATTCACCAGGCCTTTAAAATCCACTTTTGAGACACATTTTGGGAATGGAGGTACGTTTTTATTTTGATCTTCTCGAATAGTAACAATATAAACGGATAAAGTATATCACTAACAACCAATCGCGTTTTTAGCTTCAAACCCAAAGGAATTACTAAGATGATTGTAATGAGATCTCTGTTGTCCTTTGAATTTTGGAAATAAAATCAATTCTTGGGGTAGTTATATTTTGTTTGATTTTTGTATATAATTATATATTTTTGTATTTTCTTATCTTCTAAATGAGATTTGTGAATTAAATTTGTATTATATTTTTATTACTAACGTAATGAAATGTATCATGACAGTTGTGATGCAAGATGTTTTTGTTATTGAAGCTAACCACCACATTTTATATCGACTTGTATATCAGAAAAAAAAATTTCCGTAAATTCCATTTATATAAACCATATACATATTTTTTTTAATTAAAATATTAATCATTATTTGTTAAATGCTGTTCAATATATTGAAAAAGAAATTCACATATTACTATGTTACATATGTTAAATTACTTTGTATGCTTTTTACCTTCATATTATATAATATATTGCACAATATTTCGTAATAAATAGGTTTTTCTTAATAATTCATTTATTATGCAATTTCATCCGTACGTGTAATCTTGAATAAAATACGAAATTCAGCAAAGGAGCGATCAGTATGGAAAAATCACCGGTGGCTCTTATCTGATCGATAAATAGGTCCATATATAATAAAGAGTTCATACATTCTTGCTGAAAAGAAATATTAATTAAGCAAGAGTGAAACAATATCATATACAGAATTCTGTAATTTTCGTAAGACTTATGAGCTATGTATGAAGTTCGACTCATCCATATACCACAAGAAAAGCCTAGTAAATTATTCACGAGCTCATATCTAATAACATCATGCCTCGAAAATATGTAGAATCGATCAACAGAATACTATAATACTTTTTCTCAAGAAACAGTCGTGTCGCTTTTAAACCTCTTTAGAAACAGGATTGGTGTATCAAATAGAGAAAAAAAGAAACATCAGAGAAAGACATAAAAGAAAGTTTCCAATGCCTTTATCGAAAGTGGAAACAAAGATACTGCGAATGTTTTAAATCCGGAGACCTCGAATACTCAGATCTCTTTAGTCGTTTCGAAAGCTCATAAGCAACGTGATCCCATGTTTGAAAGTAAACATCTGAAAGATGAAAGGAACGTCATGAAAGAAATAAACTCTCATTTTTGCATTTTTTGAATTGCATCTGGCGCATTTCGCTGCAAAAATGTTTTCTTCGAAGTAGATATCAGTAAAATTGTTTTTCTTCACGTGTACGAAATTTGACAAGAAGGATTTAAACTATTTGCTATTAGTCTGTGAGGGAGTTCGAAAAAATGTTTCATATAATTTCTTTTTTTTTTCCGAATAAATGTATCAATATTCATAAAGTACGTGTGTCACTAAGTCAAGTTGGTGTTACCAATGCATGGCGCCATCTGTTGAACGGCACTTAAAGAAATGCGACATTTATTCATAGAATAATTTGAATGTTGCCATCATCAATTAGCATCCAGTTGCCACAATCTATAAAATACAAATTCATTAATACACAGCGGAAACCAAATAACAGTCAAAAAATAGGTTGCTTCCAGTGATTCTGCTCTAAAGAAGGCGGACACCGGAAAACCGCGAAATTTATGACAGTGAATTTTTGGGATGTGAAGTGGGGTGTCATACTCATAAACTTCTTAAAAAATTTAAACAAGATGATCAATGGACAGTACTATAAAGTGACTTACTCCACTCCATATTCTTATCACATATATTTTCAAACCACCTCCCATATACCCGAATATTTACAGAAACATATATTATATGATGCCCACAGAGACTAATAAATGATTGAAAGCAAATAAGTCTTTCTTGATTAAAACATTTAAGACTACATTTGTAAAAATAAAACTGAAGTTTTAATGATGAAGTAAGTAACTCTATAACTTTTATTATTTGTAGTTTCTCTTCTGGATACATTTATATAAAAAAAAAGGAAAGGAGAAAATAATTAAGTGATCAGACAAGCCATTACTATCTGTGCTTATTTGCATATTTGTGATAAATAGACTAAGCTGTTTTCTCGGAAGAATATGAGATCATAAATAACAAACCTTGAAACATAAATTAGGAAAATGAAATTTAGGAATGAATTGTTTTTGCTGACATTTTCAACAGCGCCCTTTTTTCATCTAACAAAATGAATCATAAAAACATCACTTGTGTCTCTTATACTTAATATAAACTAAAGTAAAAAAAAAAAGAGCTAATTTGCAATTGCGATAAAAACTGAACAATTTGCTTACTCTATTTCGATTAGTCTTAACAATTAGTAAATGCTTTCGTGTAAATATATTTGTTCATTCAATATATATTACAGTATTTTGCTTTTCTTCCATATTTGAATTTTTCCATTTTTCAATTTCTTTAGCTCTTTTACTGATAATTTTGGTATTTTTCTTATTACTGCTTTCATTTTCGTTAATTGCCTTTTGAAAATTTAACTACAGTATTTAATATACTTCTTTTATAATTAAATTTGCTTTTTTATCTTTGCTCATTTCTCTTTTTACAGTGTTTTATTTTTTAATTAAATATATAGTTTGATACATATGTTTTTCACTCATTATATAGCACAGAATCCTTCTTTAATATATTATTTTATAATTAATCAGATTTATTTCCTAACTTGTTTATGATTGTAATGCTTTATTTTTTTTTACTTTTGAATTTCAAATTATATACACACACAGATATATATATATATATATATATATATGATTTATATGTTGAGTGGGTGTAATGATTTCTTTTAAATCTAATTATTTCGTATTTTATCATAAAATTTAACTTCCATACTAACACGTTCATCCTTATTATGCGATCCAATACCTATAAATCTTTTAATTCACGCAATCACGTGATTTCCAAAAACACATAGACCAGCATGTCTCACACACTGAACAAATATGAATATTCCTTACAAGATACTTAGATTCCATGAAAAATACCTAAAGATCCCTTAATATATTACCATGATATCTGCGTAATCTTTCCCTGGAGGAAACAAAAAAAATTTTTTGTCAATTCGTTGATGTAAAATATTTTTTTGCTAACGATTTTATTATAAATGAGTTAAACTATGATGAATGCCAAAGAATCTTTGTTTGCATAAAACGTATCTCGTATTGTACATTTATACTATATTTTTGTTTTTTAAGAAATTATATAACTTTTTTTTTGTATAATGATACGAATAATGTTCGTTTCCTGTATAATATTGATCAGATAATAAGTGGTGTAATATTTCCTAAATTTCATTTAATGTAATGGTGATTTTTGAGAATTTGTAAAAATTCTAATATATTGGATTTGATTTATCCTTTATTGAAAATGCTCTGCGAACGAAAATTACCCCACAAAAGCTATCTGAACTCATTGTGATAAATATCTGATAATAAAATTTAATGTGTGGGATTGTTTATTGTTTTTCCAAACATGATGAATCCAAGACCTGTAGAGTTTTGAAATAACTCTTGAATGTATATAATAGAGACAAAGGATATTCAAAATAATAAACGTACTAAAATTTTTAATTTTTTTATTCCTGAAATAACAGCATAGGTCATAATTAAATATGAGTACGAAAGCATTTTTAAAGGTGGGTTTCAGCTTCCGGCGTCTTTATCCAATTAAATTAAACGAGAATCAAGTACCATGTTATTAAATGTGTTAACCAGTAATTAAAGGTCTGTAAAGATGGTCTAATTAAATTACGAACGCTAAGAACTGTTCTTTCATGCAAAATGATGACTGGAATGAGAAGGAGCGACGGAAGAGCACTTTAGGTCTATTAATAGACTTTTATTAAATTAGAGAGAGAGAAGAAAAACTGAGGTGATTAAGAAATATGAATTCCCTTCATTTAAAAAAAATCTTTGTAATCAAATTATGTCTTTCACAAACATGTGAAATGAGTTTGACTAACACTAGTTCTATAACAGATTTCTAAAGCCAGCTTGATCGAAACCATACGTAGTTATTTAAATGTGAAATTGTTTATGATAACAAAAATGTAATTATGCATGTTGCAACCTCAATACATGCGCATACATACATAAAAACATTTTAATGTTTTAAATATTTTTTTTATTTAATAGGGTTGCAGTGATTGCAGCATATATTTCTGTCTAGCTCTCAACAGAAACGTTGCGAAATTACGATTATTGCACCATATGGAAGATCCAAGGTTTTTTTTTTTCTTTAAAGAAGACAGAAATTGTTTCGGGAGTGTAATTTAATTGTCTGAGTGTCGTGGCGAATTTTTCGAAAATGCTATTAAGAAACGTAAATTTGAAATTTTTTAATAAAAACATTTTAAAACGGTCCATTTAAAAATCTATCAACTCCAATTCGGTATTCATACGGTATACGGAATAAACCCTTAATTCCCTCCCTCCCCCCAAAAAAAATAAAACTAACGAGTATAAATGTAAATTAGTAAATCGGATGCAAATTTTTAACAGTACAACCAGTGAGCGAGCTCAACTTTATTGCTTTTTCTAAGATTCCTGCTCAGTTACTCTTAGCTCAAACCCATATTATGTAATATGACACCCCTTCTAAACCTCTGATAATTTATTATTCTGAATGGATTTCTCGGAGACCGTGTTATATTCATTTGTCTATTCCTCTTTTAAAAATTATTTTAAAAGACGCTTATAAATTTTTCATTAAGTTTTAATTTAAGAATTCACCCATGCGAAGAACTGGTACAAGTAGTGAACAGTAAGGGAATTGCAATAAAATACTACTAAACACGTAGTATAAATTTTATATAATACTTTATTGAGAAATAATAATTATAGTTCATGCAAAAATACTTCTGTACTAGTTTTTAACAAAAACATTGATTTCAATACGTAAACAGTGAAGTGTAGTTTTCTTAATTTTGTTAACAAATTCCGAACATTTAAAATTGCCACATCTTCATTATCTCATTTTCTACAAAATAATACAGTACTAAACTTTCAATTACATCTAATAGAAGCTTAATATTAGCATCTGCAATCAGGTACTTTGAATCAATATTGAATTAAAAGTATCAGAAGAATTTGTAATGCAATTATAACACATACTTTATGAAAATTCAATAGTGTAGATATTCACATAATTTAGACGGAGTCTTATGCACATACTGCAATTAATTTTCATTAATAAAATATTTAATGTGCAATAATTTCTATGAAATTTATATGTTACGTACGTATAATTATTATTCAATCAATTATTATAATTAATAGATGAGCGATTTCACTTAACTATTATTTTTATTGTAAGATTCATTACATACTTCTTAAAACTTTTCGAAACAGTTTATTGGAATACATTAGCATTATTGCATAAAATCCGAAATGAAGTTTCAAATTTCTGAAGTTTATGTGTTAAGATTAGCTTGAGGCATTTCTCTGTAACCACAGCCGGAATATGTAAATTTAAATTAAAACGCCATAACAAGTGGATGCATGAAACTAACTCGAGATAATTATCTTGTTCCGATTTATATTAAGATGCGTGTAATTTTTCACACACACCTGGCTCGAGCTTTTATTGCTGAAAGTTAGCATCCTTTAAGATATTGATAGAAAATATTTATCGCTACTTTCTTCTCTTTTAGTTTATTATAACAGGAAGTGGATTTCCTATCAAAATATTATTTATTACAACTAATTGTTCCATTAATGGATAATTTTTCTGCAAACATTTCAATTTATAAATAATCGCTCGAGACAACATATTTGAATATTTTACATATTTTGTCTGCTTCCTGTTGAAACATAGCCGGTCTACATTAAAAGATCTACAAATGAGGGAACTGTTGGGGATGTATCTGTCTTCCCTCAAACTTTTCTTATCATATAAACATGGATTATACTTAATTCTTTTATTATGCATTTATTTAAGAAATTTAATTTTAATTACCATTGCATAGCATTTTTAGTGCAAGTTATTATAAGGAATAATATTTGTAATGGAATAATACTTGTGTAATATGAAATATTACATTATATATCAAAATATTTTTTTTAATTAAGTACCATTTCGATATTAAAGAACTCAAGTATAGTTTTTCTGTTATTCAATTTTATAAGAAAGCCTGTACCATAATCTACTGTTGAATATAATTATCTCCACTAAAAGGCCATATATTATATCGTACAACCAACTTTTGGATTCCATCCTCATAAAAGTCTACCGCCTGATGAGTTAGCCACTGTACCACGACCTTTTGACATCACTATCCCCGTCATGGCGTTGACAGTCTAAATGCTTTTTCAAGGGAATTGCCAAGTGATAGTCACTGAGCGCCAACCAAGATCTAGTTCCTCCCGGCCATATGATGCGATGAGATATTGGGTTATACTAGCCACGTGTGGAATGGCACTGTGATGCAGCAAAACAATCCCTTTACTGAGCATGTCGCTTCTTTTGATTTGTATTGCACGATACAGTTTAGTTAAGATGTAACAATATGTTTCAAAATTTATTGTATCACCCTGAGGTAAAACACCTACATGCAAAACTTCCTGTCTAATGTGAATTTCACTTTTTGGGGTGATGTCGAATGCCTCCATTCTATGGATCGGTTTTGTTTCCGGTTTCGCATGATTCACATGACAACACACTTCATTAATTTGCTCATGAATTTCAGTGGCTTCAGCTTGCAGAAAACGAATCACATTGGCAATCGCACAATTGGCAGTATTTTCAACTGCGTGGGAATTTTAAATGTGTTAAACAAACGTAAAAAGCAAAAACGCTTCCGTGCTGGCGTCTGTCACAGACCAACAAATGTAAATACTAAGTGCACCTGCTAAGAATGGTGACAGTAGTGCCATAGCTAACAATTATAAGAAACGGTACATAGTTAATAACACTCCTAGTTTAACTAGTTTAGCTTTATCACATTGATGGTGAAGTCTCTTTTATTGCACTTAATGAAGCAGATTAGGCGATAAATGGAGCTTAAAAGTATGATGATTCCTTGATATTTTCTCGAGAGTATAAGAGTCAAAATAAAACAGCTTGGCTTGTTCCTCCCGGTCACCCCTGGTATAATGGTTGTCGTCCGGGGGGGGGGGACTCTTGATTACAGTAGGCAGGATCAGACAACTCTGACTCGCTTTCTCAGTGGACATTTTAAAATTATGGAATATTCTGAGGGTTCTCAGCATTTTGAGACCTGCACTAAATGCTTTTCGGAAGAGGCTTCTCCTGAACACATCCTTACATGTTCGAACCTTTCTATGCAGAACATTAATGAGAATACTATGTTAGTCTTGGACTTCTTCAGGGTCCACGGATTGATGTACTTGATATAGCTCTGCTATTCTCGGGGATGTGCAACCAACACAAAAATATTGCAGTTGTAGATACCCATTAATTGCAGATCAGATAAACCTTTCTACCATTAGAAACATTCGATATATTTTTTATAGTTGACAAAAAAAACCAGTTAAATTGTGAAAGGGAACAAATATGTGCTCTCAGATAAAATATGTTACATTTTATGGCTATTTGCTCCGTTTTTATTATGAGGTTGACTCTTAAAAAAGAGGTACTTTTTTTTAACACTTTCTTAATACTAAAAAGTTCTTTCATGATATAATGGATCAAATGGTATAAAACACGGTTAAATTACAAGATTTATAGATATTTTGAGAAAATTTCTTCATATCCTCGATTAACATGGTTTTCATCACGTTTCTTCCTTCAACAAACAATTTTGGGATATTTTAATAGATCAAATTGTTTTAATTGTATAACTCTCCTAATGAGTGAAATGTGACTTATGTGTAGATTATACTGAAATTATTGCAGAACAATGAACATAATTGAGGAGAAAATAAGCAGTGAAGCGTTTAATACGTTAGAGAGTAGTTAGGTAGTCAGTGGTAGATATAGAGAATTGAAATATCGAATTCAGGGATCAGTATTTGATCGACGCTAAGTAGGAGACTATAGAAGGGAGCATAAGTAAAGATATACAAAGGGTTAAAAATTCAAATTGTCACGTAGTTCTCTATTCTAACGGATTCGAACTCGAATACTTCCTATCTGATAAGTAATTAATTTATATATTAAATATTATGTCAAATGAGTGTAGGGACGGTTGCCACATATAAAATAGGATAAGGATTCAATTTTTATTATTAGTAAATCTAAGTAAATAGCTAGATCTTGAATATTGAGTGAAATTCTATTCATTGGACTCTTTATTTGTAACTATTGTACAGTGTTATTCAAAATGAATCGTTCGAATTCAAAATGCTATATTTTCATAAATAAACAGCACAGTATGATGAATAATACATAAATACGAAGGGAAAATATAGAAGTATTTCTTACAAGTGTTCGATATAGCTTCTTTTAATTAAAGGTATAATGTGGATTTGATATTTATATTCCTGCTAAACACGTTGTGTAGTCTCAGGGGTGATTTACTGTACAACGGCAGAAATTCATTTCTTAAGTTCACATAAAATTTTGTTTAACGGTGACACTACTTCATACTACTACTACTGCATACACTGCACTCATCTATTACAAATCTCCAAAGGAATAAATCATATGGGGCCATATTGTGAATTAGGTAGCCAGCTGTGTAACATCGAGTCAGTGGATTCACTGCGTCCGATCCAATTGCGAGGTAACGATGTTGAAGCTTCTAAAAGAGCTTTCGTGAAATAGGTTCTCGAAGAACGCACGAAGGCCATCTATTGTTCACAATACAAAACTTTCACACTTTTTTTGTAGCCATGTCATTCTCTGTAGTTTATTTTTGAAAAAACGGAATTTTGAAATCGGATGAATCTCATTTAATAACTCTATAAGTATGAATTATAATGGAAAATGAAAGAAACAAGATTAATAAAAAATTTCTTGCATGATGAAAGCGAGCATAAATTTCATGCATTTCTTTCAAATTAATTTTTAAATTATAATATGGCATACTCAATTAAGAGTTCAGCAAATAAATGTTTATATTACCATCGTCCAATCTAAATAGAAAAAAGCTTAGAGACTTTTCATGAATTCGAAATCTTATTTATTCCAGTATAGTAATAATGCTGGTTAAAATATTTTAAAAAAGATAACCCTGAAGATAAAATTTTTAAGCAGATTTTTAGATGATCATATTCCGAGAATTTTTTTTTTCTTTTGAAAGAAATGGTTTTTTCTTACGACATTTTGATGATGGCAAAAATGAAAATCGATTTTGAAAGGAACGCTACGTTCCATTTTTGAAATTGTATACCATAGGAAACTGTGGTTATTCATAATTGTTTTAATTTAATATGGCTTGCAATTTTCTAAGAAGAAAATTGTAAGTTCCGTATATATTCCGTGAAAAGTTATTGTGAAATAGAAATTCTGAATTATAGAAGTGCTTTCTCTTATAATGTAATATTTTCTAATCATGCTCGGATCATAAATATAATCATGAAATACAAAAACTCATATAAACATTTATTACTTGGCAATGTACAATTAAAATATTATCAAAAGTTGTAAAAGGCATATGTGTTAACATATTACATTACACGCTAGTTTTTTATGACCAGGCAAAAAATATTGTTAAAGAATACAAAAATAAAGAAAAATTGAATAACTGTAAATTTTCATATTTTTTCTTAGGTATTAAAATGGCAATTCGTAAAACATAGATTTTTTTGAAAGTAAATAAATGAAAATAGCTTCATTATTGTCAAAAAAACAGCAAAATTGATGATATTGCGGGAGCAGTGAAGTTCTTGATTAAAGAAATTTATTAAATTTTCTTTTAAATTTCTATTGAATGCGTTATTTTTAACGAGCTTGAGGCTTTATTAGGTTAACTCATCATAATAAACTCTAATTTTAAATAATCGTGTTAAAGTGCTTTAGAATCATTCCGCAATTCAGTTCTTACTCAGCAATTCAGCTCATACGAATGACAAATCTAAGTCATGCGATGTTTTGAATTTTAAAACGTTTGAAAAAACTATTTAAGGAACACAGACTTTATTCATAGACTTAGTATATTGCGTCAAATATTTGACATGGAGTTTCAAAGACTGAGACTGTGAAATCGTGTTGAATTTTCAGTACAAAAATATATTGTGAAAGCTCTGAAAGATTAAAAAAGCATAATCGAATGTTTCAAATATCTATATTAAAATTAAAATCAAACCACCTTAGAGGCTTTTAAATCAAATAATTAAATAAAAACTCAGAATAAATCTTATTCACAAATGGTAAGACATGTGAATAATTTTAATTCTAACCAGTGATTAACTATTAAACTAATTTATTATTACGTATTAACAAGTTGTTGGTTTGAGAAAATGGCGTCAACAAAAATGCGTGAGCATAAAATAATGGATTCATAGTGTTAGGTTCAATAAAACAGACATTATAATGCATTATATATATAATAACTACATTTAGTTTACGTAAGATATATTTACACTTAAGATGTATTTAATTTACAATTTTATCGTCTATTCCAACCTATTTTCACATTCGTGCGGAATATTATTCTCTTTTTTAATAATTTATATCTTTCTCTTATTTTAATATTTGATTTAATAATTTATTTTTATGGCAGAATTGCCTGTTTTTTATTCATTTTATTGTTAACGCTGGCAAAGTTTTCATTCATTAGAATGTTTTGTTACATTGAAAATGCGTTATGTTGAAATTAAAAATGCATTAGAATTTGAAGAATGTGTTTTCTTTTCTTGATAGTAATTGCTTCTATGAAACCTGGGGTTCGGAAGTACGCTTACTTTAAGCTAGTTATTATTCATTTTTTGAATAATTCTATTTTTTAAGGACTTAACAGAAAACGAAAAATATATTAAAATTTGTAAAACCACTTTCAACTTTCTTATATTTATTTATTTATTTTTACACTTTTAACTTCAACACAATTATATCAACGCTTAAAGCAAAATTTCTATTAAAATCGCTTTAGTTATCAAATTTACTTTTCCGCAAAAATCTTACTCCAGTAACATAATAATATATTAATTTGAATTTGTATTTCTCTGATAGTTTAAAAATGAAGTAATTTTTTTGATACTGTTATGTTTGTTCTACAATTCATTTTTCGGAGCAAGTCGGAATATTTCTTAACTAAAAATATGATTTTTCCATCTCCGATACATAAATTATCTAGCAGTTGTTAAAATGGATTTTTATTATCATTTTCGGTGTGTATTAACTGACCAAAATTAATATTTTAGAATTAAGGTCACACACATGAAAAGGGTTGAAATTTAGCGATTTTCTTTTTTGCTAAAAAAATAGATGTACTTTTGCTAATTCCGTAAGCCTGTTATTCAATATTATTTCTTAAGATAAACGTTTGAAAAATTATTCTTAATAATGTAAACACATGTGTCACGCTACAGTGAAAAATATCTCTATTAACGTTTTGCTGCAAAAGTGGGTGCTTAGGATTCTGAATCACTTTCTTCAGGATCAACTTTATCCATACTGCTGATATTTGACACATAATGAAATGAGACTATTTCTTATCCAGGAAGCATGAATCTTTTTCATAAACAATTATACATTTTAAGGTGACAGAACACATTGAATGCACAATTTTTGGTCTAAATATCTCACATTTTTTTTTTTATTTATTTTGTTCTCTTTCTAAAATTCAATCTTTTATCTTTAAAAAATCTATTCGGATTTACTTTCCACTTTATTTAGGTACTGAATTTCATAGATGCTTCAATATTACTTGATCATGAGTTTCTTTAATCGGAAAGGTTCTATAAACATTTTTTTTTTTTTACATTTTTCACTATTGCAAAATAAAATATCTCAAAATTATGTTCATCAATGAACCTGAAGTTAACGTCTTTCAAATATTTGTACATAAAACTGATTATTCTTGAGATTTTATCATATGTAGAAGAGTTTTTATATCGTAATAAAGTGAAAATTACAAATGATTTTTAAAGAAAATTTCAGTGTTCAGAACTCGAACTACCATAGCGTTCTACGTAAGGGCTATAATATCAAACTAATGGTCTATTCCGTAGATAAAATTACCTTCTGTATTATTCAATTTACAAAAGTCAATATATTTATTTTCTTTTGAGCTACATTGTTTGCGGAAAGTCTTAATGTTTGCTTATATTTTTTTAATTTGCCCTTCTGATAGTAAAAGTATACAGTAAGAAAGTTTTTCTTGGCGGCTTTTATAATTTTGAAGCCCAATAAAGTAGTAAAATACGAAAATCTAGGCAGACTTTAGATTAGTTCAAAAGTGTTTCTTCGAAGATGTACTGTTACCTTAGTTTTGGGTTATATTTTAATAAAGATTTTAGGGAATTTAAATCGCGAAAGCTTAAATTATTAAAATTGTGTTAAATTTAGGTTTTGAATATATAATCATGTTTAGTATCATGAAATGGTATCTTTGTAAATTATTTTACAAGTTTTCAAAGTTGTAAATGCATTAGAGTTAACGAAAGATGTACCTAAAAGTAAGTATTCGATTTATAAATGTAAACGTAGCTTTTGATTATTAATTTTTCTTACATAATTATTTTTGTTTTTAATTTTTTTTGTATGAACAGATACACACATATACAAATATCTCAATGTTGAAATATAAATTCGCATGTTTTTATATCGTTAAAGTGAAGATTATTTACATTTGCATAAAATAAGCTCATTTTTCCTTATCGAAAGCGTTTCAATTACCTAAAGTGCATATGTAATACTTTAATCCGATTTGGCTATATTTCCTTACATTATTTAATGGGCGAAAACTGAATTAGCGAAGATTATTAGACTCTCGTCACGAAGAAAGCGAAGTACTCTCATGTACATGTAACAGTACAAAGCAGAAAATTAAAGTAAGTTTTCTTTTGGGTATCAGCCAGTGGGATAGAAAACTCAGGTACCTAATACGTAACTAAAAGTTTACACTTGTCAGGTTCTTTAAACTACATATAAAGAAGTTAAGAAGCTTATGAATGGAAAGCTGAAATGTTAATGAGGGATGGCGTAATGTACACCGTACACGTTTAAAAATAGAGTATTTTCTGATCCATTAATTTTCAAAATAAAGTTTGGAAAGAGGAATAGGTGTTAAAACAGAGAAATCTCATTCAATGGAAGAAATTATGAAAACAATTAAATGAGATAGTTATTTGTATGTTTCCAAGTTTCAGGTCAGTAAATACTTAAAGGTAATCATGTATATTTTTGTAATCATCAAATGGATCATTTCACAGAAAAACCGAATTTAGAGATGTTGGACAATATTTGCTCGCAAAACGGACATTGCCAAATATATTGAGAGTAAAATCTAAAAAGAAAATTTGAAGAAATTAAATATCGCATTTCCTTCTGGTATTATATTTATCATGGAACTTTGCAACTTCGTAGCACACACGGACACAAAAAGATTTTTGACAACTTTAATCATATTAATTAGTGCATCACACGTTGTTCATAAAACTGTAATTAGAAGTTGTTTATCGACCCCGTTCCCTTCACGATATCTTGACCTCATAGTTCAAGAACTATCCTTCCATTCACTAAGGCTAACAGTAAGAAGAAAATTTTCTACTATGATGCCTTTAAATGATTGATTTGTACAGCCATTTAAATTGCTGTCTGAATTTCTTGTCAGTAAGCCATTTAAATTGCTGTCTGAATTTCTTGTCAGTAAGCCATTTGTCTCCAATCTACAGGTGACAAATCTCACCTAAGCAAAATTTCTTTCTGAATAGCTTATGTATCTGTCGATTGATCATTCAGAATTATTTTTTTGTACTAGAAAGAATTAAGAATTAACTGGTAAATATAATTTATAGATCGTCTTCTATTTGAAAAGCATTATGAGTAAAAGCATAAGAGAATTTTTCTATGGGGTTAACATCGGCAATGGGAAATATAAGATTAGAAATTTGTTATCAGTTAGAATACAGAAAGATCTGGAAATAATTGAAGTTTTGAAATGGCTGCAAGTTATAATCAATTATTCTATTTCCTCATCGATAATTGCTTTAGTTGGAAGAAGTTCTGTGCCCGAGTTGGAAGTTATCCCATGCTCAAATCGAAATTGTTCGTTGGACAATTGTCAATTGCTCTATGGACGAGGAGGCAAATGTTCCATTCCCGTGCAGGCATTTGCTATATGTACAAGTCAACTATTGTTTTATGGCCAATTCGAAAATTCTTCTGTGCTTGAGTCAGGTATTATTATCTTGTCAAGTCGTGCTTGCAATGCTCATTAATATTTGAAAACACGCTACATTTTCTTTACGTCTTTGCCTCACTGCATACGTTTTCTGTTTCTGTTATATTTGAAAAATTTAATATCGTGCCAAACAGTGTAATCATCCAGTAGACCACCGAGGAAACTAAGCAGCAACCTCAATTTTTTAAACATTTAAAATTACTAGGATCTTCAAGTTTTGTATATTTCTAAAATTATTCCGTAAAAATTAAAATAAAATTTCCTGATTCCGAAGATGTTTTTATTATTTGCGAGAATTTGATAAACAAAATGCCAGGAACGTGAGTTTTAAAAATATAAGGAAAAAAAACGTGCATCGAGATAAGAGAAACTATATACGAGTATGTATTTGCATTTTTCAAATAATGTGGGTTCTTAGAATTCTGGAACTTCCTCGAATTTTTCCTTATCCATAGCACTGATAATTCCCATATTATAAAACTAGATTATTTCCTATACAGTTAAATTTATTTATTTCTAATGAACACTCACATATCAATCTTACGGAATTTAAACAATGAATTCCTTTTGATTAAACAGCTATTTTTAACTTCATGATTTAACTCTATTTTAGGCAGGTACGATGGTTTTAAAAAATTTGAGCTAAATATATATATTAATATATATAAATAATTTTACATTAGCAATGAAAAGTCAATCGCTATGTTTACGCATCACAGAAATGTAGTTATTTTCTGGTACATGATGCATAAATTCCATGGTATTCGTAATTTGAATTCCTAACAATTTCGAGTATAAACTTTCATACAAAGAACGTAGTTATAAGTTCAAAATTTAAATTTAATAAAATATATTATTTGTAATTTTTCTTGATTCAAATTTCCATTGATTTGTATAAAAATATTGTGCAATACTTATATTTTGTGAATTTAAATACAAAACTGATAAATCCTTGTTTCAGAATTGAAATAAAGTATTTTTATCGAAACAACGTTAATGCATTACTTTTCTTCATATTTTTAATTGTTTAACTTGTAAGCCGTTTTTTTTTCGAAACACATGGTGCTCGAAATAAATTATGCAAAACTCAAATAAATATTTCCCAGCTGTGAGTTTGAATCGATCCTTCAAAGAACATTTCTCAACTTTTACGTTCTATTCATTAATGCAGATTCTTATAAACGCAATCGCTCTAACAAAAACCATGCTTTACAAGAAATGATTGCACATCACATACTACAAACTCTAAAACAGGAAAGAGCACTAACTGTTACCACAGATTTAAAAAAATTGAAATAGGTAATTAAATTTCATTTTAAATTCAGCTAACGTTTTTTCCGGTTAAATTCTCGAAAACGTTGAATTATTGAAATTGAATAATAAGTAGCATAAATTACGAGGACTTCCGAGTCCCAGGCTTCAAAGAGGAAACAACTATCAAGAATAGAAAATATCTTCTTAAAATTCCTAATTCACTGTTTAGTTGCTCAAGCAAAAATATTCTAAAGAGCAAAACCGTTGTCAATATGAACGACAGAAAAAATAAAAGCAGAGGATTCTGCCATTAAAATCAATTATTAACTTAAACAATACATTTGGAGCAAACGGTAAATTCTTAAAACAGACAATAATATTCCGTCCGGATACTAAAATAAAAACAGGCGATAAATTATTTAAATAAACAAACCTTAGTAGCGTAAAAATAACTTAAGTAAATTATATGTAATTATTATAATCATAATTTCTTATAATATCATTCCTTTGAACCTACACAATGTATTCTATATCTTAAGCCCACGCATTTTGTTGACGCCCCTTTCTCAAAACAGTATGTTACTACATATTAAGAATAAGACTCTGAGATTATTTTATTGTCGATTTCATTTAATAAGCCAATAGCGGAAAGAGAAGAAAAAAAAGGATTTATTTAAACGTGAATGTTAATATGTTGCAGTATCAAGTATTTGATAACAAAATTATAAAATTAATCATCAAAAGATATTTAAGTTATTAATAAGTTAAGAATATTTAAGATACGTTTATAACAGCGCCATCTATACGTGAGTCAAAACTTTTAAATACACAACACGAAATCTTTGTAAGTAAAATTATGACAGAGATTCACAATTTCCAATCTCGATTCATTCAATATTTGAAAAATTCCAACGATTAAGTGGAAATATAAATACTAAGATACCAGCTGTAATGTCATCCTCGTTAACTAAACAGGATTTAAAATGATAAAATCCATTACTTATATTTGTTTTCGAAGCTTTTGTGAACTGTTTATTAAACAAGAAGGAATTTAATAAATAAAGGCGTGTTGACTTAATGATTATTTGAATTAATCTCTCCAGCTTTCAGTGACCTGTGATTCATGTCAGATGTTCCAGAACACGTAGATGACACTGAGTTGTTAAGCTACAGGTGTTTAAACAGGATTTTTCGAGATATATGGAAAGATCTGACAATCCAGGAAAAATGAGTGTCTTAAAAGAAGTAATGGTAATGTTTTTTTTTAAAGAAAATATTACTTTCTCAATGAAAGTACCAAAGAATTAACCGAAATCAAATGTAGTCGTTTCAATTTAGCCATTTTAGTTCTACACTTTTAATCAATCTACCCAGAGTACTGGAATTCTCATACAAGTAACTAATTTGTAATTCCTTATTCCTCTCTATCTTATAAGATGTTTCAGGACTTTTAACAACTAACTGTGAATACGAAAGAACATCCTTTTTTAAAATAATATAACTTATCAATGATACAATGCTACAATATGAAACTTTTATCATATAATATTCAAATGTATTTGTAATACTTCTCATATTTTTATATAAGTTTTAATATGGTATAAAGAAATATCGATTGATAACTTTTTTTAAAATTACGAAAATCAATATTTTATTATGTGCAGTGTTTTAAAGAATAATTTTAATCAAAATTTACAAGAATAACATTATTTAGTAGAGAACAGTTCAGAATGAAGTAGTACATTTATTAAGATTATTTAGAAAGTATATATTTTAAATCCAAGTTTTAGAAAAATTATGGAATTGTAATAAAAATTCAATTGAAATTCAGAGAAAAACTTTCTCTTAATTTGTTTAAAAACTGATATCTAAGTCATAAAGGAACTTATTTTTAAAACAGGTATGAAATTTCGAAATAACATGATAAATATTTTTGAAAAATCCTGTGCTCAAACTAAAATTTTTTATTTTGAGAAAAAAATGTTAAAAAATAACAAAACAAGGTTTAGTTTTTTCTCTGTAACTCTGGACGTTTAAATAATTTCGTTTCACTTTTAGCTCCAACTGTTCAAAAGATTTGACACGCTAACGTATATATTTTTTTCACAAATATCGAAAATTTTGAAGCTCAAGATTTCTAATACCCTTTCATGCAGTACATACAATTCTTTCAACACCAGAACTGTGTGGATGTGATACATTTATTTAAATAAAAAAGTCCTACATTTAAAAAAGTACATTTTGAGAAGATACTATTTCTAGGTGTGTTTTAGAAAGACCATTATTATGTAATTCACATTCTTTAACAAAATAAATTATGCTTTATATAACCATTTATCATTCAGATCTAGCATTCCCAATCCTCAAAGCCTATTTCTTAAGCTATCCAGTATAAAATTCTATACTAAGCCTAATCGATACCATTTCGTAAGTGATATCATATTATATATATAACTGTTAAAAAAGGTTTTGGTGAAGATGATTTTTTTGGTAATTTCTTAGAAGACAACGAACAATTTTGATAAATAATCCGAAATCAAACATTTAATACTTTTCATTTTTCGTATAAGAAATAAGCTTTATGAAGGAGCAAACATGTAACATATAACAATGTTTTTTGTGAAATTCTTTACTGATAAAATAAAATGTTAATTTAGTACAAAAGTAAACAATTTAATCTTTGCTTAAATAAGAATGATTTTGTAAATTTATAGATAAAAATAAATAATTTTAAATAAATGTTAACAAAGGGTTACTGAACCGTAAATCAGTTTATTTTAATTGATCAAATAAAATTTATTTTCTTAAAATACTCCTCCTATGAGCTAGAAATACTGATGTGTGTTTACAAAGGAATATGTTGCTTGAATTAACTTAAATAGAAAAGGAAAGTTTAAACAAAGCTGAAAGTTTGCGTTTTTCTTATTTGTTGACAAAACATATGATCCTAATACAAAATATAAAAAGCAGTTTGTACATTAAACTTTATATGTTTTAATAAGCATTTATAATTTTAATGTTAGGCATACCGTTAGAATACTTTTTATCCTTAAATACGTGTTATTTAATTATTGTGATAAACTATTTTCGTGAAACATAATCCGGGATGAAGATAAATGTCACAATTTAACTGAGGCTATAGTTATAATTAAGTTACATAATTTTAATTAAACCAGATGTTTTCTTATACATATATAATGAGTTTCTTAGGCAACAAAAACATTACATATTTTATACCTTAATTATTAATGTATTACTTTTCGTAATTAAACTGCAGGAAATACAACTGCATATAAGAAATCTTTGTCAAAATTTCTTAACGAATGTTAAAACTATATATTACAAATTGTATTACATTTTATGTACAAACTGGCTCCTCCCATGCTTTTTCATGATATATTGTATAAGCCTTTTGATACTTAATGTCTGAGTCAAGATCTGCTAAGAGACTAAGTTGTCACGTTCTGGTCTGTATGGCGTTCTAACCAACATTTTGGGGAATTAAAATGAAATTTTTTACAACAGATACCAATTCTAAAAGAATGTTAAGATTCCAGAATGAGCTTCGTTTCTTTGTGTCTGACTACCGCGACGTATATACAAGCGGCTAACCAAACAACTGTAGTCTCAAAAACTGATCACTGACAACGATATATCACCACAAATGTCAACTCTGAACGAATGCGTTGTAGCAGCTTCAAGTGACAGAATCAATTTTTAGTCGGTTGTCCAGAAGAATGTCTGCGTTCTTAACAACGAAGAATATTTTTTGTATACACGTTTTGAAATTTTTGTGTATGTGACGTTTAGTATATAAGCATATACATATGACGTTTAGTATATAAGCATATACATATGACGTTTAGTATATAAACATATACAAGAATATTTTTTGTATACACATTTTGAAATTTTTGTGTATGTTTCGTTTAGTATATAAGCATACATTTAAAACTGCTTCCGTGTGTAAATTAACATCTGCTTCGTTTCGAAAACCAATTTACAGCTGTTTCGTGAACATTTGAGTTTTATTTTTCGTATAGAACTATTTTTATGCAGTCGTCTATATACAGTATCTTTTAATATGTAGCAAAATATAATTTATAGTTAATTATTAAGTTTCAGAAGGATTTTTAAGCTTTTTCTTGCATGTATTCCCTATTCCTCACTCAAAATCAGGTTTGTGTTAATATTACATTTTAAATTTATAGTACATTAAATTTCTTTATAGAGATTTGGGATACTAAAAATAATGCTTTCCGATCATGACTTATTTACCTGTTACCATATTTTCCAAGTTGCTTTGTACCTTAGAGTGTTCTTCATGTAATGCTCTTATTTATTCAGTTCCCAAGTGTCGTTGCCAGGCTGAGAACTGAAGAAGATGGCGACCCAACTTGAAGATAAAGTTCAAGTAGCTAGACGTCGTTCCACCCGACTTTGAAACATGCAAATTTCAACTCTTCCCAAATAGTGAAAGAGCACCTTAAAATACATGATTCTCACTCTAATGATGAGGTGGAAGCTGTCGTTGAAGCCTGGCGTCAACAACTACCACCGAAATTAGTCTCTGACGGAATTGACCGACTAGTCACTCGTTGGCGAATGTGCGTGGAAAAGAATTACGAACATGTCGAAAAGTGAATCCTGAATGACATAGCAGACACATGAAGCATTCATGCAAAAACTATGAAAATGGGGGATTAATAAAAAAGTTGTGTCAATGGCTGGGGTCGGCCAACTTCTTTTTGGAAAGGTCCATATCGTAACATTTTAATCCCTGCGAGTCAGGTAAATAATCTCGAAAATATGTACGCGAGGAATTCTGCACATTGAGCAACAACAAATTATGGCATTTGTCCGTTATTATTCGGATCTTGCCTCCTATTGTGATTTAATTTATTAATTTTAAGTGACAAAACACAAATTGAGAACTAAACGTGAAATAAATTATTATTTGCAATTCAGAATAACCAAGGTTGCTCTCTCTAGAGTTCTGCACTAACTCACAGTCCCAAATTATGATTTAAAGGGGACATGTCTTACACCAATCTACTCTTTCTTTATTTCAGGACTATATTCGATAGTAACTACGTAGATTAATGGGGTTAGTGGCATTCGGTTGGATCCACAAAACCAACGGAATAACTTTAACCTTAATAACGATGTTCGAGCTGCCAATCCTTATCCTCTATCCCACTTCACTTTTCCCTCATTAATTTCACATCTTTATATCGGAATCAATTCACTTAATTTCTACCTTCATTTAAATTACATAATCACGTTTCATTTTGGTTGGAAAAAAATTGTAATTTTACGCAATTAAACTCGATAGAAGTCCCCGAGGTTAGTGAAGAGAAAATCGCGAATATCTCAACATCCCTCAAATAAAAAATAGTTTCAATTTAGGTATCAGCAAGTGATATTTTCTGTAATATTCATAATATTAATACAATAATAAAATATTTTTATTTATTAATAAATTTATTATAGAACTTGTTGAATTTTCTTACTATTGCAAGGAGGTTAATTTTTTCCCGAGAAATATTATTTCATCACACTGTTGCTCGAAATGTGTAGATTTATTATTAAAATTGTTTGCATATAGTATATTAATATGATCTGAATTGCGATTCTGAATAAATCAATTTCAAAAATACTCTTTCACATCAGTAAATATTCCTAAATACTGATATAAATCACCGAGCATGCGATCTTAATTGGCCGTATTTATCTTCCGGAAGATAAATATAGAATTAGGTCAGATCCATTTCTGTAAACATCATTGTTAGCATATCATCATTTCGCACATTATTTACTTCCAGTTGAAGGTATAATGGAAGCTCCATAAATGTACAGTAAAGTGGAAATACCATTTAGCTTTTGCATCGACATCCGAAAAATGCTGCTGCTAATTTTCTCGCAAATGTTTTTTTGCAAAAAAAAAATATTAATCCTCTTTCCGGATTAAAAATCGACAGCGGGAAGGATTTGCCGAGGCTGCACTTATTTTGCGGATCTCTAGGAGATTTTTTTAAACTCTGCTCTGAGAAGAAACAATAAGAGATTGGTGAAGGTCCTCAAAATTTCGATCCCCGGATAAATGACGAAGACACCTCAGTTGATACCTCCCTCTCCAAGTGTCCACGGTAACTCAGTGATCATGGTAGCGAACTCGCAGACAGTTTCGGGACGATTGATGCTGTTTAAGCTGCTTTGACGGAGTACCTGAGCAGCCTTGAGGTTACCGACTTCCAGAGCATATATAAAGGATAGAATTGTATTGCTGCAGAAAGGTCATATTTTAAAAATGATTAACTCGCTGGACATGTATCATCAATAACTTCCTTTTCTTTATGTTGCCACGATAGCCTTTCATTTCATACCGTGGTCGGGGATTCGTGGTCGGCTGGTTTTCGTCGAGCCGTGGTTGGAATCCTGATGCCTCAAAAGACCATCCATGTAGTAAGGGAACATATGCGTTTAAACTGCCATGGTTCAAAGCCCTCCCGTGGCCTGGTGGGTCAGTTTAAAAAGCAAAATTCCAGCTCAGGAGTCGTTCTCGTCACTTTACCAAGGATAAAAGTTATTAGGTCCGTCGTAATAGCCCTCGAGTTGTTTCTCAGTGCAACGTCAATAAATAATCACAATCAGCTCCCTCTACAAACTTGCACACCCCGACAACGGGAAAATTTGCGTGCAGATTTAGCTTGCATCGATCCTATTACGCGGCGGATCTTTTGTGGTATCAGGACTTGAACCTATATCTCGACAAAAACAAGGCTGGCCATGAATCCTCAACAATGACCTTTCAGTTACCATTGCCCCACTGCTGTATGCAGACAATACTTTTCAATCAAGCATTGTGTATTACAAAATAAAATAAAAATATGGAAAAAGTTTCCTTTCATCTCCGATTTTCATTAAAAACTTCTTTTATAAAAAAAAAAAAACGTTTCGATTGATAAGCACTTCATCATTGTTGGCTAGACTGAAGAGCAATTTTCCTGGTTTGACTGTAATGTATTCCTGCAGATGTTTCCGTTTCCAGGAAACAGCCATTCATGTGTACAATTATTTATATTTTCTCCAGACTCTTTCTCAATCTAAAAAATAGTTTATCTCGCATCAAAACGAAATTTCAGATTAGATTTTAACGATGGAAATTATCATAGAAATTTTTAATGAAGTAAAAAAGTTATAGTAATAAATTATGAAAAAAGGGGAGTAATAATATTACTTTAACATATAGTATTTTTTTGTTAGATACGGTGATAAAATATTACGAAATTCTCTGTTATTATATTCATGTTGTAATACATCTATTAATATACCACATCAAGGTGGATAGTTTTTATACTGTTATGGAAAGCGTGCAACATTTGTTTTTCTGTCTAAAATTAATTATTTTCTGCACTAAAAAAGATACAATTATTCAAACATCAAACATAATGTGTAATTTACATAATATGGTATCATTTTTTTCAGTAACATTCATTTAATAGAAATATTAAGAGTAATACATTATATATTGTACGCAATATTATATAAATCTTACGTATAAAACACATATTATGCTTATTATTATGAATGTTTCAGTGTATATTCACATATACTCAACATCACCAAAATAATTTCAACCTGAATGAATCAAGTTACGTAAATACTAAGTTCCTCCACGTCACCTTTGGAGCTGATTCCCCGGAATTTCGGGGACCAAACCAAAGTTATAATTGTTCCTAGATTTCCAGAGGAAAACTGTGATTCCATAACTCACTGAGTTTGCAACTTGACGCGGAATCAATCAAAAATAACCTACGAATCAGTGTTATTTTTGTATTGACGATGTTAAGCAAATGGCATCCCACAATGATCGCACCCACTTACTTTATCAATACCAATCACTGCAATAGTCTTTTGGTAATGGTAGTAGATTTGCGGCTGGTAATTCGTCGAGTCGTTCGATTCGAACTCTGAATGCCACTGAAGACCCACTATGTAGCGGGGTTAGTGCACATTAAATCTAGACAAGGTTCCAAGGGTTCCGTTGGTGTGGTGTGGAAGTTAGGAATGAGAGATACAATCTCAGGAGTCGTCCTCGCCATTTGACTGAGATTTAAAATTACGAGGTCCGTCTCCCCTACCTCGTGTTTCTCCTCAGTGCAACGTAATAAGCAATCGTATCACAATCATTTAACAATGCCATCTCTCTTCAGAAACAAGTACTTTTTGAACCCCCTTCATGTATCTCATGAATATATCTGTGACTGAAATATTTATATGTTTATTACATTAAAATGAGTATTTGAGCATTTTACTTCGTCTTTAAATGGTAGTTAATATCTAATTAATAGCTCTATTCCATTTCCGCATAAAAAATAAAAAAAAAGAAAGAATATTATTCAAATTTGTATTCATAAAAATAGTACAGTCTCTTGCCGACGACCCCATCATCATCAAAAGTAGCTTCTCCCAGCAATATTTCCTCGTTTCCTCCACCCAACTAGGCGTAACTCCCGTCCCGCGGGAGTGTTTTACTGGAACAACAGACAAACGACAACAGGATGACTCGTAACTAAAAAAAGGATCCCATTATCCGGAGAATGGTCGACGGACGCGAATTGATGAGAGGGTCCTTAATCCTTCCCCAAGGCCCGTGCACAAATGTTTCTTCCTGCTGTTTTTGCACTTAAAACGACGACTGATGATGCATCGTGCTCTTTATGCAAATGCATCTTGCAGCTAAAAAGTCGAAAAACGTCGGAAATGGAAAGTATTTTGTAGTTTTTATTCGAAAGAGAGTATAAGTCTAATCATGTTTCTTAGACGCTTTTTATATATGTGTCCATTGCAAACATTATTTTTTAAATATGGATTTTGTAATAAAAATATATATAATTTACCTAATATATAGCATACCGAGGTGTGGCTTTTAAATAACGAGAGTGACGCTGCATCAGAAAAAGTACGCATACACTGAACGCCAGTAACCGACAGATGTTTAGCGTGAAGCCTTCTTTTTCGAATGCAGTGCCCCTCGAATCTATACACAAATCCGCATACCCATAGCCTTCATTTGAGTTATTATGTTTCGCATGAAAAATGATAAGTGAGCAACGAATTTTTGTGAAATTTCACATGAAACTTGAAGAAACTGCTACCCAAACTTTTAAGATTGAAAGAAGTATATGGCAATGAATGGAGTACGTGTTTGTGAGTTCTTTAAGCGTTTTCAAGGTGACTGAGAAGATGTTGAAGAGGATTCCCACTGGGGTTGCCCTTCTACTTCAAAAATGTATGACAATATCGAAGAAAATCGGTATTCTAGTTCGATCTGACAGTCGGTTAAATATTCGTGCGATTGCTGAAACTGTAGAAATTAACAAAGAATTTGTACGGCAAATGTTTCCACCAAGACAATGCAGGGGCTCATTCCGCATTGTCTATCAAGAGGTTTCTAATAAAGAACAGCCCAGTGTTAGACCATCCACCTTATTCGCCGGATCTAGAGCCATGTGACATCTATCTGTTTCGTTCGGTGAAATCTGCATTAAAAGGAACAATATTTGAGTCCGTTGAAGCTTTGAAAGAGAAAGTGACACACTACCTGAAGAAGCTGACAAAAGAAGAATTCAAACACTGTTTCGAACAATGGAATATGCTCATGGAACGTAGTAGAAATAGAGGAGCGGTGTACATTAAAGGTGATTGCTAAAAAATATCTGAACTTTCACAAATGTTAACATATGAAAGATATGTGCAATAATCATAAGATGAATAATAAGTATTATTATGATTTTTATGTTCGGTCCTTTTTAAATACCACAATTAAAGCAGTTTTTATGGTTATGTAACATAGGGTTATCTGCCATTTTCTCTTAACAAACACTGAGGACTTTGTATGAATCGAATTATATAAAATGAAACCTCGACCCAACTAAATGTAACGGAATCTACGCAAATGTGATGAACTAAAGAGATGTAATAAATAGAAGAAACATACATAGAAGCGTATCCAAATTGAATATTGGGTGGTTGGAAAGCTGGAATTTAGAGGTTAGACGATAATGACTATTAACAAATAGTTGTAGTTGACGTGTGTGAACTGGCATATTATTAGTAGACGTACTATTTATTAGAATCGCTTAAAGTGAGCGGACGTTGTTTTTACCGCTCGAACATCAAATGTTTGCAATTGAATTCGCTCGGATGTTGAAGAGTGGATAAAAGAAAAAATTGATATTTATGTGAAGTTCATTTGTTTATTTGTTCATCCAATGATTGTGCGTTTTAAAATGAAACCTCACTGATTCTATAATACTTTTATAACATAGAATTATTCAAAAATTCAATTGCAGAAATTGTAATGAAGTACGAATAATATGCTTTGAAATTTATCAAAATTCGTATTTCAGCAAAAAATTATTTTGATTTAAATCTATGAAGTTTGAATTGTGATTAAGTACTTCAAATTTGTATTCCAAAGCATACAGGATGCTTTGATACTCTTTGCGGAGAGGGGAGAGGTTGTTATTACACAAACATACTGTCGGTGAAAACAACCGTGCATTTTCTTATTAAAAAAAAAGTAAACGTTAAATCTAAATTAGATTTTCAAAACCATGATCCTAAGCCTTTGGAAAACAGCGTTTTCCTCAAATTAAGATTGTTGCACATAAAAAAAACTAAAAAACAAAAGTGGAACAGAAATAAAAACTGATAAGAAAAAAAAAAGAAGAAAAAAACTCTACCTAAAGTTTTAACTAGCGTAAATAGAATTTTAAACAAATTCTTTGGAACACAACTTCTTCTCAAATTGCTCTAACGAACTATTCAGAATTCTTCGAAAACTCTTTTTTCCTGATGTAAAGTAAAACTGCTGCTTACTTAACAAGCCTTTCGCGGTTGACTTACTTATGTGTAATGAAGCATAATCTCACTCATTAACATCCCAGTCTGCTCGCCGAAAAAGGGACAGACACGGCACTGACAAGAATTTTTTATATTTTATTAATCCCGCTATTTCTTTCATTGATGTTTTCAAGGACACTGGAGAAATGAATTAATGTCGCTTCGTTAGGAAACTCTTAGCTATTTATACCACGTTATATACATCATAATTAAAAAGGAATTCGAGAAAAGAGGGTATTAAAATTATATGTCTTTAAAATATTTTAAGAGGAGGAATTAATTTGAAAAACTACGTAGTTAAAAAGGGTTTAAAGGTCTAAGAGAAATTATCTTGCATTATAAAATGAATATTAATTAGCCAAGGGACTATGCTTCAAATATAATGAATTATTTTAAGAAAAAGGCAAATTTAAAATATTCATTTTTAGAGAGAAAGTTAAAAATATCCTGATTAAAATAGTTAAGAAAGATTTTATAAAAAAACTCCAGGAAAGGTTAGCTCGTGTTATAAAATGAATATTAATTTGCTGAGGGAATGTGCTTCAAATTTAATGAATCACTTTGTCAAACGCAAATTTGAAATATTTATTTTCGGACAGAATATTTAAATTATCCTGATTAAAGTATGGACTTATTTGTGATAAAATTTACGAATGTTGTATTTGTGCTAAAGTATGCTATTAAACTCTTACCCTAGGTAAGATATTTTCCAATTTGCGAAACAACTCTTTGGTCTAATTTTGAGGAAGAATTTTGAGGCTATTAGTAAAAAAAGAGAGTAGCCGCGGTAGCCGAGTGGTCAATGGTCAAAAGCTCATAGCTAGTGTTATTTTCGTCGCATTGTGGGATCAAATCGAATGCCAAGAAGATCTCGTTGTGTAGTGGGGCTGATGCTTGTTAAATCTGAGTAGGAGTAAAGTCCTCACGTTGGGATGTTGTGGAAGTTTGGAGGAAAGGACACCAGTCAATATGTAACTAGTCCTAGTTAGTTCTTTGAGGCACAGAGTTACGAGGTCTACTACTTATGACTATATGTTGTTTCAAAGTACAATTCTAATAAATCAATCGATCAGGAATAAAAATATTAAATTTATCCTCATTTGGATCGGATTGCTTTTATTATCGTCGCCTGCGAGCTATTTACGAAGGACCTCGTAATTTTGAGCCTCGGGCAAGTGATGATAACGACACCTGAACTGACAACACCCTCTTCTAACTTCCATAACACGCCGATAGGAGGATTAGGGGCCTCTTCGTATTTAACGTGCATCATCCTCAGCTAAACGGTGGGTTTTTAGTGCCATCAAGACTCGACGAAAACATCTAGCAGTGAGTCCAGGGTCGTAACCACTGGTAAGTAGTTTTGAATTTCAACAGAATGTTATGTCTATATGTGTTACTAACTGAGAAATTTAGCGAAAACGTAGAAAAAAAATTTTCAAGTGCTTTTCAATATTAGAAAATAATAATTTTTTTAACTGTTAATGAGGTGAGAAATTAATTTTTTAAGAAAGTATCTTCAAAAGTTTGTTTTTCGTAGTTTTTCAATCTTATCATTCAAAATAGTTCTTTTTTTAATAACAAAATTAAATCTATTTAACAGAATAGAGAAACACTTAGTTTTAATTTTTAATTTCTTGTTTGTATTGAACCAGATCTAACAACATGTGGTGACTGAAAAGATGCCATTGAAACCTTTTCATTGACAAAAACCCAAAGGGAAAAATTCCAGACACCCGATTTAAGACAACTTGGACAATTTAAGACAGTGTTGTATCATTGAGCAAATAAAATAATCAATATTCATTTGATTACTAATAATCATCATTTTCGCAAATGGGAGGGGGGATGCTGAATTATTCCTTTGATTTATGGCGCAGAAATGGGTAAGGCCGGCCCTGCGAGCTAGGGTTTCCCGGAGATAATAATTATATTTCTAAAAATTGTTACTTAAACTAATATTAATAATAATAAGGAATTTTATAAGGAGATTGAACATCTTTCTATTCCCATGATCACATCCGTTACACCACATCAAGATAGGGCTAATACACCCAGGGGTTGAATCTTGGAATTTCGTACCCAGTGACATTCTGATCGAATTGTGGATTCAAATCTTGGTCCCCAAAAGATATCGTAAATTGATTGCATTCATATATTCTGTGAGAGAATGAAGAAACTAGTACAAAATTATCATAATTTTCAGGTTGTTTTAAAATATACGTGTTTTGTATGCCTAATAAATGAGGCTATAAGTGAGGATCATATTCAAGAATTTTATTTTAATTCAGTTTAGCTTAGAACTCTATCAAAAAAATAAATTTAAGAGACAATCGTAATTCAATGATTATAAGCCTAATATGTATGCTTGAGTATCATCTTTTTGAGACATCCTGTCTACACATTCCTCTTTCAAATGTCGATTAGTCTGGGGATCTTCGGGAAACGAAACAGGAATGCAAGATAACTCTGTCACCCGAATAGTGAAAAGAATCCTTTATAAGTAAGGTGCGGGTACGAATAGTATAAATCAGCTGAAAGTCATGCTTCGACAAATCATGGTTAACGGATAATTTCTCCTCAGTAAGACAGATGGCGGAAATTGGGCATTGGGTGACATAAATGGAGGGATTTTCACGAAAGAACGGATTTTGCGTAGTGTCGCCGGAAAGAAGAGGATCGGAAGTAGAATAATGATTTGTATATTTATGTGTGAATGACATTTTGTTCCACAATTCCAAATAGTTTTGTTGCGAATCAAAGTTTTGCTAAAAGTACTAAGCCTTACGAAAAAAAAATATTGTATTATTTTTATATAATTTTTTTTAATTTGTAAACTTATGATAATCTTTATGAAAATAGACGAATTCCAATACTGATCGAAAAGGATTGAGAAGTATTTGATGTACTTTGATCAATGTTCGCGCATTCTTATTGTAGATGCGCAATTAAGACAAACTAAGCTTTTGTAAAAAAAAATTCTGATATAAAACTATAAGATATTATTAGTTTATTTTATACAAGCATAATTTCACCTAGCTGATTGATTGTTTACTAACATTGGTCTTAGAAGAATCACGAGGGAGTTCGGCATTGGACCCCGCAGTTTTGAACCTCGTTCAAATGACGAGAACTGCACTTGAGCGGAGCCTTCCTCTCCATCCGCCTCACTACACGACGATCGGGACTCGAAACCATTACTCCATGGAAACAACGTCGTCTGTGAGTTCGCTACCATACCCACTAGGTTACCACGGTCGTTGAGTTCTTCTGGAATTCCAAGTGTTTTGGAACTACGTCGTATTTAATTTTTTTAATATCAAATTTAAAATGCGGGGTCGAAACTTCTGATAATATATCATGTATTAAAATAGATAAATTCCAATATTGGTAAAAATAGTTAAGACGTAATTGGGTACATCTTAATCCATTTTAGGGGTACTTTTTTTTTACGAAGACTAGGCAAATTTTAAAAATAAAATTTCTCTTAAAAATCAAAAAATAATTATTTGTACTATCATTCATAATTTGCTTATCATTTTGTATAATATCATGGAAAATAGGACTTCGGATGTATAATATATATTCGAATGAGATCCTCTTAATGGAAAGTGCAGTCATCATCAAGATTAGAAAGGTTTTGAGATATTTCGACATTTTTGTTAGGATGATTCCTTCTATACCTCCATCCAATTTTAATACATAGGATTTTTTTTATTCTGAAAATATCGATGTTGAGAAATGTTGTTGTAAATTATTACTGTATCGGCTCTGATTAAAAAAAGAACAGATTTGTCACAAAAATTTACTTCCCTTACATTCGCATTTAATAATGACCGTCCTTGATCGACACGTTTAAAATGTAACAAAAACTTCTTAACACGTTCGGGTCTTTATAGTGGAGTTTAATGGCTCCAGAACTTGATATAGCCAGCCAGTGCCAAACAATCCGTAACTGTGATCTATAAATGTAAAAAAACGTTGGAGGGTGAGATAAAAATTGGTTGACGAAAAAGAAAGTCTAAGAAAATAAGGGTCGTTAAGGCATCCCTGGTGCACATCATCCATGTTTACTAAAGTCAACAAACCCTAAGGGAAATAAAAAGAAATTACTCGGAGGTAAAGTGTCTCGGAGGGTATGAATCTCATTCTTTTCTGACGGTGGACATGAATGGTTTGCATTAATTAAATTGAGTTGAAAATAACATAAATACCATAATAATCAAATTATAAGCCACATCATCATGCTTTCTACTTTATACTGCATTTTCCTTTTTTTTCTTTCATTAATTTGGACCATTGCGTATTTCCCAACATTTCTTATTACCTTGTGTATCATTTCGCAGGATAATCTTCTCATTAATTTTTCACCAACTTTCCGATAAGCTAGAACATTGATATTTTGAACAAAAGCTCTATTTTGATGATAATACAATATTCAGTTATAAAATTACAAATTAAAAACTTTAAAAATAAAAATATATTTCCCAATTATTATTATTATCATTACTTCTGAAAATAAAGACCAAAATAAGTATATAAAATTCATGTTTAAAAAAAACATTTTCCTATCCCACGTGGGAAAAAAGTATAAAAAGAACTCGAAAGTGAAAAATAATATTTTTTCAAAATTAAATTAGATGGACATAACAATGAAAGTTTATCATCATTATATGTAAGAAAGTGTAAATTTTTCAATCTGGCTGAAAAGTTGTGACTAAGAACTGAAATGTTGTGCGTACTCCATTTAACTTATAATTACAAGCAAAGTTTCACTTTTTAATCAAATATTTTCAGCTGGATTGAAAAATATTCACTATTTTTAATTAATGATGATGATTAAGTGTCATTTTCAATAAAATTCATTTATTTTCTTAATGGTCAAAGGAAACAATATTTGTTTTAAATAATTAAATTTTTTTTTTTCCTTACTTTTTTGCAACATGGAAGCATTAGTTTCTTGATATATACGTGTGTGAGAATAAGTAATTTTACCTCATTCAAAAATCTTTTTCCAAATTAATTTTTCTCTTCCTAATTTACTTATTCGCATATGGCATTCGACAGTTATTTTCTCAGTAAAGAACACCCAAAATGAAATTTCAAATTCTGTTTCATTCCCTTTTATGGTCACAGTCCGAACAATTTCACGTGTTGGAAATTCACATGATGGAAATTCACATTAAGGAATGCTGAATCAGCAGAAATTACAATAAAACTGTAAAGTCCTATCCCAAATGACTTTAATCTAGCGTCAGTTTGCCCTGCGGATAGACCTATGGATTTAAGCTTCCTCGTCTGACCATGACTGAAAAAAAGGAATTTCAACATAAGAATCTACAGTCAATCGTCTGTTTTTGTAGTTGATCAAAATTATTACTGTTCGTGAATATGGTGATAGACGGTTGTATTTGGCAGGATTTATTCGAGGAAGTTCTAACTCATCGTATTAAAAAGTTTTCTGAAGTACTTTACGGTTTGAAAACTTATTGAGTGCAAATATTTAATTTTCTTAAAGTGCAACGTGACATAGACGCATGACAGTTTTGTTCAAATAAGATTTACTAGGATGTGAAGCACTAATTCCGATATATTGATTGAGTAATAAATGTTCTTTTTTGTGAAGCTCATCATATTTGTTACTATCCTCAAATATGTTAATAGACCCCTATAATTGATCTATTCCAAAAGGAACTATACGTAATTTACAAAAAAAAAGTAATCAATTTCAAGTTTACAAAGTATATTTTTATATTAAGATAATTTAGAGTGATTAATATAATAAATATATCTCAATGACTGGTAGTCAACTGGTAATTCGTATGTAGATGCGTGGTTAAAAATATTATCTATAGTTTTCAGTAAAACGAATTAGAAGTCAGGATTTTAGTATTTTTTATAGATTAAATATTTATACAATTAAAGACATATTCTCTTGTTTCATCGTATGTACCGTGTTTCAAAAGTTCTTTGCGAAAGTAAAACGCTATAAAAAAAGAGAAGTATAGTTTGCAGAGTTTAGTTTTAGTTTAGTTTTTATTAACGTCGCACTAGAAATAACATTGGGCTATTAGCAACGGACTTCGTAATTTTTAACCATGGTCAAGTGACGAGGACGACACCTGCGATGGCACCCCCTCTCCTAACTTCCACACCAACGGGAGGACTTTGGGCCCCGACAGATTTAACGTGCTTCAGCTCCGGCTACACGGCGGGTCTTTAGCGGCCAAGGAACGAACCCGCGACTGAACAAAAACAGTCGGCCACGAATCCGAAGCCATGACCACTAGGCTATTACGGTCATAGTTTGAAGAGACATGTAATTTACAGGTTTCTGTTCACCGTAGTGGAGGGCATTATGATATGGGGGAAAAGTGCAAAATTTCGAGAACAGATTGTACTGATGCTACTTTGAGGGAGAGAAAGGAGTATAAAAAAGAAACAATATCTGTGAAATGAGACATTATTTAGCAATTTTTACAGCTGCAAAAATGCCTAATATGTCTAACAGCACTTACATATAGTGGCTGTAGTAGACTTCTCATTATAGAGAAAATTAAGTTCAATCTACTTAATTCTAAATGATGGTCTTCGAAAAATTAAATAAAGCTGGGATAAATTTATATCTCTGGGTGGTTGCTCCGAAGTCTTACAAATAATAAATAAAAACTTAGCTTCTACCTCGATTATATTTAGTAATGATTAAATCATTATGGTATTAAGGGTAACTTCAATCTATGGTTCCCTGAAACCAAATAAATCAATACGAATACTTATAATTTAAAACATTATGTACATAACGATTAATTAATGCACAGTAAATTTTACACAGATATATCGGTAATTTCTGAATATAATAAATACAGTTTTATGATACTATCTTGTATAAATGTATAAATTGAATGTCTGTATAAACCGCTGAACTCTTTAATCGCTATTTACTTTTGTATCGAACTTTCTTGTAACGGACATTATTGTTCTTAACGCTGGTATGATCTATTCTGGAAAAGTTATTGAATTATGGGAGTGGTTAAATAAAATGTTTCACCATAGTAAAGAAATTATTTTTCTGGAAGCTTTACTAATGTACAATCGTACAAACTTTCTACCCGTTTTCTACAAAATATGAACCCTATTCCTTGTTAAAGTCTTGTTTCAGAATTTTTTATTTCTTCAGACACATTCTTTCCTGCATTTGGTTCTGAATCTATTCTTAAAGAATTAAATCTGAATATATAGTTATAAACCAAAAACTGCATCTAGTTTTAATGTACAAGAATTTAAAGTAACTTATTTTATTATCTTCAACACACATAAAGATTTTGTTTCAAAACAATTACTAGCTCAAGATCTGAGATTTAATAATTAATGGATGATGTGAGGAAATAATTTAAGAAAAATAACACAAAGTTAAAAATTTGTAAGAAAATTCTTCGAAGTTGCAGTATATCTTTCATTTTAAATTGTTATAAACAGTTCTTTTTTTCATATCATTTCCAAATCGACTAGACTCTAAACACATAAGTTAATCAAAGGATAATTCAGGAGGAAAAAATCTCGAAAGAATCGTAATTACAAAAGACTTTTTTCTAAGAGAAAGGATTGCTTCATTCGAAGAGAATATTAAGAAACCTTTCAAGTAATCATATCAAACACGAAACTATTTCTAAGAAATATATGGTTTTTGTTTTTATTTATGGAATTTTTAATCAAAATATTGCCCTTTTTGAATATTCTATTTGATGTTAATTAAAATTCCAATACTAATGAAGCCTTGAAAATACTTCAATAACGATGATAAGAAACGTGAATTTTAATTTAAAAATTGAAATACTTCAAAAGTAATATATGATATTTAATATGAAGGGGGAAACAGAAATTGCCTTAATAATAGTAATTATAATATGTTGTTGGCGTGTTTTGATGACGAAACGAAGTGACTGTGTACTGTGTTAATAATCGAATTTAATTGGTAAGGAAAACTTATATTGGTTATTATTGGCTTATTATTGGTTGAAACTTATATCAAAAGTTTCATTCAAGATATTTCAAACATAAAGGTTCGACAACAAAATATAAAAAGAAACATCTAAATGCCTACTATTCCACATTTTCTGAATGACCAACTTTCAAAAATATTGGAAGAAAGTAAGCTTCTTGTAAAAATGCACAGAAAATAATATCTTAATTTTTTTTAGAGAAATTTATTCATGTTCATTAATAAGTGCACTTCTTTACCTGAAAATTTTAATGAAATGTCCTATTAAATACGAATGATTTATTAGGGAGTTTTCAAGTGATTTTAAATCATGATTAAGAAATTATACATAGTTAGTCAAATGTAAGCAAATGAGATGTAAGTAATATAATTTATTACCAGTATTTCACCAAATAGTGTAACTTATGATACCTAAAACAGAATTACTTTATTAATTATGTAAATTAAATAACTAATAAAATGTAAAGTGCTTTATTATGAATAAAACGCAAAAAAATGTGAGACAAAAACGAATAAAACCTTTCTCATAATTAAGAGTATTTATTTCTTGTTCTTCTCATTTATCTTTCAGACGTAAGATAAGTAGTATATATTATTATTAAATAACAGCTCGATTGCTTAAAAAAATCCAGTTTAATGTTATAGTCAAGTAACTCCCAAATGTACTACAGCGTGTTAACAAAATATTTCTTTGAAGAGTTACTATAACAAAGTTAAAGAACATTCAACGTTTTGGTTGAAATTAAAAAAAATACCTATAAGTTTATAAAATGAGAACTATTTCATATATAACCATACCTCCAAGAAAAGATAACAATAATAGAGAAAATCCCATATATTTTTCAATATACATAGTATTCCAGAGTGAATGATTATCATTTCGTCAGTGCTCACTGGTCACCCCCGCGGGGGGGCATTTTCTTTGGTAAATCTTGTAAGAACCCCAAAAGAAAAAAAAATCTCAGGGAGTTAAACGAAAGCTTATTTCAAGGCACGGAATAAGAACACTAAATTTTTGTTATTTTATACTCTTTAAATCAGTGTTTCTTAATTTAATTTGTATAAAAATGTCATAATTTCAACTTAGTAATCATAGCTTTTCAAAGTTGTAGCATTATTTCGTCAAATTCTTCTATTACTTTTTAACAATTCTTACATTCCACTGAAATAGTATAATCAATACATTTCCAGTTTCTGTGTAACAACAAAGCCATTTTAGTAAGACCTGCAAAAAACATAATTTATATATTTAAAATACTCCATAACATGTAACCAAGAAACCAATCCTCCTCAATATCGCCAACTGGGCGGTTTATTACCACAAAAACGAAACACCAGAATTAAGATTGAGTGGGTCGACTCCCGCTGCGAGCCAAGATCAAGGTTGTCATAACAGTGATTCTTACAAACGAGCCACAGCTTCACCGATGATATCCCTGCAGATGAGAAGAAATAAGATGGCCTACGCTTCGCGCCTAATCATCCCAGAGAAGAAAGAATAATATTGATCGTTCCAAGGAAATTGATACGAATAAGGAAGAGTCTTTACTTTCTTTTCCTCTAGAAATTACCAAGAAGGAATTTAAGGTATCAGAAAAATACAAGTATTGTAATTTCAAATTCGAACACGAAACAGAGAATCTAAAATGAAAAAAATTATTTCCAAGCAGACGATTAAAAATCTATTCATTTGTTTCAATTAGGAATTTTAAACTCGATGAAATTCAGATTATTAACTGCAATAAAAATTATTTATAACTTAGGACAAAATAATTGTAATTTCTTACAACTTCATTACGTTCTGAATGTTATCTTAAAGTGATACAAAACTAAAAATGAAATATATATTTCAAATATAAATTGTCTATTTGGTAATTTCATTTGACCTAAAAGGAAACTCAAAATAAATTATACTGAAAGTTAATTTTAATTAGGCGAAGATATTAATAAACTAATGTGGATTTAATAAGATAGTAATAGTTTCAGATGGAATTATGACTGAAAATTAATAAACTTTTTAACGATTACTCAATTAGAAACAACAAATATAATACACGCACATATACACACACAGATTATATTATATACATACTTATAGTTCCCATTACAAAGCCAAATCGACAGTTTCTTAAATTATTTTCCCCCTTATATATTTTAATAAGGAAACTTTATAAGCATTTACTTCTAGAACTCCTCTGGGAATATTTTTCTCTGATTTAATCCACTTAAATATACATCATAAGACAATATTTAAAATAATTACGTTTTTAAATCGAAGTCTTTTGAGTTAAGTTGAATATAATAATCAGGAAATAAAATTATGTAATACATCGTAATAAACATCCTTTACATATTTACTATCAATTAATTAAATTATGAAACCAATACAATCTTTACATGACGTAAGTAAAAGGATAAGACCGTGGATATAGAAAGCTATGAACAAACAGTCATTGAGACAACGCCTACCAATGATAAATAACACGCTCAACAGCTCAGCAAATAAAAGACTAACGAAAACCTTTACATGAAAAAAATAATTGCATAGATAGTTTCCCCCATCCATTCTTCAATATCAGCGATGGAATTTTAGAATTTTTCGGTACGTAGGCGAAACCGGTTTGCCTACCGATTAGAAATTAATAAAATTTATATCTCTTTTGTTGTTTCAGATGACAGAAGAATAAACTGTGTATGAAAGAATAAAAAGGCAAAACTAATTACCTATTGGATGATATTTTCAAAAAGATTGTTTTTTTCTACAAAGTAAAAAACAGCAACATTTTTTTAGAAAATTAGAGTAAAGAAACGAATTTTAAAGATAAAAATTGAAATATTCTTCATCCATTTAAATCAAAGAAAATAAAAGTAAAAAACGGTTATCAATTTAAAAAATGTTATAAGATTATTGAAGTGGGCTTTATATGGGGTTCGTTACTTCTTGAAGAAAGTATTTAGTACATATTTCTAAGCTAGTCTCGTTTTTATAATTAATTAAAAAAATATTCAGCTCAATTTAAATCATATTCAACTGAGCCAATATATATAAATCACGTTTCACAAACCTTAACTTAACTCATATTTCCCTATTAATGTCATAAAAAACAACTTTTTTATTTTAAGATAAATATTGTTACTCTCAAAAATTAAATTAGTGATTAAAACGAATTCACAATTTTTAAAATTACGAATATTAAATTAAATGTTGTTAAATGTATTATTTAAGTTTGTAGCAACAATTTATTATTATTATTTAAATTATTATTTAAATTTGTAACAACATCGAAACAATTTTCCAAAACCAGGCGATTTTTTTTATTCGAAATATTCAAATTTTCTTTCACGATTTTAATCATAAAATTCGAATTTAAATGAAGTCGTGAAGCCTTTATCTTTTAAAGCTCTTAAAAATCGTTTTAGTGATCATAAAGTGATCGTTTTAATGATTATTAACAATTTAAAGAAATAATTAGATAATACATGTTTTATCGATACTTCACAAACTATATAAGATCCAGAATTTTTACTTTATAGATCGATGTTCAATCAATGTAAATAAAACATGTCTTTGATAAAATAAATCTTTCAAATTATCAAGAAATAAAACATTTAGTTATTGATTGAAACTTTTTGAAACGATTGTTCTGCAAGTAATATCACAGTATTCATGAAAATTAAAATTTTTAACCATTTGAAATTAAAAATGTTTAACCATTTGGATAACTATTAAAGTTTTTTAAAGAGAATAAAAATTATAAAACATTTTAAAACATTAAGGTTATAATCTCTTTTTTTTTATGTCGAATAAGTTTGAAACATTCATATACATATTTACTGTTATTAATGAAGTAATTATTGCATTACTTTTAATCAACCATAATACAATATTTTTATGTACAGCGTTATTCAAAACGAATCATCTGATTTCAATCATCCATATTTTCACAAATAAACGGCAAAGAAAAATAACTAATACATAAATGCAAAGCTTAAATACAGAATTTTTTTTACAGTTGTTCGATATAACTACATTTAGTTATAAGTATAATGTCAATTCGAAATGTAAATTCTTGTCAAACTCGTCGTAAAGTGTCAATGGTAATTTATTGAACAGAAGAAGAAATCCGTTTTTTAAGTTCACATAAATTTGCGCTAAATGATGGGCATAACCTTTATCTTTTACAAGCTCTCGAAGAAAGAAATCGTATGGGGTCAAATCAGGTGATTTAGGCGGCCAGCTATGTAACATCTATTTATATGGTCCACTGCTACAGATCGAACAGCAGTATAGCTCCATGAAAGCTTTTGAAAGAGCTTTCTCGAAATAGCTTCACTAAGATCAAGGGGAGGACCATGTATTGTTCGGAGTGTAAAACTTCCTCAGTTTTAATTTGTATTCATGTATTACTTGTCAATCCGTGTCGTTTATTTTTGAAAATATGGAATTTTGAAATCGGATGAATCATTTGGAATAACCGTGTGTTTTTACAAATGTAGAGTACATTTTAAAAATGGAACTTAAATTCGACATGGTCTCAATTTCCAGAAATCCTTCAACGAGGAATCAAAGTGCATGAATATGCATAAAACCACTCTCTTAATACTTAATAATGTATGGCAGAATCACTTCGTCTTACAAAGTGCACAAAGTTACATTCTATGTCAAATGTGTAAACTGTCTCTTAAATTCATCCCAAACTTATGTATGTTACCAAAATGATTATTAAAACTATAGAAACGATTATTAAAATTATAAAAACGATTAAGATTATGAAAACGATTTTCTCAGTTTTAATCGGTTTTCTTATTTTAAATCGTTTTGTAATATGAAATATTCTTTCATTTATTTATGATTAAAATTTAATACGCATAAGAAGTCAACCTTTTGTGTATTGTAACGTAAATTAATTTTAATTTGATTAAGCCATCACATTTTTATAAATATATCAAAATGAAGTACTTTTTTAAATATTAATTTATATTAACTACATAAAATTCCTTAATTATAACATTTTACTCAAGATTATTTTCAAACTTTCATTTCAACAGAAAAATCATCAATTTTTTTTTATTTATATTATTTCAAATTTAAAAGTATTTTTATTCATGTAATTGTTCATAGTATAATTTTAAATAGAAAAATAATCATTTAATACTAACAATTATTAACATCACACAAAACAAGGAACAAATTTTGACAGAATAAATCTATACAAATTGGAAACAATTATAAACTATTATACACAAACACTGCATCAAATGGAAAAAATAGACATTGAATATCAAACACATTTTTTTGCAAACAAAAGTTTTAAACTTCTCAAAACTTTGAAACTGAAAAGTTTCATAAAACATCGACTAAGTCTGAAAGCTACATCTCTGCTACAATATCTCAGATGCAGATATCAGTTTGATAAAGAAAAAAAAAGTTTCTACTCACTGTTATCCGATGTGGCTGGTATAGGTTTTCTCAAAATTTCAGAAGCTGAACGATTCACGTTCATGTCAGTTGTCATTTTTTTTTTTTATCTCTTGTTCTCTTCAATTTATACTTCTCATTAAATGAGCAGCAAAAAATATTCTAAGAATAAAAGAGACCGCATTCGAGCATTAAAAAAAAGTAAATAAATAAAAGAGTTGAGTATCTGTGTTAATTAAAATTGTTACCGGCGGCACTAGGCTAAAGGATACATTTTTCTAAATCTTTTTTGGAAGCGAAAACGCAAAACACCGCTGATGCGTTCGCGAAGATTATCGAGCAGTGGGCATGAAAACGTTGGGTGCTGCTGCTTCTGGAAAAGTGGGTTGCCACAGTTTGGCGACCGCCGGAACTCGCCAAAACCGGGATGAAAAGTTTCGAAAAGATTCTTTTCCGAACTTTTCTATCTCGTTTTTCGCAAGAATGGGATTAGATTAACGTGTGATGAACGAATTGTCATATTTGAGGAATGTTTGTTTAAGCTGTACAATTTTGAAACCTTTAAGGGTACCAGGAAATTCTGGAATACCGTATCGAAGACTTCTTCTTTTTGTGATGAATATATATTTTCAAATTATTAGTACAGCTTAGAGTTTGTGAGTGCCTTATAATGATATTTCATTCATTATATTGAACTATAAAATTAGTTTTTTGTCACTAAGGTTTTTTCCTCCTCTCAGTATAATATGAAAATGTTTCGTGGGTTATATTTACATTCAAGTTCCATTTTAAAGAAAACTATTACATAACATAGTTGCAAATTTTTTTATGCTTTTATGTAAGGTACTTATGCATATATTGAACCTAAAATATTTTTCTTTAAGTCATACCGAAGTTTTAATAAATAATTTTAAATATGAAAATATAAAACAAATTAAATTTTCTAAAATTACGAAACTCTATATTTATTTCAAAGGGAATATGTTGAAATATCAATAAAAAAAAGTAGATTCACTATCTTTTGTTTATTATTTTCTGTACGAAGATATTTTATATATTTATGAAAAATTATTTTTAAAAATAGTACCTTAATGCTAATACATCTGAAAAATCATAACCTTAATCAACTAAAAAGGAAAGAAAAACATTTTGATTCAAATAAATACTTTTTATAGTTCAATAAAATGATTCAAATATTATTATAAGACACACAAAATTCATTAGCTGTGCGAACAATGTTTAAAACATAAATGCCCCAAAAAGAAAGTCTTAAATTCGGCAATTTATTCTCCCCCCCCTCAAGTCCTGGTACCCTTAAAAGTTGTTTATATTTTTGTGGATTGGTTGTTTGGTTGATTTTACTGGGTATAAAACAACAAAAATCTATCTCTATGAAATTATTCTTTTAATTTAATAAATATCAAAGAATTTCATCTTCTGAAAACTTGTTTGTTAGTTACTGCATTATCCAGAACTCTTTGAAAGTAAAGCAGCGCTTGGGGCATATATAGAAAATATTCCAAAAGTGATTTCTATGGGACGCGCATTTCTTACAAGTCAAAAGATTAAGTTCGAAACCATTTATACGATTACATGTACTACACATAGCATTATCATGTAAATTGAATTTGCTTAAAAGCCCAGGAGTTATGATTATTTTGCTTATGATTCGAATGTTTAGTATTTCCTTTCTTCTCCTTTTTGCCCATTTGGATATTATGTCTATGGTGGGAATATTCCTTAAGATATCGAAATATTTGCTTGATTAAAAATTTCCATTGATTATTTTCGTTTAGTTTCTTAAAATATCTATATTAATATCTAAAAGGACAATACAATCAAAATAAATATTGGGTTCCGTTACCGAACGTGCGATATGTCCATTTGTTCATTCCAAAAAATTTGAGGGTATCCCGGCATCCAAATTAATGTCATCTGATTACGAAAAGCGATTGTTTAATTATCTTTATATTTATGGTGTGAATGAATTTTAGTTACGTTTATATCATTCTATATGAACACGAAAACTTGTGACCTCCTAAATTCAAAGTCGGTTGCGTGACGAGGATCTCATCTGGACTATTATCTCAAACTTCCACCCTACTCATGCAGATAATTTGAATCTTAATTGAATTCAACGTTTAATCAGTTTCTACTATTCCTCAAGGGCCGCGGTAGCCTAGTGATCAAGGTCGTGGACTAGCGGCCGGCGGTTTTCGTTCAGTCGCGGGTTCGATCCTTGGCCGCCAAAGACCCGCCGTGTAGCCGGGGCTGATGCACGTTAAATCTGTTCGGGGCCCAAAGTCCTCCCGTTGGCGTGGTGTGGATGTTAGGAGAGGGGGGTGCCAGCTCAGGTGTCGTCCTCGTCACTTGACCGTGGTTCAAAATTACGAGGTCCGTCGCCAATAGCCCTCGTGTTGCTTCTAGTGCGACGTTAATAAAAAACTAAACTAAAAAACTACTATTCCTCAAAATGGTCTTGGAGAAAGAGAGGAGACCACGGAAGCCATATTTTCATGGTCGCGAGCTTATGTTTCGCATTTTTTTCATCGAATAAAGGATTCGAGTCCGGATGTCTCTAAAAACTCGTCGTGACAATAGGACTGATGCATGTTAAATCTATAGAGGCTTTAAGTCTTCATGTTGGTGGAGGCTGATATTTTGGAGCGGAAAGTGCCAGCTGAGAATTTGTTTTCAATACTTGACCGAGATTTAAAATTGTGAGGTTTGCCGTCAATAACCCTCGAATTATTTAAGTGGGAATTATCGAGCAATCAACAAATTGATGAAAGCCTACAACCGTTTGGAGAAATGTATGCTTGGACTTGAGTTTAAATTTAGATCTTATGAGCAAACCTTAAGATGAAACACCAGAAGGGTAATATGATATGGTCACACACATAGCAATAGTAGGTGCAATAAATTAATTGATTAGGGAAAAACTAAGCAGTTATATTAAAATAATAACGAAACTGATATTCAAATCGGATTACTTTTAGCCACTTAATATATTTTTAGAGGAAAATTTCCGCTTTTCAAAAACAAACTATAAGTTTTTTCCAATCCTATGATTCAATTTAACAAGTTCATATACAATTTCAACGTTGACATTTCTTCAGTTTCTTCAAAACAGTTTTTTAATTATTTTTGCGATTCATATTTAGCAAGAAACTCAGGATCATTTATCGGATCATTTTAAACGAAAAACAATCCCGTATGAGTGTTTTTGATTATATTGTTAGTAAATGTAAAGAATTTTGCCACAAAAAAAAGTATTTTGCGTTCGATTTCATTGAAAAATTATTGCAACACAAAATTAATTATTTTTCGCACAATTTATCACTTAAATTAAAACTTCGCATGTTATATTCATTATTTTATATTTCAATGTGAGTAACAATTATAACAAAACATTATATTAAATTATATGTAACAATTTAAATATATACAGAAAATAATTTAAAAAAATAATATATTAATACATACGAATATCAATTGGTTAACTCTTCCGAAACACGTCATTTTTTTCCATTTTTTTCAGAAATTCAAAACTCCTTCTCTAGAAACACCCCTCGTAATTTATCAAGATTCCTTTAGGGAGTCTAATAATGTAACAAAAATCAGAATTCATTCTTTCTAAAAATTTTATTTAGGTTTAGTTCAGTTGAATCAGTATATAACTAGAGTTTAGTAAAGATTATTAGGAAAGGACTTCGTTATTTTGATCCATTGTTTCAATTGAAGAATGCATCGTTAAAAATAACTTAACTTTCAAACATGTGTATCATATTAAGCATATATATATATATATATATATATATATATATATATATATTATTTAACGTGTTAATTGTTATAGACAAATGGTAATAAAAGGGAATATTATTTTACGCGTTCTAGGTAAAAAAAAATCACAATTTTAAAGTTATTCTAGCGTGCACAGTTGCAATAAGTTATTCAATTATGAAACGTTTGTTACTTCTTTGATACTCAAACATATTTATAAACAAATATTAATCAGTAAACGACTTTGAAAACGTAATTGCTTCATACAGATCACATTTAAATAGATTATAATGTATTTAACGAACTTTACCTAAGCATTAAAATTCCTCATTTTACTTAAATGTTTCTTACATTTTATTCACACATTTCTTTCACGATTTCTAAAAACGTAAAACATAAATGATTAGGCTTTATATAATGAACGACACATTCTTATATATCTTTGTAATTATAAATCCTCATTTTTTTCCTGTACAAACTTTGCACTTGTGTTTGTTTTTATGCAATTATTTTCCTATATTCATACGTGTGTGTAATAAATTTATCACACATTCTTATCTGTAAATTTGAGCTTAAAAACCCTTACCTGTTATACGTATTATTTTTATTGGGATTGTACTATTTGCAAAGAAAAGGGGGATGATTAAGAATGTGACTTGCCTCTCAAGTAATAGCTAATAAAGATACTTAAATTAGAAACGATTGACTCATTCGTTCTTGTAAAATGAAAAAAAAAATCTAAATACACTTGAAATTAATAATTATTGTACGCAAATTCGCTTATTACAATTAAGCAAAAAGTGTAATAATTAGAAAAGATTAGGAAAAAGCCAGAAAATATTAATGATGGGAAGATAATCAGATATAAAATATAACAAAATGAGTGGTATAGACCATATATGTATATATATATATATATATATATATATATATATATAATTTGATATTTATGTGTGTAATTAAATAATAATGATTTAACCAAAAATTAGGAAGTAGTTTTAATAAATAAAAAGAGAAAACAATAGGTAATTCATCGTCCCTATACGATTGAGTAAAATGATATACACCAAATAAATAAGAATAAATATGCAAATTTAACAATAAAAACATACTGTAGAAATTTCTAGGAAAAAGTAAACTAAAATGAAAAATAAATTGACAACAAGCAAAATTATCAAATAGATGGATAGGTTAAAAGCAAAATTGAAAACACCAACTTCTGAAGTAAAGCAAAATATGTAGAATAATATATATAATGCTGTAACAGACTACAGACTGTTAGGGTGCTTATTCCAGAACTAGTGATCAAGGTTCCTCATTAATCTGAACAGAGATAAAAAAAAAAAAAAAAAGAAACCCAACCTACTCATTATAAAAACATTTAAGAAGGTATCAGAACAAATAGCACAAAATATCAAAACATAATGTAACTAAAGAACCAAAAATATTATTCATAATCCAAACTGTACACCAAAATTAAATAATATCAATGATTATATATTTACATTTGAAAAGTGTGTTACGTTTTAAAGAAAAAAAATTAACTGCTATTTATTTTTAAATAGTTGTAATAATGAAACTCTATGAAAGCCATTGCCAATGAATCGTCATATTGAACTAGTGTCAATTAGATACCACCACGTGTTATTTTATCTGATGTCTACTTATTTCCTCTCTTCCATATCCCACCTCTGAAAGATTAGCAATTCCAGTGAAGCCAATATATTCCGCAGCCATTATTATTATTATTTTCATGATTGAGTCTAGACTTACAACCATAACTCAATGTGAACGGTAACGATTAATTTGAGATCATAACTATCATTTCCAATAATAAAGCAGAATTTATTATTTGAATTTTTACATAAATTGAAACATTTTTTTCTTCTTACCAATGAGGACTAAGCTCACCAGCGAGGGTTTAAAACTTCAAATTCCAGTTGCTCGGGAAGGCAACTGCCTAATTTTTTCTAACCAGAAGTTATTTAAAACGATAAATTTGCAAAATGATATTTACATAAATCAACAAATATAGGCTATAACGTGTAATATATGACATCACGAATAATTACCAATTATTCAATAAAACATCAAACAAAAAGGAACACTATTATCCTTGAGACATACATATGTGCAAATGGAAAGCGGTTCAAGCCGTGACTTATTTCTTTGTCAACTCTGCAGCTAAATTAAAGTCTACTTAAATAGTCAAAAAATTCAAAACTCAAACTGGCGAAAGTTATTGAAGAAAAACACACTTTATTACTCATCAAAATATATGCAAAATCACTTTCTCTTTAATCCCTCTTAACTCGGTTAAATCTAATTTATGTCCAAATAATAAAGTCTTAGCTTACCAAATCACTGATTCTAATTTAAACACTTTTCGATTAAGTAGGTTCGACTCCTGTTATTCTGGTCATGAATCACTTCCAACTACAATCAACATAAACGATTAATTCCGATGATTCCCTCCAACCTACAACACCTATCAGTTTGTCGTTATCTACTACCTCCTGTCTTTTTCTTGTCAATTCTAGTTCGCCTATATATCAGTATTTTAAATTAAGTTCATTTAACTCTTTATCTTCACTCAATTTACTTAATCATATTTCATTTTAATTTGGATGGAACTGTAAATTTATGCAATTCAAACTAACAAATATCCTTGAGTTTAGTGAAGAAAAATCAATAATAGCCCAAAGTCAAAAGGCTATGAGGAAAACTTTACAAAAATTGAGATCAGGAATTATAAACAGAATGGAACAGTGAAGCAAAATGAAATTAAAGATGGATACAATAATATATTATTAAAAAGGATAAGAACTGGAAAGAAAAAAAACAGAAAATTCACAACATGATACCAAAGAAAATTCACAACATGAAGTCAGTTAAACGTACAAATGCAAACATTTGAGAATACTTAATCAAATCAAAGAAAAGAAGAAAATACATATATAAAATTCATAAATAATACTCGTACACACATTCAAAAACAAAACATGCATTTATATGCAATACACATAAATCAAAACGTTTTTGACGCACTATAGATGTAGATTTTAATATTCAAAAAAATACTTTTGAATTTATAACATATGAAAAGCCATTATACTCAATTTTTCATATCTCTACAAAATAATTCACTGTCAATGCAAAGATTAAAACTTTTATGTTATGAAAGGAATCCAATATTTCTTAGAAAAAAGTAAATTATGGAATGTTATAATGATTTTGGAAGTAGAGACAAAAAGTAAAACTGAATACAAACTTACAACTTAACAGAAAATCAAAAATAATACAATGTTTTGAAGATCCTCAAGAAATAACACTGATAAACGAAGTTACTTTTCTAAATCTGTAAGTGAAAAAAAAATTAAACTCTTAACTATTCGGTAAGAATATTTTTGCCAAGAAAAATATTATCTTTAGTTATAAAGGAATAAGAAAAATGATTCTTCATACAAGCAAAATATGTGTTGAAATGGATTCAATTAAGATATTGTGAAGACGTTGAAATATAATGAACAAAAAAAAGTTCTAGACATAATAAAAGAGCTATGAATATCTATAAAAAGCAGACTGGTTTTAGAAAAATTGGATTGCCTTCTAATATAAATATTTTTAAGAAGTAAATCATAAAATTTTAATAAAGTATAGATTCTTTTGAAAGAACCGAAAACTTAATTATTCCCATGATTACCAAAAGATTTTCAAGTCTGTTTGCGCGAGATATTTTAAATATTCTATCAGTAGAACGTCATTAATTCTTTTTAAGATACATTCTCACAAAAAATTACATTAATGAACCCTTGAGGATTCAGTATTATGAAAAAAATTATTATCATTCACAATTTTGTTAATAATTCTTAGTTGTGGATATACATTAAGGATATACAGTACTTATAGAAACGGATTTATAAAAATGTGGTTGGAGATAGACTCATAATGCCTCAAATATCCGAAGCCTAGTCCGAAGTATTATAAACTCATTTAGAAAAGCACAAATTAATACATTTTAGAATATTTTCATACGAAACTACAATACAGATCACTTGAAGTACCTATATTTTGAATATTAAATTTTATTTTTCATACTAATGATAATAATTCTTAGTGTTCCTATAAGAAAACACTGGGAGTGTATGCAATGTTTAGAGAAATGCTGCTGTAAAACCGTTTTATAAGACATGTAAAAATAGCATTTTCGAATTTGACGAAGCAAATTCGCGATATAAATTTTATACAATTATCACATAGTTGATAGATTTTCTTTTCATTATTGAATTATTTTTGTAAGTTATATAAAATAAAAGTTCATATTTTATTTGTTAATAATATATTTCTAGATGTATATCATATAACAAAGATTAATAATATCATGAATATGATTCAGCTTTGTAGCCACGGTAGCCTATGTTAATTCTTCTGAACACGGACTCGAGACCCGCATTGTTTTCCTCGCGGTTCAAGAGCTGAGGCCTTTGAAAACCCACCACGCAACAAGGCTGATGATAATTAAATATGGTCGAGGTCTCAAGTTACTCATTTACGAAGTATGGAAGTTTGAAGCGAGAGGTGTCAATTCAGGCGTCGTAATCATCCCTTGACAAATGTTCAAAATAATGAGGTCCGTCTCCGATAGATCTCGTGTTGTTTCTCAGTGCATCTTTAATTAGCAATCAATCAATCCATCCATCAAATATCTCTATGCCTGCTTTGTGTTCCATTATCCCGTTCGCTCTCAGTGTATCACGGGCGATACGCTGCGTAAGTGTCTTCTACGGCCCAGCGTATCAATGGAGATACACTGGATGAGAACGTTTTATTTGATTCTTTTAATGTTACTATATGGGTACTATATATGTTACGATACCGCGAAATCTATATAGATAGGTTATTTGGAGTGTTGACCTTGGTGATATGGGCTTGGATTTCACTTCTGGCTACCAGGAGGGGAGGTGCAATTGTTAAATGCACGGATTGCAACGCGGCTCTTTAAATGTAATGACATGATTTAAACGGTGTACTTTTTTCGGTTTGCTTTTTTTTCTTTCTTGTTCGCTTCTTAGAAGTTCGAAGGAGAATTTATGACCCTTTACGGGGGTTAGGGCTTTTGGCAGCAGATGTTCTCAGCTGTTCGTTTCATTGGGTCGGTTTTTATTTGTAACGACAGTCATGACGAAAAAAAAGTATCTATCTGATACTGAGATTTGAGATCTAATAAATGAATCTGACAGTAATGTCAGCGAAAATAATTCGAATCTATGCATAGACATTAAAGTAAAAAAAAAAGTACTAAGATATGCCCTTTGCTTTTGCTAAAATCTTGCGTGAAGCGTCAAAAGTTGTCAAAATATGTGTGTAAGACATGTGACGTTGTATCATGCATTGATTTTTTTTTTTATAAATATACCATACAGCAAAATAAGATTTATCTTTTATATCTATATATTCCATATATTGGTACATCATTACATTATGAAATTTATGTAACATATGTAAATATATGTTGTGTTTTCTTAAAAGTATGATTTTTTATGTAATTTTATGTATAAAACATTCAATTTTCGATTAAATCTTTTTTTCTTTTGTATTAAATCTTTTTTTTTTCTTTTGTATTTATTAAGTTTAGTGCATTTTAAATAATATATGTGAATACCAAAACATTTTAATAAATAGCCGATTTTAGAGGAATTTTTTCACGCATTAGGCTTAATATCTAAAATAGTTTGGGCACAGCTTAACACACCGCGGTAAGAAGCCGCGGGCCCAGCGAAGCACATCTTTTTTCTCCCTCCGGTAGCGAAAAGGTTATAGAAATTATATAAATTTAATTTTCCACACATACAATGTTCATGTAAGTTACCTCTCTTTGTATTCTCAAAAAATAGAATTATAAGAGAGTAGCAAAGAACACTTTTAATCATAAGTTATCACGATTTTCATGATAACTGAAGCATGAAATCGAATTTTGCTTTTAACTAATGTTATTGGATATTATAATAGATAGGGGTATGGGCTCCAAAATATTTTCTTAATAAATCGTTAGAATTTATAGAATGAAGTAATTGATGAGGTGTTCTTTTCTTTACCGAACCAAAGTTATAATATTAAGTATCGTTCTTTTGTTATTCGTAGTTCAACTATAAATTATTATTATTAATATCAAATTTATTAAATTTTCCAGTAAGAAATTTAATTACTTAACTGAATGATGGTTTGTTTAAGGATGTGATGCCAAAAATAGAGTAAAACTTTACCACATTGCACGATAGGGGTTTTTTTAAAAAAATATTTATGAATTTTGTGCATAAATATATTAAATTTAATTTCCCTTTTACGTTCTCTGAAAAAAGAAAAATAAATTTTGTTTGCAGAAACTTTTAAGGAAGTCTGCATGCAGTTGAAGATCTTAATTACCAGGATTTTTGGAGCAGTTATGGTGGTTGGGATTAGTTGTGAGAATAGTTTTTGTCTTTTCTTGTTATAATAAATGAATCTTGTCTTCTCTCTTCGGAGATAGCTCATTTCTTTCGGTTGAACAAATGAGAAAGGCGCAGACGATTTTATGTGAGAAGAATATTTATATCAAACAGAAAGAGAGTGAAGATGAGTGACCGAGTTACTGATTATGAGGATTAGAAGATAATGTAGGTGTTCTATCTTAGAGAAAGCAATAAAAGAAGATTGTATTGACTTCCTGAAAAATATTAATACTTTCGCGTTTATTGTTGTCACGTGATTCATAATGTAAATACACAAGTATTTTATGAAAAAAGTTCTTATGGTTCGTTATACTTTATGGAGATTTCTATGAGTTCAAAGAAATGTTAGAATTCCATACAAAATATTTAAGAACAATTTATTATTTTTATTTCAATGCTTCCCTGTCTTATTTTAGTTACATAAAAGAATTAGTCTTAAGAAAAATACCGACTCTTTGTAATATGCGCTGGGTCTCATAATTACAAACACAGCAGTTATTTTATTTTCATAAGACACCTGAAATAATCAGAGAAAGAGATATAATTTTTATTCATTTAAATTACATATATAGACAGTAATTATAAACTTTTGTCATTTTTCCTTTTGTTAAAATGAAAATACAGTATAAAGACAGTTTTTCAACAGGCTCGCATTCTATTCAAAATTTTAAAAAATCAGACATTGGACAAGATATCTTTACTCAATTTTTAATGCAAAACAATACCTTGATTTTATTCACATATACGCTAAGCCATTGAATCATGTTGATGCCTCATTTTTAATACATAATTTACTTCTTTTTTTTTTTATTTTTCCGCCCCCCCCCATCCTTCATGTTATTTTTTTGCTGTAGAGACACAATACCCTTTTTTTACTGTAGAGCGAATAACCCAATCTCACACCTTGTAACATGGGCTCTTCTCAAACTATCTCTTAAATGACATCCGAGATTTCTTTCTTAAGGGGACCTTTGCACATTCGAAAATTCGATTTTTAAAATTTATTTTCAAAAATTAGTGTGGGATGTTAGGAGCATTTTAAAGTAAACCGCGTCAAAATCCGACAACTATACGCCCTGTGCAACAAAAAATGTAATTGTTAAAAGCGATTTTTTTCCCACTAAATGCAATGTAAACAAATCGCTTTTTCTCAGTTTCGTTTTTTCACATTTTCCCACAGGATTAAGAAAAAAATGTTTTGCATGTAGAGCTTTAAAATTTTACATGAGTGTTGCACTTGTAGGTCTTTATTCTGTGAACCTCAGTTATGTTAATGGGATGATTAGATTTTATTTTATAGCATGATACATGAAAAAAAAGTTACTAGTTCCAAATTTTATAAGTTTTTTAGTTTCTCAATTTTTTTAAATGTGAGATAAATTTAAAATTTGAGGATTGCAGAATGAGATAATTATTTAGCTTTAATTTGGTACAAGAATTATGGTTCTACTGTGCATCTTTCAAAAGTTATCTTGTGGGTAACAGAAGGAAAGCTAATTTATTTTTTAAATTTTTGTACTCATATTTCATGTTGTATAAGAAAATATATTAATTTAATAGCAAAACCTGACCCAATACTTCAGACTATACACTTTATTACACAAACTGGCAAAGTTTCATACTGAAATGAGCAAAAATGGTTGATATAAGATGAATCGAAAAAAGTGTGTCAAAATGTCCTACTATTGGTTTCGAAAGGTACTAAGTCCCTTTAATTTATATAAAACTTTACAGCTTCTTTTTAACGAAATGAAACGGGGTTGCACATATTTGGAAAACTGCAGAAGATTAGTGAATGGATATAATTTAGTCGTACAAAATCGACAGAAATTTGAATTTGAGAATAAAAATGTTGCGTTAGGAGAAAAATTGATGTAGCAAAATGGTTGAGGTAGGAGGAGACAGCAAGGGTGTTAAAGCTTTCAGTAGTGCACGAGATGTGTTTTCAATGGTTGTTTGTCAGTGTGGTCTATAAAGACTAGGACCCAACGCTGTCTGGATTAAATTTTCACCATTACGGATTAACTCACATCGGATCCGAGTAAGAATAACCTTTAATATTTATAGAAGTTATAAGTATTTGTGTTGAGGAACATAATGAACTAATAGAGAACATTCACCCTTTTTAAGGAAAAAATAAATAAAGTTTTGAACAGTAATTAACTACGTTCATGAACGGTTTTTGTGTGACTATTTTAATTACTTCATTTGTGCTTGGAGTTAAGTTGAAGACTTTAGATTTGCGATAAGATTAATATTTAAAATGATAGAAGAGTCGATTAACAATGATAAACTGAGCTTATATTTATTACAACGATTGTGTTCAGATTGTTTCTTTTAGAGCTATGATATTATAGAAAATTGATTGAAGTAATATGTAATATTCTATACGAGACTTATTGTTGAAAAAATAAAACTATTTAACTATTTTTAGAGCTAATAAGGTTGACGAAGCTTTCTTTTGTATGTATACAAATATATTTATAACGATTCAGTTGAACTGTTTTCCAGTAATTTATAAGAATATGGTTTAGAAATATAGATCCCGTTTCTATGTTGCATGATTTCGTCAAATACTGCTTTTTTTGATGGCTTCCACTAAAAATACACGAGATCCACTCAAACGTTTTCCCTACTTGTTTTGGATAATTATAATAATGTAAAAGTAAAGCTTTTTTCCCATTTTATTTTTATAATGGACTCCTTTTACTTCCTAATGCGGCACATAAAAATAAATGTTGCCTAATCTACCTTATAGATCTTCCAAATGAATAATGCGTTTTTCATCTAACGTTTCACGTAATTGTGAACAAAGAACAGTATTAAATGTGTTGGCAAGTAGGAAATACATTACGATCTCGATATGTGTAGTAGTCGGAACCCATGGTTACTATACCACGATTTAAGTGAAATTATTATTAATTATTATTAATTAAGTGAATAATTAATTGTTATTATTATTTAATTATTATTATTATTATTTTAGTAATTGTCATTATTATTTAATTATTATTATTATAGTAATTATTATTTAACTATTATTATTTTAGTAATTATTATTTAACTATTATTATTTTAGTAATTATTATTTAACTATTATTATTTTAGTAATTATTATTTAACTATTATTATT